>NW_019091421.1:782229-830852 GCF_001949145.1 Acanthaster planci
CTGGTGCATTGAGCAGGGTCCCAATCGGGGTCTGGTGCATTCTGGTGCATTTAGCAGGGTCCCATTTGGGGTCTGGTGCATTCTGGTGCATTTAGCAGGGTCCCAATCGGGGTCTGGTGCATTCTGGTGCATAGAGCAGGGTCCCATTTGGGGTCTGGTGCATTCTGGTGCATTTAGCAGGGTCCCTGGCAAATACCTGGTGGGAGTTATGGGTATGGGTAAGTATGCCATGGATTTGTACACATTCAGCTAAAAAGTGGCCTTATGTACATGTACACGTACTGCATGCCTACTGTAAGGTTCAACAGGTGCTGGAATGCAACATGCCCTCCACTGGGTCTTGCGAATAAGTCAACATGTATTACCCTAAACAGTATGTGTTGCATTCATTTCAAAACGGCAGCCCTTGAAACAGTAGACTAGCTTTCCCAAGTCAACACCTACATGTACCATTCCTTGAAATTGTGCAACAAAATATCAAAGTTTACAAGTTGTGCATTTAAGTTAAAACTATGATTTATCTCTAGAGTGTAAGACCGTGTCCGAAACAGGTTTCCAGAGCTACGGCTAGGTATATTGTCTACGCGTCTCTGTGCATTTCCAATGGAGTGAAGACCTAGACCTTGCTCTAAACAAGAGATTCCGATGCAGCCTAAGCTAATAATCTGAGCAGCTGATCTCACACAGTTATTTCAAAGACTTCATACAAGAAGTTCAGATGGGCAATTAATGGCCATTCCTTTTTCTTAACAAAGCCACCTAACACTGATCAACCACCGACAACCTCCCCCAAAAATACAAAATTAAAATGACATTCTTTTAATTCCTAACACAAATGGAATTCTTGTGGAATTTTTTAAAAATGAATTTAATGGTGTGACTTTTACAGTGGATTCCTTACCTTTGTCTTCTGTTTGACACAACATTGCCAGTGGTCAAACACTTTGGTCAATCGCTCCAAGCCACCATGGTGGAAATGCAGGATTTTATACTGACTCTCCTGGCTTGCAATAACCAACTGACCACTGTTGCTGTTCTCACCGCTGAAGAAAACTCGCAGTGACCGCATGTGGCTCAGATCGACTGAGAAGACGCCGCACAGCTGCTCCTTGGGAGTCTTGCTTGCAGATTTGGATCCTGCTGAGGTGTACTCGATGGAATTCTCCGGGAAGGTGAGATTGTGGCTGACTATGGGGCTGGCGGGAGACATGTGCGACGGTGGGGTGTTCTGGTTGTAGAGTGGGATGAAGGGGTCGAAGGGTTCATTCCCGGGGCTGGATGGCAGGGAGCCCGGGTCAGGGTTGGAGGTGGTTGGGGTTGTGGAGGAGGACACGGAAGCTCCGCGATCCTCCGAGTCCATGTCCGAGCTGTCCTGCAGGTCACGGAGCATCTGATCCCGCATCAGACTGCGGAGAGGAGAGGGCAAGGAGCTGGGGTTGGACGATGCTGAGCTAAGACTCTCATCCTTGACTTTACTGTTGGAGATGTTTGCCATTGTGTCCGCGGGGCCGACGTTCAGGTCCTTGGGCCTCTCTAGCTCTGTCGAAGTTGAAGATTTCTCAGGGCAGGGATTCTTGTTGCCAAGCAGGTGAGCCAGCCGAGCATCTGTTGAGAAGCTGTCGCTCTCTGAGGATGGGCTGGTATCACATGGTCTCTCAAAAACATCTCGCCTCTGAGGAGAGACAGGGCTTTCAGGATTTGAGTTCAGCTCATCGGCATCTTCTTTGTTTTTCTTATCTTCCATTTCCACAGACACAGACCTGTTTTGCTCTGCTGGGCCAGATTCAAGTTCTACTGACCCATCACCTTCCGCTTCTGAGTCCTGGCAACTTTCAGAAATTGCGACAGGATTCTGTCTCCCCGCATCCCCACCACCATCATGAGCAGCTTCAGGGGCATCGTCTTCTGATGACACACTAGCTTCAGCGTCTCCTTTGGCAGCTGCATCTGTTGGAGCTGCGTGCGGCTTCAAATTTTCCTCTTCCTCCTCATTTTTGACTGGTGATTGCTTAGGGGAGGTCCTAGGCGACATCCGCTGGTGCTTTTCGAGTGAGGAGTTGGGTATCCATGTGAGGATTAGGGAAGATGCCACCCGCCCATTACCCTGAGACCTGAGGGTCAGGTACCCCGGGTAGTGCTCAGCCGTCTTGGCCAGACTGGACGGAGGGTGCACACAGACGTTGTTCTTGCAATAGATGATCTCGCCATCCAGCGGGGGCGCCCTGATGTACTCCGGGTCGGAGATGCCGAGAAAGTCACTGAACTTCTTGAGAAGGAAAGACATGGTGAAATGGAAGAGTCCAAAGCTGCTGCTGCGATTTGAAAGTCAGAGAAAACTTTCACGTAGAAACTGCCGAGTTTGGAATTCCTACGGCTGTTAATTCTGGTTCTATCTGCCTCATACTGAGATTTGGATGACAGAGCTCCGCATCTGCTAACAAATAAAGAAAAAAGATTATGGAAAAATGGAAGCTTGTACACATATGTTCACCATCTGGAAAGAGGATTTCAGTTAGAAAGGTTCACTTCAAGTGGTCTCATACAACAAGATTTATTGATCAAGATGCACATTTCAAAGCACACTGAGATACAATTCCTAGTAATGACTATTATTAATAAGAGTACTGAAGAACCCGCACAAAGCAATTCACGAATGAATTGATCTGGTAGGGTCTACCATTCATGTAAATATAAGCACATGCAGCTAGGCATGGGCCATATGAATTCATGAGTTCATGATGTCATTCCAGTCACAACAATCTGCGTTTCAAATTAGAGTGCAGTTTTCACAGAACTGAATACAGAGTTCAAAATAGTAAATAATTAACTACATGAACCATTAACTGCATGTACAATGTACTTGGATGCAATAATTATCAACTGCACAATGAACATAAGTGCATATTACATGTACACAGATCACACCTGATAAACGCTATCATGCCTGACGCAGCCTAAGCATACAACATGCGACGGCACCTACTCAATGAATAAATTCCAATCAGAGACACGAATCAAGTTACACAGACCAGTCTTATTCGACTGCTTAAAACCCAAACCATCCTGAACCCAACAAGGTTATGCAGGATTTCAATGGTCCCTAGGGGGTTCTAATTAGACTCATACATGTAAATGTACAGTACATGGCGGGCAATATACTTACCGTTTAGAAAGGCCCCAAATGACCAATTTGACCTGTGTACGTAATTGAGTGATGTGATGAAAATGGCAAACTCTGAAGTCTGAATGGATGGGTGTTCCTGATACTTGAAATAAAAAAGGAGGGCAAGGGGACATGCGGACATCTGCTCTTAATCTGGTTTCATTCACTGGCAGTGCCATGTGCTGACCAAGTATGCAGGGTAACAGGTGTTCACTGAGAATGGTTGGATGAATCATGCTTTCGACAACTGTCATAGTCCATCTCAAAATAAAATGAACACCAATAAGCAACATTTTCTCAACTATTATCCTACATGTACATGTGCATGTATATTTGTAAACAAAATTTTTAATGAATTGCAAATAATTAATAGACGTGTCCGGTATGTCACCCTGTGACTTACTGTACATGTACCAGTACAGTATGGTATGGATTTTTAAATTCAGTCTTACGGTACATGTACATTTTTATACAGTGTCTCTGTGGCCTCTAGAATGAGTTGGTTCGGTGTTTCAAGGAGCCATGGTCTTTCAGGAACAAAGCATGTGAGTGAGTCAGCGTATGGCTGCGCTGACAGGACGGACTGTCGCGCGCACGTGTAGCTTTTACCAAATAGCCATGTACTGGGCATGCACTGTTGGAATACCAAACTGGCTCATTAATTAACAGTGTGCATGTACATGTACACGTACATGTATGCATGACAATATTACTGTCAAAGCACAGTGTACATGCACATAACAAGGTGGCTTGGCTTTCGAGGCACTATGACATTAAGGGGACGATTTATTTCATTAGTCATGTTAGTAAAGTTGGGATCAAGTTGTGGGGACAAAAATGTGTCCCTGTGACATTTTTGGTCCCATTTGGACACATGCCTTGTCCCTATAACCCGATAACAAGTAGGGTTCTTCTCAATGAAACATGTACTTGTATGACCCTTAAACCTGTTTGGAGGTCATCAAATGCATTGGCCTTGCTTGAATCACCAAATTTTTATCAGCAAATATCTGTGTCACATCTTGGCAGGTACATCACTGGGCTGTGTGTAATCTCAACATCCAATCCATCACCACGAAAGAGGAACCCTGTCACAACGGCCATTTTTTCTCAGTGATTTTCCCATGTGTATTGCCTCTTTTACCAGAGTATTTGTTTTGCTGGCCAGTACCAAGTGTAAGATTTTACAGGGGAGGGGCATGCATCGGGGGGGGGGGGGGGGAGGAAGAGGAAGGGAGCAGAACCCCACTTGTAATGTAGAAACCCCCTTCCCACAATGCCCTTTGAAATGTTCCAACAGATACATATACATGTACTGGATTTTTATTATAAACTTGATCTCAAAAAATACCCAGAAATTACATGTCCAGTGGAACGCCTTTATAACAAACACGAGGGGATCCACGTGAAATGTTTGGTACAGTGGTTGTTCGGTATACATGTAGCGTGATTAACTGCAGAACGTTTTGTTGCCGTGTTGAATAGCGCCCTCTCTTGTCTAACTGAAGTGCACCCTCTTTTGATACCATGGTTCACTGTTTTCGTGATGTTTTGCCGTTTCATTCACGTTTTGACGTTTCTAGAAATGTATCTGTTAATTACTTTTGTTTGTTATTAAATCTTGAGTTACAAAATTGCTATTTAGTTTATCCTAAAAGTTGTGAAGCTACCGCTCAGGATTGATCTCTGATGCATGCTGAGGCGAATCTCAGTTGATTTTCAACTGAATAATGTTCGGTTGGTTTTGTGCACAAAATATTGGGAGCCAAGGATGATGTTCGGTAAAGCTGAATATTCGGCATAGCGGTGTTAAGAATAGCGACGTTACACTGTATAGCCTCAAAATTTCTCTGTCTCACCTTGAAGAACCTCAGCCACCTGTGTATCAACCCTCTCCCCCACATTTCAGTCTACAATTACAGTGAGATGAGATTGGTTAGTGGGAAAAAAATCCCAGTTGAGGATAAATTACATGTACAGAGTAAAAAGAGTACTGAAAAAAAGATGATGAAATGCACTGACATGCTGTGTTTAGTGGATTGCCAGGGGGTCTTATTACCAGTGGTCCATTAGACAGTCTGACAACTGTGACCATATAGTTTTCAGGTCCCTTATTTTGCCACTTACTGTGAAAACCAATCAGACTTTACAATGGGTGGCAACATTTGGAACCTGGTGACTACATGTACATGGTCACAGATGTTAGGCAGAATTAGGAATCATTTTTATTGCCTTTAAACACATGTACTTCAGTATCTTGAACTGGAACTAAAAAAATCGTGATTCATGTGATTGAATATGAGCTACATGATTTAACTCGAGGCATTTCTGGGACTTTCAACACACTGACTATTACGACTGCAATATTCCACAACACAGAAGAATTTTTGATCATCTGCAGCAAGGAAGAAACATACACGTACATGTGCTACGTATAGTACATGTACATGTATATTCAAGGTACCCAAGAAAACATACACTGCGGTATCATTTGCAAGCACTTGCAAGTGAAAATTGCATGTACATGTATCTGTCTGGAAAACAGTGCCGATGAACAACGTACCAGTGCATGTATGTACAATGCACAAGTACAGTAAATGCAGTTTTAAAAATGTGGTCTGTTTTGGGGGTCAATAAATGGCAAAACCGTCAATGTACTGGTACATGTATTTCCATTAAAAATATCCAGCACACATCTGTGAATACAAATTCACGGGCATACAGTTCATCTGTGAACTTCAAGGGCATACTCCGCGAGATGCTTTACACAAATTTACTTCCAAATTTGAAACTGGATGTACGGTACTAACTTTTGTCAATATACATACTTGGACAGGGTTTCACTCACCACTCTTTTGAGTTTCACGCATCAGTGCTCATGCACAGTAATATCATAATTTGCTATCCAACCGGTGAATTTAAGCACACATATGACTGCTTCATGTTAATGGTTAATGACGCCGGATAGAAAAATCAATAGAAAAATGAAGCTCGGTATTGAGAATCTCCACAGCGCAGCGGACGATCAATAAAAACATGCAACAGCTGTCACAACACACGAAACCACTCGACTAGCTCAACAAACACTTGCTGCTTACAGGTAAATACCTGTACATGCTTATCACACACTGTACCTACCGGTATACATGTACATACATATTGCACATACATACTTACTTGTATGTACCAAGTGATATTTCCATTTGCAACATTTGTTGAAGAATGTTAATCAATGTTTGGCTGCACTTTTTTTTTCAAAACCTTCCTGTGTACAAAGCTAAGTTACACCTCTCAAGTCTCAAATGTACCACTCATACTCTTCTTCCTGTAAAGGGTTTTGAACTAATTGTGGACAGTTGGTGACCCAATGAAGCAGGCGTCCAACCTGCTATTTCTAAATTTAGAATAAAAGAATGGCTTTTTAACATTTCTGTCCAAACCTGTGGGGGAAAAACAGCCCAAGCAACATTTAAACACCACATAGCTAAATGATGGGCCTTTGTTTTGGGTTTTTTTTTAAATTTACATGAGGCCAAATCATCTGCAAAATTAACCTGGTTTATGGAACAGTGGTCTAATTACCAGAAGGCCACTGTTTCCTAAAGAACAGTTTGTGGTAATTACAAGCAAGCAGTGGGTGAGCCTGGCATACGACTACTTTTATGAAGACGTTATATGCATCCTAAAAATAGATTTTTCAACATGGCTTTGATACTCAGTTCAATGACTCATACTGTATGTTGGGCACACGCATGTCTTCATCACGCATGATGCATTATGCACCTTGCTGTGAGTAATTTTGGCACAGCAGGAATCTCTTCCTCTGTGGGACTTCTGTCCATATTCCTCTTCCAAAATTGTATGAAATTGATTTTTTCTCCCACTCCTTTTGCAGAACAAAGTCCACATGTTAATTCACAGCCTTGAAAACATGCATTCAAAGTAAATTTGCAGAGCTGTGCAAGGATAAGTGTATGAGAAAATGAAAAAAATTGCTCCTGCAATATTATTTTTTTTATGAGTAGACCACTAATCAAAGTTGGAAAGGAAGCGCTGGAAACATTAAAATAAAACAAAACAAAAACACGTACGAACAAACGAAATCAAGCACATGCACTAAAACATATAACTGGCCTATTTCCTTGCATGTTTGTTTGCTGCAATAGAACACAGCCATCAGATGATTAACAGTTGATGACAAACAAGAAATTTAGCATTACGCATTCATAAAATGATGAATGTGTGAATGGTAGGGGTGTTTGGTGCACCGTCTCTTCATTGCTTTCACAAACAGCTTAACCCTGCTCTTTTAAGTTAGGATCTACAGACCTGTAAACATGTACAATTTCTGTGTATAATTGAATTGTGTTTACTGATTTTTATATGATTGTCCTCTTTGTTAAATTTTGTCTTGTTTTGTTTTGTGTTTGATGATAAATGCTTTATTTTCAAATGTAGAATTTAATATTTATTTAGTTTTTAATCGTCATTGTAAATATAATTTGTTAATGGATCCCATTCCAGTAACTGGTGGTCCTTCTGCTGTTGGATGCAGTGAATAAATAAATATTGTATGCACCATATGTATCATAAAATAAGACTGGATTTCTTACACTGTCAATAATTACAGTTGCAATGTACATGCACTGACGTCAGATGCGTGGATGCATTATCATCATGTGACTTCACAGCAATCATGCATATACATGTACATGTATATGCAAACACTGGGTACTATTTGAATCACATCTGTAACAACACAATACACTGTAATTAATAGTAATGAAAGGCACCTGTGGTTAGGGGAAGCATTTTGTGGAGTACAGTGCTAATGTCTGCAATAACTCAAGCACACACCGGTAGACACGGAAGATATGACACTAAATCTGAAGAATGTGAACTGCTGCAGGGAAAACGAATGAGCAGGCCAAAAAAAAACTCTCCTTTCATCGGAAAAGAGTATTATTGCGTGATATACACATGCATGATGAAACAGTGCTCTGAATAAAAATGCTTAAGCGTTGCACCTCCACACTGAGATACACCTGTACATGTACATGTACACGTAAGTACAATGTGCTGGTGTAAGGACATGACTTCTGCTATGCATTTTTACATGTAAAGTAGGCCTACACTGTCAACTACAAAACTACATGTACCTGTACGGTACTTACGACGTTTTGGAAGATTTGTATTGGCTCTTTTCACTTGGTTCCTTCATGCTACATGTACATTGCTGTAATAGGTTGGCAGAGCACTGGAATATCAGTCTTATGAGCTTAGATTCGAGTACAGTAGTGTCGAGCCTTAACCCTAAATCCCTTAGGGGCATTTTTGCTGATATGGAACCCCATCCTGCAAAATCCTCCGACTGAGGATACAGCCTCCGATTGGATATAGCCACAACTCTCCCCAAACCGGCATATGTACATGTACGTGTCCATGTACCATACCTGTATTTCTTGAATGTGTTCTCTGAATGACCACTCCGTGTATCTCTGTCTTTCAAAATCAATATAATGAACACCTGATAGAGCAGTGCAAGTAATGCCCCATAGGTTCTGATCTTTTAATGTCACACTTGTGTTTTTCCTATGACTGGTAATCAGTACAAAAGTAAATAAGGTTAACTCACAAAGTGCTTGAAATCCCATGCAGCTATTAAAACACCAGGTAATAATACAGGTACACGTGCTATCAAATACCAAATGAAAATACAACCCTATTTAAAACTAATGGGACAAATGTCCATTTTGAACAAATTTGAGGTAAAATCCAAAACCAACCAAAAAGGGATATTTCTGCAAAATTTGGCTGCCCATTTGCTCTTTGCATGCCGCCGCCATAGACACGCAGAGCCTCGAACTGGCAACTTGTACCAACATGTCAGAATCGCGTCAACACAGCTGTTGGAAATATTGTCCCAAACAATGGCACGGTATAAGAACTAACGCAACACATGCAAATTTATTAAGCAACATCGACGCGAATCGCTGAACCAGCTACATGTATATTTATTGAGAGCTGCCAGATGGAGGCTCTGCGTGCCTATGCAAAGAGCGAATGGTACATGAAGTTGTAGGCAAAATGAGAGTGGTCTGTAACATCTAAGCCTATGAAGATATGCTTATGCATCATGGATGCGCAAAACGGCTAAAAGCTTGGCAAGCCAAAGACCTTGACCAAATGAGTGGGTCAAAATCACTGAAATCAGTCATACATGCACATGTGACATATACTGTACCAGTACATAGTACAATATATACAGCCTCAATCCTATGAAATCTTCCATTTACATGTACAGTACATGTATGTAAGGATTTAGGAGGATTTGGGAAGGTTAGGGTTAATAAATGGGTAATTCCAGAAATTAGGGGTCCATCTTTTTGGTGTTCCTGTCACATCTGACACATGATTTTGTAAGTTCAGAACACATATTCTAATTTTCAAGAGTGATGAATAAATGCAAATTACATGCCAAACAAATAGTAATAGTTTGAAATCAATTCCAGTGATGTTTCCATGTATATAATAACAAAGGTCAGATGTAATAGGGACATGAAAAGTCACTGTTTTGGACCCCTAATTTCTGGAATTACCCAAATACATTGTACATACTAGTAAGTACCGGTACATGTAAATCTAAACATGTACATGTATGGGCTGTTAGTGGTAGAGTGGTTCAGATGACCACACCAGTCAACAGTGAGTCAAGGATTAAATCCCGTATAAAACAGGTTTATCCCGAGTGCAGATTGTGCTTCATAATTTAAGCAATGGTGGAAGAACTCCCAAATGTTCAACCAGAGGCGAAATTAGCGGTGAAAATCAATTCCGAGTACACGTCAAGCTTTTGAAAACTTGTCTTGAAACTGTAGTCACACATTAGTTGTGCAATATACATGTACATGAACCGGTAGGCTAATTTTTGTTTGTTGTAACTAGTCCCTAAGAACTTCAAGGGCACTGAAGGTTGCAAATCAATAGTCTGGGCCATGAAGCTGCAATGAGATGCACACACAGTTCAACTCAGATGGACCTGCCGGCTTGTCATTTTCCTGAGCATCTGCGAGGCAAGTGAGCATGCAAAATCCTCATTGACAGTACGTGACTGGCTTGCCAAGCCGATGGCACATCCATCTTGATAAATTATTACGGAGGAGTTCGCCGTGGAGTGAGCAATATCAAATTTCCAATCTGGTGCCTTTCTTTCAGGGCCCAAGACAAATAGATTAGTAAAATATGAATGAAATTTTAAATGACTGGTAACAGCTAGCCAAAAACCCCACACATGTACACACACCAAGACCCAAAGGTGCGCCAACGTGTACATGGTTAAAGTATGGTTTTTCCATTGGAAACAAGTTGAAAAGAATTTATGCAAGTCCATACTCACTCTACTTTTATTTTCCCGTGGGACTTTCATGATTCTTTCAAGATCCTTTATGCAACAACCCATGGGCACAATTTTTGTATGATAACTAAAATGAGGACCCTAAATCCACGTAAAAATGCTTGGATTCAGCATTTATCATGCCTATTGAGCCATCAAAAATAAAACCTTGGTGTACGTGTGTGCTCATACCAATTTTCAAGTTAACGCATTGTACCATGTTGAGGAAAAGGCCAGGAGGATTATCGTCCAGATGGAAAAAGAAAAGGAGAAGGAAAAGAGAGATGGAATTGTATGATTTCAATAAGGTGATTGGGTTGAGCCAAATCATCTAAAAGTACATTTTAAAACTTACACTGATCAAAATTCAAATGAAATGTTCTATTAAAATAAGCTATGATATTTATTTTTTCCATTTGTTGTTTACATTTTATTGCAACTGATAATAGGCACTTGCAAGACTTATGTATCATGCGTAACATTAGCGTTTGCGATTTTTTTGTTTTCGATTTACACGGTCATAACAGTAATTCTCACAAACAATGATTGAACATTTTATTTTTTGTTGCTTTTTAATTTTAATGAAATTTAGGTGTTGTATGAATGGCCATGAGACAACGTTCAGGGCAACATCTACTCAGCTGCCTGTTCTTGATGAAGTGATTCAGTATTTTCAAGTCAAGCTTGACTATGAGATTCCACAAACAGCAGCAACAATATGCATGCGTACTTCAGATTGTGATGCTTTAAAGTAAAAGTCTTTTAAGCCAGTGGTCGAAGTGCTTACATGATCTAGACAAAAGCCTTGCTATTCACTGATGGCAAAATCACTTTTGTTTGGGCTATTCTCAACCTTGGAGAATTATTTTACGAGGGAAGTGAAGTGTACCGTAGGTACCACAGCCCAACAAATGACTCATGCAAATTGTTGCCGCTACTCACAGAGTCTCACAAAATCAGGGACCAACTGTGGATGCTGAGCTAGCTACACTTTGCCAAACATGAAACACTCTTGATGTCGCCATTCCGCATCCCAATTTATGTTATTCAACAATAATAACAGTAAAGATGGTAAACGCATAGCAGAAAGGGGATGCATGATTCTTTCCGATCATCATGTACATGTATGCTAATTCTACATTTACATAATTTATGGTGTTCTCCATTTTGTCAACTATTATCTAAATCATTAATAAATATTGGAAAGAATTCCAAACATTCACCTCACTTTTTTAATTCATGCCTTCCCTCACTTGACAACAGGTAAAATCCCTCCCAAATGCCTGGCTCCATTTAACTGGCTAAAGCATGTACTGGTATCATCATGAATTATGACACTCAAAATTTGTGTTGGTCAATTTTTGGAAAGAATTCCATATACATGTACATTGTGTACAAACACTGCTTGATACGCTGTGCACAAATCCTATGAGACCGGTCTGAGAAATTGTGTTTTCAAAGTGAATACTGTATGTCCATATTTTTACTGCTAAATTTGACTTTTTAGGACTTTTGATTTC
Organism: Acanthaster planci; assembly: GCF_001949145.1. Next base: position 794,306 of record NW_019091421.1, read on the forward strand.
TTTAAGATGATTAATACATGTAGGTCACTGCACGGCCAAATTAGTGACGTCCAGTCCGTAGGCTATGGAACTCTTTTTACATTTTTCTTTCTAAACGATTACATGTACACTGTAGGCACTACTTGTTTGCTTTATTTTAACTTTAACCGACCTCAATCCTCTAAAATCCTCCGGGTGGTATTGGAGGATTTTGGAGGATTGAGGATGAGTGATGAATTGAACACAGGATTTTGGAGGATGAATGCTGATTTAAAAGCTGGAGGATTTTCAAGGATTGAGGATGAATGGTGAGTGAAGTACTAAAAATTGGTCACAATGATACATATAGTCATGCTATATACTGTTTACAATACATGCACCCAAGGAGAGTGTGTTCCATTGTTCACTGCTACTGGTCACAAATTATACAATCCTCAACTGCAATGTGTTAAAACAAAGGCACATGTCTGCTTTGTTTATTACAACAACAACGACCCAAAAAAAAACCCAAGTAGGGCCATGGAGGATTGAGGATTCAGGTACATCATGTACATGTACCTTTCATTTTGTGCATAAGCCCAAAAACTGGAGGATTGAGGATGAATGCAGTTTTTGGAGCTGGGCAATTGGAGGATTTGGGAGGATTGGCGTGACTGAGGATGTGCCCTTGTAAAAAAGCCATCATTCGCCACTCACTGACTCAGTTTACAGACTACCTTCTCACCATAGTTCTGACCACGCCGCTGACACAATTTTGCCGCGTACTTTTGACTTTTATTTTAAAATCATTAATTATGACATCACCCCCCTATCATGCCTGGTATGGAAAATCCTCCATGATCATCATGATCATCATGATCAGGTAATGACGATCAGACGATATGCAATCTTGAACCACAGAGCAAGGAACTTTGTGTGTATTTATGGTGCTCCATCCTGACATGCCTGAGTTGATTTGCCTTTGAATAACATCCATTCATAGGATAATCAATTCAGGAGAAAGTACAATAAATGTGCGTTAAGTTCAAGTTGCGCATAACGATTACCAGGCCTCACTCATCATGTTGATCGTGGCACATCCACATGTCCATGAAAACATGTTTCTCACACACACACAAATGCATGGACATTACAATAACACACACAGTCACGTCACATACCCTCTTCTGAACACAATATTTTCATTTGACTACACTGATTCACTTACTGAGCGAAATGTGCAAAATATTAAGAAGATTTACCCACCTGTTGTCAAAGTAAAAGAAGATAAACCTGTCACGTCAATGTCGTGCATGCAACGAATGAACGAGTGCACATCACGTACGGCCACTGTGTGGTTGACATCACCAATGAGGGCGTGCTTCAAGTGTATAATATATGACGGCTGTTTTATGTACTGACCTTTGCTATTTCAAACAAAGATTTAGAACATAAAACTGTCATACAGTATATGACTGGTACCTTGCAACTACTTATGTTATGTTCATTTTATCGAGGTGAACGAATAGTACCAGCTAACTTCTATTTACGACGCATAGCAACAACAAGCGAAAATGGCAGATACCGGTGACAGGTAGGCCATGGGTAGACTACTTAAAATTTAGCATTTTATCTGTTAATCGGGTTCATTAACGCTAATTGAACTGAAATTTTTAGTAATTTCTAATTTCAGTTTTTATATGCCCAAGGTGTTTATTTCAACAAAAGGTAATTTGCAGAATTTTTTCACAGAATTAAAACAGATGTGGCATTGGCCATGCATAGGCCATGAATATGAATTATGATTATGCTCGGCTGTGATGAGTGTGTGACTTACAATGCATGACCAGCAGACCAGGTGACTCGACTTAGTCTGAGGCATAAATGATCAAGCTAACTTCAAGGCCTGTAGCAGTGTGGAAATAGTGAACTGTTGCAGATATTGCACTGGGTAAATTGTGTGGATAGTGGGGTGGTTTGCTTTTTGGTGCGAAAATTAGTAAAACTAAGTTAGAAAATTAATGCCAGGCGTGGAAAGAGTTCCGTATGGCATGTGTGGGGCAGCGCGGACATCCTGGACTCTCTCAAAATGCCAGGTACTGCGCCGATGAAAAAAGCGACCTCAGCGACGTATGCGTGTACCAGCCAGTCCAAGGATCAGGTTACACAATCTTTTCTCTGATCAGTACTTACGCACCCGCTCGTTGCAGTTGTTTTCACCGGCGCAGTGTTGTTGCTGCCTGGTATCATGTGAAACTCCTGGATACATGTCCGTGCTGCCCCATAGGCCTAGTACGGAGAGGCCTCGGCCTACTAAAAAAAAAGTGCTAGGGGCTTAGGCCTAACATTAGCTAGGCTAGGGAAGCTCATACATTTTTTTAACTGTTTTTTCTGTTTTCTTTTTGAAGTGATCTTTGTCCTTATAGAGGATGTCATAAGAAACATTTTGAGAATAAGTTTGAATTCCATCGGACTCTGCAAAGCAAAGGAATATTGATTTGAAGTAGGGATATTTTGAGATGTTTTGGGATGCTTTTTGTACTTTTGTAATGCAGAGCAAACTGTGATTTGTCAGTACACAAAAATGAGTATGGATTTTGACTGAGTAGCTTAATTTAAATTCATATTTTCATAAAATCTTTGTTCTTATTTGTGCTTTATTTCAATGAATTAAATGCTGGCTTCTCTTGAAATTTGAAATATTTTGAAATTGTAAATTAAACAGAGGAGCTAGAGTGTGCAGAAAAAGACTCATTTTAATCACAATTTCCTATTTAAGAAAATGAGTTCCCAAATGAACAGTGCCGTCACTCATTTATGCATGTCCCAACCTACAGCCAAGGCCTATGGACAACACTAATTTTCCCTAAAAATGTTATGACTGCTGTCAGAAAGTGATAACGTGTCCCAAAAAGTGAAATTTAGCTGCGAAAATTCTGAAGCATTTACTTAGAAAACACTTCATACAAGTCTGATAGGTTTGTGCAAAAGGCATCAAGTGTTGCCCACATATGGAACTGTTTCCCAAGACTTTTCTTTACAGAATGCCCCATTTCCCTCCTTTATGTTAATTTTTTTTAGGATATAAGGCCCTATTTCTTGTTTTTTGTTTAGTGTTCAAGATCAGCTGGCAAATGACCAGCCTGAAACAGCACAGGATGGCGACTCAACAGAAGAAATGCCCCAGTCTCAAGGTAGGGCGTGAAGGAAGGGCCAGGAAGGGGATACCTAAGTAGGCTAAGAATGGAAGGTCAAATGTAAAGTTTAGGCCAAAATTGAAGCTGACAAAGTTGATTAAGTTCTGGACTCTGTGGGGTTTTGTACAGTGGAGCCTAAAGGCTTGCAGATAATTGATACGATTTTGCTCTTTATGTACTGAATGTGACATTTTCATTTCAATGTAATTACTTTAAAGATAACGAGGAGGTCATTGATGGTGAGGACAAGACAGGAATAACAGATGTTGTCGAGGATGTCAATGTCCAGGCACTGAAGGAGGTAAAAGGGAAAATTTTGATGAATAAGCTGTAATAAGAAGTAGGTAAAATGGTTACCACAGCCCCTCTTGCTGTAAATTAATATTTTGAGAGATCATTGATGCAGTGGGAACAGTTATTATTTAGGAGCTGATTGCTGGTTAAATACACACCAATGCTCTTAGCATTGGTTGCTTAATGTAAGAAAGGTGTCACTGGACCAAATTTCACTGGATGTTCAGTGGTGTGGACATTTGCTGAGCACTTTATTCTCCTCACCAACTTCTTGATATTGTGTCCTTTGAATGATTTTCAGGGATCATGGGCTTCGGTCCAGGCTGATTTTTTTTTTTAATATTCCATCTTTTTGTCCATTATCAAGGAAAAGGATACTTCTGGAGTGCCCGGTGAAGGTGAAAATCGACCGGGGTCTACACAACGACCGGGGTCTGGAGAGCGTCCAGCATCTGCTCAGCGGCCAGGGAGTGGGCAGCGTCCACCCTCGGGTCAGAGACCTCAATCTGCACCTAGATCGCCTAAAGACCAGCCACAGGTGGATGAAGAACCTGAACGGGCACCCTCCACTGACCGCCCAGCATCCACAACCAGGCCAGCTTCGGCACAGCGGCCTGGTTCAGCAGGGTCAAGGAAAGGATCACCAGCAGCTGGCGGGGCTGGAACACCTGACCGTCCTCCGTCTGGCAGCCGGCCAGGATCAGGTCAGAGGCCTGGCTCAGGTCAGCGACCTAGTTCAGCCCAGCGACCTGGCTCAGCCCAGAGACCCCCATCTGGTGGACAACCAGCAGAAGACCCAATACCAGCCTCAGGCATGACAAGTAGACCAGGTTCTGCTACTCGGCCAAGGTCGCCAACCAGACCTGGCTCTTCTACCAGGAGATCCCCTCAAGTCGAGCAGGATCGACGTGGTGATGGCCCAATCCAGGATGAGGAAGACACAGCAGGATTCAGCAGACGTGTAACAGGTAATGAACACCCAGAGGCCAGGTAGAGGTCAGGGTGGGTCAACAGAGGTCAAAGCGCCAATGTCATTGTTTGCGAATTTATGCAAACTGTGGAAGAAATTTCCCCGGCAGATTACAGGTTACCAGCTACAATTTAATGAGATGTCTTTTGTTTTTGACTGGTATTCTATATTGCTTTCGCTGAGTCCAAACCATTCCCTGTGGCTTGCAAACATAAGAGCTATCTTTTGGCTTCATTTGAAATACTTTGCTACGGTCTGTGTGCCAATAGAAGCAGCTGAATCCACTTGTCATTGGTGCTCATGTCAGCCATAGCCGGCAGACCAGGCCAGGGTCTGCTGTTCAGCTGCAGTCTACAACCGGTTGTGACTTTCCAACTAACCTGATCTGCCTTTCTCCAGGTACGGAAGGTAGCCAGGGTGGCGGTGGGGGAGACCGTCAGAGGTACACTGAGTTGGTCCCTGTAGACAGCAACCAGGAAGACGGTGAAGAGGAGGAGGAAGAGGAAGGAGAAGATGATGTGGGCGAAGACTCAGACGTGTCCGATGACGAGAGCGAAATGGTGGTGCTGGATCCCGATCATGTAAGTCAAAATTTCCCCCAAATCCATGCAAAAGCAAGTTTACAGGCCTTTGTGAGGTCTGAGATCATGTTTTTTATCAAAATATTCAGGGAATTAAGTATTTGATATCTGCTGCAGTTCTATTATGTGAACATTATGCATCTGTGTTGTCATAATCCTTTATAAAGGGATGGAAGAAAAATTTGCATTGCCGTAACCCTCCAACCTTGCTCCCATTGACTCCAACAGCCCCTGATGAAGCGCTTCCAAGTGGCTCTGAAAGACCACCTGACCAAGCAGCAGACCAAGGTCACCCTTGAGCTGCGGGAGCTGACTGAGGCGCTCAGGAACAGGCGACGGGAGCGGGAGGAACTGGGCGTCAACCTGTACGGCCTACAGCAGGAGCTGGCCCGCCTGCAGATGATGCTGGAGCACCAGCACGATGAGCTGAGCGGTGCAGCGCAGCGGCGCCAGCAGTGCGAGGAGCAGCTGCAGGACGTGCGGGGCATGTACAAGAGCACGCAGGAGAATGTGACACAACAGCGTAAAGATGGTGAGGCAATGCAAAGTGTGTCAGTGATTCATAGGCTCAAAGACAACAGTCCCAATAAGGCTATGTATTGATGATGATCAGCTTTATTGACATGTATACTTTTCCATGGAGCTCCCAATCCATCATCCCCACCTAGTTCCCATGAAGACAAGACATATCCAAATGAAGTATGACGTCATCAGTGTTCACACCTGTGACTAGCTGTTCTCACTGGCATGCTTTTTTGATTAGCTTAAGCTGAAACAGTTGCAATAGACGTGGCCTTATTGTCATGGCTTGGTGATACTTCCACTCTTCAAGAGCTTGTAGATATTTACAGACCTTGTACAGTCACTTGCTTTAAGATCTACTTTAGGATGAGTCCTAACCTTTTCCTCATTCAAAGTCTTCATGCAAGAGTCGTTTGTCAAGAATAGACTCACTTTTGTTTTTATCATTCTTTTTTACCAACCCACCTTCTTTCCCCCCAGAAGTAAATAAGGTTTGTCAGACCATCAGTAGATCCCTCATGCAGAAATTGTACGAATTTTAAGCAATAGCAGTGCCTACTTGCAAAGTTAGACTGTTAATCCAGTGCACCTCCAAAGCATTATTGAAATTGAAGTACCTTTGGTCGCATCCACAGCTTCCAGCCTACAGACAGAGGTGGAAAACTTGGCCCTACATCTTTTCTACATGACTAATGCCAAAGAGGACATCCGGGGGGACATCGCTGTCATGAGACGGGCAGCAGAGAAGGCTGACAGTGAAGTCAACCAGGCAGAGATCACCAAACAAAAACAGGTCGGAATTTCCTCTATTCCCTGAATAAGGCAGCAATCTTTTTCTCTTGTTTTTTTTGGGGGGGGAAGGATTGAATGAAATAACTGTGACAGGATCCCACGAAATGAGTTTTCAGCACATGCTTCAGGTATTTGTTTCTCATGCTGTAAGTGGCCGTTCTCAATGCTTCATTTCGATATATCACTTAGTATGGCAACCCGATAAATTCAGGCATTAAATTGATACAAAAGGTGAGAGTTGTCATGAATTTCCATTTTGCAAGAATTGTTCAAAGTCCTTTAACTCAAGGGTTGACTCATTAAGAGTTAATTGTGAAAAATGTACACACTGTTTTGCTGAAACATTGTTTGACACATAAGGAATAGTAAAAGTTGCTATTCACATGATTGTTTCTAAGTTCCGTCAGTCCATTTTAGTTTACTTCCAAACTTCTTCCATGGTTGGCAAACAGGGAATAGGCTCTTAATGAAACTAGAAACAACGCTGGGGGCAGAATTTAAAAACACTACCCAGAAAGGTACACTTAGATTTCGACAGAATGCTAACAAATGTCCTTTCTATCTTTTAGGATCTGTATGTGGACAGACTGACAGAGAACGTCGACAAGCTCCGTGAACAGATTGCTCTGTATGAAGCCCAGTGTTTTGCCCAGAGTGAAGAGACAAAGGCGGCCAAGGAAGCACTGGCTGAGGCCCGCTTGGAGATCGAGGTCAGTCCCCAACTCCCCATTTATCATCCCAAAACTCCAGATTTTCAGCATTCAATTTGGCACCGTCCCTTTGGAATGAGCTGGGTTTTTTTATATCCAGTTTTTTTTCAGTGACTTCCGTTTAGGTATGAGTTTGTTTGTCCATTTTTTGGGGTTGAATAGTCGATAAATTTGGAGAGGAAACAGCTATACCAGCAATGGAACAGCAGCATTATCGGCATGAGACGACGTGACGAGGCCCACGCTGCAATGCAGGAAGCTCTCAGGTTAGTCATTTGCATGAGTCCAAATAAATGGAACATTTGTCCTGGATTTATTAACCAATCCTCAGGTTCTGAAAAATATTGAAATTCAAGGACTGAGGGGCAGCTAAGCTTGAGTGAATTGTTACGTGGCAATATTATGAAGTTGACCCTTCAAAGAATTGAATCTGGTTTCTCATGCTTGCACTGAACCTAATTTATCCACCAAGCAACTAACTGAATTTCACATTAAATGCAGCTTTTGTGAGCATTCATCAGCATTTCGCAGAGCATTTTCCTCATTTTCTCACAGCCAACAGAGGCAACGGATCCTGTCGCTGCAGACGGAGATCGATGGTTACCGCAAGTCCATCGCCAAGGAGCAAGAGAACAACGAGACGCTGACCATCCTGGTCAACAAGAACGAGGCGGACATGAACACGGTGCGCAAGCTGATCGCCACTTGCACGGCCCGGCAGGAGCAGATCAAGCAGGACTACAGCACCTACACGCGTATGCTGCATGAAACAGAGCAGGCCCTCAACAGGGCAACCACGGTAAGCTACGGCCTTCCAGGGTTCAAAATACTCACCCACTGAACCAGGTGGACTGAAGCCAGTGATTTCATGACTGGGCTTGCAGCATCAATAACAGTCGAAGCTAGGTGGTCCGCTGGTTTCTTTTCCCTCATGTTTTTCTGCAAATTTTTCTGAAATGTTTGTATAGAACAAAAATGTGTTGACATAAAGTAATAGTTCATAATTACTTTTGTTTCTGGTTTGGTCTTGTAACTTGTGTTCTAGTCCATGTCATTCTATGAGGTAGTTGCCTTGTGGCCTGGTATGGCTTTTTTGCCCACAGAATATGACCTTTGTCCCTCGTTAGTGGATTTGCAGTCTCCATTTCCTCAGCGTGTAAATTTCTAGGAACTACAAAAATGTTACTGTGTTGTTTGTACTCTCTGTTGTATTTTTATTTTGACTCAACATTTATTTCCACATTGCAATGTATATATCAAATTATATACTGTGTCAATAAAATTAAATCAATAAAGCTGTCGCTGCGTTTTCTAACGCCGTAGTGGTTAGGTGCAGGCATGTTGTCTTGGATAAATGTTCTGTTGCTCAGCAAATGAAGATAGTCAAAACTAACCATGATGTACATGTAAAGTTCTCACTGCTTTTTAGCAGCCTTTGGTTTCCCATGTCAAAATTCATTGGCAACTGTTTATGCCCAGGAGGTCCATGAAGTCAGACCATGTACTTGAGGCAAAGTCCAAGAATTCTGTCTTTGTAGTCAAGGTTTCACCCTTTGCGGCTATTCACACATAGCCACACAGTCATACAGGCATGTGTGATTCTTGCCTCTTCAGTTCAAACAATAAATATTTGTACTTTCCCTGTATTCAAAGCCTTCGTCTTTTGCTTAAATTGTTTTCCTTCAAGATTAAATTTGATTTCAATTTTGTTTGGGTTACCTCCAAGGACCGAACGCTGAAGATGAACGAGGTCAATGCCCTGCGCAAGCAGATCGAGCGCGAATTCCTGGAAAAGATGCGACTGGAGGAGGCCATCATGGAAACCATGCGGCAGAAGATGACGATGGACAAAGTGTCTCAATATGCCAACAAGATGGCCAACAAAACCCGCAAGCTCATCGCGGAACAGGTGGGTGTTATTTTTTTCCCCTCTGATTTTATTTGGCATCGGGATAAAGACATTTCAGAATGAATTTTGAAACAAAGAGTAATTATGGAGCAAACTAGCATGAACTCAAGGGTTTTTATGTCAGTAGACTTTGATATTAAATGATTTAGTAAGTTATCATAAACTGACACAGTGTTAGTAGTGTGATTTACATATTACAAAATCCACTGCCATTTGTGCGATGGAAAGCTTTGTGTCTTAACCCCAAAGTTATCACCACCGAATTGCTGATTCACGTAGGTTTTCACATTTTTTGAAGAAAATCCTACTTTAATTGACTGTTGAGTCCCAACTTGACATAAAGAAGTCGGTCTCATTACCAGTACTGACCTCACCTGTAATTTGTCCTCTTTTATGTTCAGGAAGCAGCCAGGGCCAAGGTGGAGAACGAAATCTCTCGGGACACCCTGGACCTGTCTCACACCCTGACTCGCGTGGAGCACCTGCACAAGAGCATGCAGGAGCTGGACAGGGAGATCCACGAGAAAAATGAGATCATCTCCCGCAGCGAGAACGAGATCGTCAAGCGCAACGCTGTCATTGAGCGTAAGCAGGGACTGATCGACCAGTACAACAAAAAAATTGAGGCCATCATCAGCTCCCAAGGGGTGAGTTGGGGGGGGAGGGGGAAGGGGAAGAATTGGTCAGATTGAAGTTAGGTGCTGTTGGCTTAGGGCAAGTACTCATGGATGTAACTTTAAGGCAGGACAAGGCAGTGTACTGCTCTGATTAGCAAATTGGCATTGGCAGCAGTGTTGGCTAATGGGAAACTTCTTTCAAGAAACGGTCGCACTTCCCAGTCTACAGATTTGTTTGACGATGTTGTCTGAAATTTCACTGATTGCTAGGGTGAGGAGCTGGGCCCCCTGGAGCAGGAGGTCAACGGCCTGCAAAAGAACATCGATGCCAGGGTGCAGGAAATTGCTGACTTGCAGCAGTACTGGCTGCGGCAGCAGAGTGAGCTGGTCAAGCTGACCCAGGAAAAAGACAGCCAGCAGACGGAGGTCAACACCATGAAGAAAGCCCTGACCATCCTCTTCCAGAAAAAGCTGCGCATCGAGAGTGAGTGTCTGTTACATCTGGAATACTTGAATTCTCTAAATGCCCTTCCTCAAACACATTCTGCAGCTGTCAAAATGAGTCAGCATGCAAACACAGTTTCTTGAGTTTAGTTTAGTGCAAAGTGAGCTTTCCTGTGGTTTATTCTTTAATGCGTTAGTCACTTTTTACAATCCATTTCAAAGTATTTAAAGAAACAATTTTATAATTGAACCAGATTCCCTAAGTGCTGTTCCAACCTTTTTTTATGAAGATATTTAAAACGTTTATGTATGAACATCAATCAAAATCTAGAAACAATTTTTCAATCACCAAAATGCTGGCAAAGATAAAAAATGTTTGGCACTGTACATTTTTTTTCCCAACTAACAATGTATCTCAAAGGGTATCCACATTGATACAGTAGGTGAGAAACTTGACCTCTGAAGTTATTGTGTGATTTATGTTTGTTTGCCTGAATTTTGTTGTCCATCCATTTCTAAGTTGAATGTATTCTTGTCCCAATTCTTAAAAACTCCTAAATCAGATGACATCAGCACCCAGCAAAACGAGCACCGAGACGTGGAGCACAGCATCCGCAGCATGCAGAATGACATGCTGAAGCTGAACCTGCTGCTGACCAAGGAGGGCAAGACGCGAGAGCAGCTGAAGCAGGACAACGTCCTGATGGAGAATGACTTCATCCTGTCGCTCAAGGAGGCGGAGCGGGAGAGCATCGAGATGCAGAACCAGCTGGAAGGGCTCGGGGAGGAGAAGGAGCGGCTGCTCAACAGCCTGGTGGAGGCGGAGTAAGTGGGGAAGATGTCTTGTGATAAGGTTTCAGAGAAAAGCCAGGCTGGAGTTTCAAGACTGAACAAAAGAGAATCTAACGGTCGACAAACTTGCAGCTGAAATGAGAGGTGCAGCCAACAAAGCACATGTTGCATGAGCTCATAGATTTATGTTGGCAAATGATGCAGAGTGCATGTGATTAGTTTTCAACTGAATGTGCACAAACCCTCCATCATCCTGGCCACTATGTGACACTATGCAGTATTTCCACAGCTCATGCAGAAAATGCAATAGCGGCCCTATCAGCATGGCTGTGCACTGATCGAAACTGAACATGAGCCGGTGCGATGTCAGGTGCTCTCACTCTGAATGACCATTGCCTCATTGACACACTCAACCAGCTTATTGGTGTGGGTAAATACATCTACCAAAAAAAGTCAGATGGTGTTTAAAGGCGTTTACTAAACCACCTTGGATGTTTAGAAGTATAAACAGAATCACAAACATCTTTCAAGTCAGTGGTGTCTACAGTAGTCGGTCTTCATAAATTTAGCTTCACATATCCGTGTCAGTGACCCCATTTTTGTGTATCCCCATCAGGCGTCAGATCATGCTGTGGGAGAAGAAAACCCAGCTGGCTCGCGAGGCCAAGGCCACCGTAGATTCGGAGGTCGGCCAGGGTGAGATTCGAGCCATGACCGCCGAGATCCACCGCATGGAGGTGCGACACACCCAGCTCATGAAACTACAGGTCAGTTCAGGCTTAGAGGCAACTATTATACTTACTACTGCGATGTTTCACGACCAGAAGCTGCATATTTAAAATCAAGTTTATTTTCAGATTCAGATACAATTGATTGTAGCTAATTTTTTTGTTAATAATCACAACGTGCTCTGCAACTTCTCATGTCTGCAGCTTCCTACAGCATTTGCTGTGAACTGTTGAACGTTGATTTAATCTGATGACTATCCGCTCCAAGTGCAACAAAATTGGGCATGTTTTTTGGTATTCCCCGCATAGGCGGGCGTTTATAATGGAGATCAATGGCGCATCTGACGCGGAGCACGCATAACAAATGAAATCTTTTATTCCTTAATGTATGGTCTTTGTGTACACGTAGAACGTGTGCAAGAACCCACTTGGAAAACTTACTACCACCTGTCTTTCTTTTGCCACTTGGGGGTGCACTTCATGCTCAGGCCAGATAGTTCTAGAAGTCCACATAGTGTTCTCTAATTTCACTGTGTATGAAAACAGTTGAACGTATTTCAAAAGGATTCTCCTTCGCATTTCATCCTGCACAAATACCCATCTTTTTTCTCGAGAAAATGCCCATTTGTTAAGACCGGTTCCATTACTTCCTAAATATCTCTGGGTCTTCCAGGAGAAGCTCATTCAGGACATGGAGAAGGCGGTATCTCGCCGGGACACCATCGTGACTCGTGGTGATGCCCAGTCCAAGCTCAACAAGAAGGTGGAGACTAAGGGAACATTCCAGAAGAAACTGACGGAGATGAGGAAGAAGATCAAACAGACGCAGCAGGTACAAAGCTCCCCCTCCCCGGGGCTTGAAATACTCATCAGATCACTGGATCTAAAATCACTGAAACAAGTCACTTGATCTTGTGGAGTCTTTGGCTAAACCACTGACCTGTCTGAGAGATTTTTTTTTCAGCTGAATCTCGAAGTAACTGTTAGAGTCTGGCTTTCTGCCTCATTTCCTGGAAGAAAACATGAAGGTGGCCTTCAAGTTTATCTTCCATCAGCCGAGATAAACCTGACCTAGATATTTTCAGTGCACTTGTCCTATTTATTCTCGTCTTGCACATTTCTTGAGGTAAAAACCTGTTCTAGTGGACCGTTTTCATGAAATTCAACCCCATCTACACACTTATGAAGCCTTGAATGCTTTTCCTTCCCCATTAAGTCCATAGCGCGGGGATGTAAACTTGTCTAATATTAGAGTGTGTTTATTGTTTGCGTTTTTCAAAGTGGCAAGAAGTGTATTTTTGGGAGAAGTGTAATTCTGTCAACACCCCCCACCCCCTACCCTACATTTCCCCCCAGGATGCTGGTAACTGTGACCAGGATATCCAGGAACTGCGTAGCCACCAGCAGATGCTGAGCCAACAGCTGGAAGAGAAACAGACTGGCTTCCAGCAGCTCCAGAGCACGGCCGACACGCTGGATGGAGACCTGGACCGACTGGTGGAGATCAAGCAGAAGGTCAGTGCTGAGGCCGTGTCGGGGTCATTTCTCGTGTTGGTAGCGCATTGGTATGTGAAGTGCCAATTGAGAGATTGTCAGGTCATCATTTCCTGTTAGGAAAACTGTAGGAAATTTGTTGCAGGTAATAAGCCATTTGCGAGTTAAATTTGAATAAAATCTGGTACACCGAGTTCTTTAAATTCTTGGAACATAACAACTAGAATTCTCCATACTAAAACCACTGTTGCTATACCTCGTGATTCGGGGCAAGCTTTTGCTTAGTTACATAAGAGATGCCTTGCAACAATACACTTCTCTCAATGGATAAGAACGGCACAAAGGAACCAGTCCATTCCAGAGATGGTGGTCACTATGCGAAAGCTTGCCCCAAATTACGAGGTATAGCAACACCGTCTTTAGTCTGGGGAATTCAAATTGTTACGTTTCAAACACAGTGTACCAAATTTTATTCAAATTTGACTCGCAAGTGGCTTATTCTGACGGTCTGAGAAAAAGAAGATGAACTGGTCAAAATTCAGCAGATCCTTACTTGTAAATGACCGCACTGGTTGTGGAATGTACGAGGGTACTCAGGTACACAGAGCTTCTGTAGCTGTGCACGAGCCTATGCAACCAAAAAACGCTGTCAGGTTCAATAAAAACTGTATGCATGCATGCAAATGAACTTGTGTATGGCTGCATCCAAATCTGTTGTCAAGAGTTAGGTCTAGGTCTTCATTCCATTGAAAGTACATGGAGACACGCGGACAATAGACCTAGCCTTAGCTCTGGAAGCCCGTTTCAAACACGGCCTACGATACAATGGCCTGGATCGGATTGTGTCAGCAGGGCTCCCCTGACATGTTTGCTTTTGTGAAGTTACGCCACCTTCAGCAAAGGTTACAAGAAAAGAGATTACGAGGAAAAAACGACGAAACAGAAACAACTAATTTGCTGTCATAACAGATAATATTTCTAAAAGCCACGGTAATTTCAAAGCCTGGCTTCCCAGCTCTGAACAATTTCGAGTTCTTATACTAAGCCAGATTGTCACCTGGGTTTAAATGCCTAAATATTTTTTCCCCCGAGTTTTTTTCTCATATGCTTTCTTTTTACATTCCCCCTGCAGCACATGACAGATTTGCTGGCCAAGCAGCAGCGCGTCAAGTACTACCAGGCCCTGAAGGACGGCAAGTACACCCTGCTGTGCAAGACAGAAGCCGCCCTGGAGTCGGAGATGCAGAAGCAGACCGACCGCACCCACACCATCGCCACCATCGTGGATCGCATCAACCAGGAGTACCCGCACGTCCAGCCGGCCATGCGCAAGGTCATGGTGATGCTGAGCTCCAGGGGGGTGGGGGAGGAGGAGCAGTAGGCGGAATGACAACCATGGTCACAGGGTGGGGAGGAGGAGAAGTTGAAGGAACAGCACCGAGTTTGAAGAGAAGGGTCAAGAACAATTGTTTCTATATAACTTGTGAAGGAGTGAGTGGTGAGCAATAGATGGAACAGCCTGTTGAGGAGGAAGTACAGAGGGTGTGATTGCAACCCTTGGAATTGCTGTAAATCTGAATATTTGGAAAGCACTGTTTATGTGGGGTAGTACATGGCATGTTTTCATTTCACAACACACTCTGCTTATTAAGAGATTTAACTTATGTCGTGAATAGAGACTTTAAAAACTCTGTCCTCAAAGTTTAGTAGGTATACATCTAGGAAAATTGTTTGAATGACACTTAATGGAAACAATGTAATACAGACTGATGTTAAATTGTACCAATATTGGGTGATTTATTTGCATAAAGTCTCTTCTATTAACCCCTTCTCATCGGGAAGCAGTAAGAGACGTCGTAAAAATTGAGATCCCTCAGCCCGCTTTTCAGCTATTATTCTTGGCACACCCTGGCTCTTGTATATATGGTGATTGGCCTTTGTGTGTTGCCAAGAAATAAAAAGGCCGAATTTGCATCATCACCAGCTTCACAATAGTCCCACTTTGAAAAGAGGCAACGGGAATGTGGAAGCGTGAGTAGAGCCGCATGCCACCGAACAATCAGCCTTTTCACTGTGTAAATCAAAGCGTGCAGAGCACGCAGGGCCACTAACCGAGAATTTGCGGTTTGGCAGGTGGCCTTCGTGGCCAAGCGAGGCTGGAATTCTCGGAGTCAGCTTTCAGAAAAAAGTCCCAGCGTTAAGGGGTTAACATGTTGTGGACAGCAAATTAGCATATGTTGTAACAAAAATTAACCTTCATTAAGGAAAGAAAAGTGTGAATAAAGATGTTTCAGTTCAAGACACAATTTTGAATAATGTCATGGTGAACTTATTTTTATGTTGGCCAACCCTTGTTCAGATAAATATTCCTTATCATGTAAACCTTTATCTTTGCTGTTCTTGTTTTCACCTCAAAACACCCAACTGCATTCTCTGCTGAAATAGTGAAGCCATTGTAGCTGGCTTACCCAGAACCGTGGTCCAGATCATTTACACTAGCGTGGAGGGAATGCATTTAGGTATTGGCATGGACATTTGAAAAAGACCTCCAGGAATTGGGTGCCGACTGCCCTCATACCCATTTCACTATGTAGTAATTCTTCTTCCCTAAAAAAAAAAAGGAAAAAAATTGCTTAGTGTTTGCATGATTGCTTTGCAAAGCATGAATTTGAGCATGATTCCATTCAACAAAATTTGATATCACAACTGTAATTTACCAACACTTCAAAGCAGTTTGTGTTAAACTTTGGTGAACTCTCATACAACTGGGTATACACACTAAGGAAAAACTTCACAGTGCAAAAACGGCCAATCAAAAATAAGCTTTGAGGCCATTACCCAGCATTCATTGGCCCAAAGGTCTCCTATCTTTACTAAATTATGCCACCAAATTGCACATTCCCAATGCAAGACGATAAGCTCTAATTCAGCATACACAGAGAATAATGTGATGACGGTACCCTTTAAATTAGCTTACCTACTCTGATGAGCGTTAGACCATTGTTGAGTACATGGTCACCTTTGGTCAGTACCAGTGAGGCATCTGTGATGCGTTGATTGTTGATATACACTCCACCACTTTGTAGAATTAACTTGCCTCGTTCTACAGAATGAAAGTGAAGCAGGTGAACGGGACTGAGGTTGTGATTACATGGGGGTTATATTTTCATATTTAGGCCATGTTCGAAACGGGCTTCAAGAGTTATGGCTATGTCTATTGTCCACGCGTCTCCACACATTTTCAATGGAGTGAAGACCTAGCCCTAGCTCTAGACAACAGATTCGGATGCAGCCTTAGTTTCTTATTTTTTGATGCAACAAGTATGATTCAGTTACAGCTAACAAGTCCATATTGTGTTCCTCGTCAAAATCACGATGATGATGTGTTATTTTTTTAAATCCAGACTAGACTTACCTCCTTGGGGCAGACACTTGACTTTGTCCAGCATCATCTCTATACTGAAGCCTGGTTCCAAGAGGAGGCTGGTGACTGCCGCTCCTTGGAAGAGTTCCATGACCTCTGCATCATTCAGCTGCTCTAGGCTTGCTGGGCTGGTGTGATACAAGGCTTCTGTCTGTCTCAGTGCTCTGTTCAGACCAGCCTCTGGAAAAGTTTCAAATGAACCAAATGACGGGACAAATGATGCTCCATGTTCAGGCCCATTTGTGATTCCAACCAATAGCCAAACTTACACATCCTATGAACATTTAAGCTCTTTGATTACACCATCCAGGATGTGTTCTCTATTTTGTCCAATTATTTAGGGGCTCCTTATTCCACATGTTTCAAGCTTTAATAGAAAAACGTCACAACACACTATCGATCGATTATTCATCCGCTTGGATGTCTAATTGCATGAGGCATCATTCGCAAATATCCACATTAAAAAAAACACTGAATACATCAATGTCGACAAACTGAAAAATTGTACAACCACAATAATGCCTTGTGAGAACAGAAAGGGACAGGTCAACAGACATCAAGAAATATCCACAGGTCAATTTCACAGCGCTGCTTAAGCAGAAAATTTGTATAAGCATGAAAAAAACCTTGCTTGACAAATCAGGTTACCCGCCAAAACCTCTTGTGATGTATATTGTTTTGGAATGGTACTTACCTGTCTTTTGGTAAATTTGAGCTGGTAACCTTTTTTATTAAGCATTTTTTCATGCTTAAGCAAATTCTGTGCTTAAGCAGCTCTATGAAATTAGCCCCAGCTGGTATTAAACTTTGAGCAAAAATATGGTTCCATGATCTTTGTTAATAATCCTTACCTCCATGCACAAGTAACAGCACTTGCTCTGCTAGTTTCTTTTGGGCCTTGCGGTTCTTGGGTGCTTTCTGTGGCAAAAAAGAACCATGTCAGGTTACAAAACATGTGTTAACTTTGCCTGATTAAAATAAAGAGGAAATGAAGCACAAGGAAGACATGGGAAATACCTAGAGCAATTTCATACACACAAAAGCAAAACAATATTATGTGAATTTTATTTTGAGAAAAACAGAACCGACAAAAGTATACAAGGAGAAAGAGGGAATGCTTATCATGCAGATAGACACGTGAACAGTGGGCAGTGCTGCTGCCTGAAAACCTTAGGGCCCACATTTTGGCATTTCAAAACTCTAGGAAGGTTGGAAAAATGTTATGGACAAGAAAATGATACATGATGATACATGAACCAGAGGCAACATTCTCCGAGAGGGCCAAATGAGAGTTAGAGGTCACAGTTTTCCTTGATCCTTTCACGTAAACTTTCAACGCAGACAATGTCATCCTACCTTGTGAAGTCTGATGATATCAGCAATCTCATTCAGTGGTAAGAAGGTGAAGAGCTTGAGGTATCGCTCAATGTCAGCATCGGGTAGACGCAAGAAATACTACGAGGGAAAAAAAAATGAGTATGTCCTTGAAAATACAAAGTAAGAAAGCTCAATTAACACAGCAGTGAAATGAGTTCGAAAGACAGTCCCTCTATCATTTGAAAGCAAAACAGGAAGTAAGGAAGAGCTATTCCATGTGCCATTATTACCTGGTAGAGGTCAAAGGGCGAAGTCTTGTCCTCATTTATCCAGACAGCATTTCCGGCAGTCTTGCCCAGTTTGTCTCCTGATGAACTTGTCACTAATGGGATAGCAATGCCTTTTCAAATAAACATTTTACAAAAATGTAAATGCCTTGAAAACTCCAATACTGTAAGACGTTCACAATGGTATGTTAGCATTAGAATATTCAAGAAACTTGCAAAACTAAGACCACTTTCAACGTTTTACGTGGGAACACCAGTATTTGCCCACATATGTGCATGTTAACTTGGGAACACCCAAGCCTAGCTTAAGTTCTGCCTCAACAAAACAGTTGTTCCAACACAGACTAGAGTATGACTATCCAAGTGCTGCTTACCATAGACATTCTTGCCTGTGACCCTTTGGACCAGGTCATGACCAGTCATCAGGTTACCGAGTTGGTCTGTCCCTCCAAGCTGGAAAAAACCCAAAATCTCACACTGAAACTTCTCTGTAATACTGTATGGCAGCTTCCCAGTGTAAGCTCGAAAACAATACAAACTTGATGAAAAATGTCATTTAAGCAGAAGACAGTAGCCGGCAGAAATACATTTATAAAAATTTAACTCAGTACATGTATCGCTATTAATTTTAACATTTAAATATTTTGAGTATTCCGAAAAGCCTGGCAGGGGCCAATTTAACAGAACTGCACAAAATTTGCTTAAGCCTGAGAAAACCTTACTTGATAAATCAGGTAACCAGCCAAAACTCCATGTGATGTATATTGTTTTGGGATAGTATTTAGCAGTTTTTTGGTTTGCATAACAATTAGATATAGTTTGAATTGACAATCTTTGTTTATTAAGCAAAGTTTTTTTCCTGGCCAAGCAAATTTTGTGCTTAAACAGCTCTATGAAATTGGCCCACTGAGTGACTATGCTTGAGACTGACAGTGGAAATAGAAAAAGCCCTGATGAGTTCTCAAAATTGGACAACCTTCCACTTCTGGAATTAAGAAAAGGTAGGTGCTACTCAGTTGACCAGATCTTATTCGCTACAAAATATCAGTGGTTTCAAGACTCAATCATACATGTACATTACCATGGCAAAACACTGAGTACCGGGAAACCTATCCATGTCAATTCCCAAATTGAGACCAGCAACTCAAAATACAGATGTTCAGTGAAATTGCCTGTTTAGTGACAAACACTCACTTGGATGAGACAGCCATACTCGCGGTGCAGATGCAGGAAGTCATAGGCCTGGAATAACTGGTAGGAAAACTCAGCAAAACTCATTCCGTGAGAACTACTCAGACGAGATTGGACACTGAGGGAAAAAATGCACCTTCTCACCATGAAATGATCTTGTGGATAAGACAAGGAAGTGAGCAGAAGAGCTTGATTTTTCTGTGCTTTAAGGAAAGCTTAAAAAACCAAAGATTCTAATGTTTGAGGATTTCATCTACATGACAATGAAGTAACCAATCCTATGGATAACATGCATCTACAATTCTTGAGGATTCTTGGGGAGCTGATTTAAGTAATTGGCCACAACTCCATGGGTACAGCTCACACTTTACTTGCCAGGAGAAGTTCATCACAGAAAATGTTTGAAGTAAAGGTTTAAGGTCATAGTAACGTAAGATATTACCTTTGTCTTGAAAGCAACTTGCCCATTCTCAGCTGACGACCGACACTGGACAAGAACTTGATAACATTCAGATCTTTGTACCAACTGTGGTTGTCCATAATTCTGGGGAGTTAAATAAGTAAATGTCCAACTGAACAAGGAGTTGGCATACAAAAGGTATTCTCTAGTCTGATATATGTAATATAAGGGTTGCCTTCAACACGTTTGAATGGCATATTTGAAAGGACCTCGAAAGTAAAGAACAGATGGGAGAAAGAAACTAGTTGCTTTGACACACAAGTGGCTCAAAGGGAAAGGTTTTCCACAACTGGCCTTATTCACACATCGGCCTTATTGAATTGAGCATGAGATTAACTTTTTAGAGGCACCTGAGAATAAAACTGAAAGCACTGAAGTGAAACTTCATTTAAAGTCACTTATGACTATGAATTTAAAATTTGTGAGTAATTATATCCAAATGTTTTAAGCCACATTAAATAAAGTGAAAGTAAGGCATGAAACCAGAAATAGAATAAGATTACACTGAATAAGATTGAACTGAATAAGATTCAGGGAACACAATCAAACATGCCTTCCCCATAAAAGGGTTTATTGACAGATGCAGATATTTCTAACCTGATTTGAGGCAGTGGCCTGTCCTCCTGCCACAAAAACCTCTCATGATTGGTGAAAATTCTCTCCAGACTGCTCTTGATTGAGGCTGCATTGGACTGTACCACTGCAGACTGAAGGGGTGCTCTCTCTTTTGTTTTTCCGCTGGGATCGCCTATCAATGCTGTTGCCCCACCAATCTGAAAACAACCATAAGATAAGTTTGTAACGAATAAATTCTAAAGTGTAATATTTTTCGGTATAGAGAGTGGGGGTATTCAAATTATTCTCCCTGAAAATAATACTGGTGTCCCCAGTGATACGTACCAGAGCGATAGGGTTGTGTCCTGCCCTCTGGCAATGCAGTAACGCAATGATGGCTAGAAGGTTACCAATATGGAGACTGTCTGCTGTAGGGTCAAACCCACAGTAAATACACTGAGGTTCAGAAGTCAGCAACTTGGGTAGATCACTGCAAGAAAGAGAAAAACAGACCATGAAGAATGTCAGATTTTAGATACTGCATTACTAAACTCTTCATAAATCTACAAAATATTACAAAAACATTAGTTTTAAATGTAGCTTAATAGAGTTTTAGAAGATTTTGTATGTAATTTTTGGATACATATCCTCTCTCCCACATCTTTCTAGCTTCAGTTCTATAAGGCCATAAGAGCGACGAAAATAATTTCCAAACCAACGTATCAGGAGTGAAAAAATATTAGTTAATGAGTGATGCAAACAGTTGAAATATTGAAGTATTTTAAAATTTGGTAAATTTCGTTTTTGTTATTTTAAAAACTTTTTTTTAATTGCAAGTTTGTTTTTTTTGGTTAATTTTTCTTTTGGTTTTGAAATGCATATCTTCGCACAGTCAATTAAGGATGTAAAGCAACAATCTTAGAGAGTTTAATTTAACATAGCACGGTTGGAAATCACTTCAATACAAAGTAAAAACAAGTTTAAGGCACACAACTGATTTAAACTCTGACTTCTACCAGGTCAAGTATTAAATTCACCTTGCTTCAGGGAAGATGTCATGGAAGACGCCTCTCTCACTCAGCGTCAAGACATTGCGTTTACTGCTGTACCATCTTCTCAGTAAATGTGGGCCAGAAAATGACATTATAACCTGCCTCTTACCCCAGCATGCCAGTGCTCGATTGACAAACACACTGGAAAAAAAAAAGGAGAAAAATGTTCTAAAAACAACTCAGTTTAATAAAAGCTAGAACTACTTTTCAGGACAGTGAAATTTTGAACCATATCAGGCCTATCCTTTAAGTGTTGAAAGTTTGAAATAAATTGGATTGAGATTAAATTCCCAAATAAAGAAAGTAATACCTACATAAAGGCTAATGAGATTCGGGCAAAACATGTGGAAATGGTGGAAGAAAAATATGTTTTAGCTAAATTTACAACAAATGAGCCTTGAAGATGAAAGTGCAAATCATCACCTTCATGACCTTGCTTGATTATAATTCCTGACATGCCTGACCTACATAACCTCCCTTATACTATCAAGCAAACATGCTTCAGTGTCCATTGTATGCAGACACAGTCGTGGGCCTAGACGTGCATGACCAGACTGTCAATCAGAGTCCAACAATTTGTTTCGTTTGCACAAGCCTGACAAGCATCTTCGGAAAGTCTTTATCTCTCTTTATCTTTTTTATCACATTTATCATGTTTATGCTCACTAAACTTAGGCCAGGGCCCTACTCTTTCCTTAAGGCTTAGCATGCTTACTTAAGCCTAGTCGGAGAAACGTGGACAACACACGTACCAATAAATCACCTTTATTAATATTTTGACTTAGGTGGTAGTAGAGTCCAAAAACCCTTCATCATGGGCCTTTCATTCCATTAATCAATTTCACTCAAAATAGCTTGTATCGTACATGGTTGTATCTCGAATTCACCTCCAAAACGGTCTTTAAACTGTCTAATGCACCCACCTTGCCCTTGGAATTTACTGGGGATCAGAGGTTCAAATGATGGTGGTAAGGTTTTAATATAGAGAAAAAAGAGGAATTTCCCGGAAGCTACTCGGACTAACATGACTGAAGCTATTCAGGCCATCAAGCCCAATGTTGAAAAAGCCTACGCAACTATCCTGACTATAATAATAATATACAGTAAATGGGACATTAATAAATGACTGAGGGTGCTGTTTATTTGGAAGCTTATTTTCTTAAATAGGAAATTGTGATTGAAATTCGTATTTTTTTGCATGCTGTAGCTCTTCTATTTAGGCCCTAATTCCTAATTTCAAAATTTTCAAAATTTGAAGTGAAGCCAGCATTTCAGTGAAAAAAGGCACAAATAAGAACAAAGACTTTACAAAACTATGAATGTTTAGGTTTTCAGTTAAAATCTACGCTCATTTTATTCTAAAAATAATCACAGTTTGCTCTGCAATACACCAGTGGAAGGTGATACATGAATAAGCCTAAATAAATGTACAAAAAACATCTTGAAACATCCCTGCTTCAAATAGATTTTTCTACGCTTTGCAGAGTCCGACGGAACCAAAGTCATATCAAAATATTTCTTGTGACATCCTATTCAAGATAACTTCAAAAATAAAACAGGAGAAAATATTAAAAAATTTATTAGCCTCCTTTAATACTGACACTGACAGTAGGCAGTATTCAGGCCTATAGTATAGGTGATAATGTTACGCCCCAACTATAGCATCAACTATGGTTGGGCCGTCCCAACTATAGTTGGGGTGGCTCAACTACAGCAGAGAGGTCCTGTGTGCACGATGCGCCCAGCATGTGCCAAAGTAATATTGTTTACAAATGTCATGTCACTGGTCATAGGCCTAGATGAACAGATGAAGTGCCACATTTTACATGAATTGTGTCAAGTGTGAGACAGATTGACTTGGATAATGTTGAGACATTTTCCACGGACATTGGTCAACAACAGTTGGGCCAGCCCAACTGCAGCACTACAGTTAGGACAGTCCCAACTATAGTTGGGACTTATGGTATAGTTTAGTTCAAGGGGCGTAATAACGTTAGTCCATCAAGTTCTAGGCCTATCTTTCTTGGAATCATCAATCAAAAGATCAAGCATAAAAGCACTACTGGTGAATAAAAGTAATCGGCATAAAATTCACACAAGTTTGCTTTCGGTAGAGTTAATTAAGCCCCGATTAACTTACAAGCAACATTTCACACTATTTATTCCCATGGAGGCTGCCATGTTGAATTTTTCGGAAGGGCGCCACCAAGAGTTCCGGTACCCCGGCGCGCGGCACACGATACGAGAGAACGGGACAACGCGTGAAACTATGAGGTTGAATGAGTGCCTCTCGATTGAAGGAAATTGTGTTGTTTTTGTGCCATACAAAGAGCACCACGTTCTCAGGTACTCTGGAATAATAGTAGTGGGCCCATTGTTTTCTGGACAGAGGTAGAATTTCTACTGGAGAGAGTGATGAAAACGAACAAACAATTTGCATAACTTTCCATAGACAGAAGTACCAGCCATGAAAGTTTGCCCAACATGATACTGAACTTGTACTGAAGAGCCAACGGTCTTGGAAATACTTAACTTTTCACTGAGCCAGTCAATTAATGGTCATGAAATACTTGCCAAACATGCTAACTTTCCACTGAGCTAGTCTCAGTAACTTCGACCCTACGAATCGCTTAATTATTATCATTTGGGCATGGTCGGGCGATTCATAGAGTCCAATTACTCGGACGGTCAGTGAGCCAGCTGGATGCTGTGAACAGTTTAATTTTTACTAAACCATGTTGACCCTAATACTAGCCAGCCAGCTCAAGTGTGCATGATCAGTGGTGTGATGTCAGAAAAAGAGGGATTAATTTTGATTGATTAAAATACAGGAGACACAAACTGACAAAGCCACTATTTATATCGGTGGCATCACATATCCTGGCAAGAAGTGTTAACTGGTCAACAGCAGAAAGTCTGGCAAAATTGTATGTTGCTGGCTCAGTGGTAAGTTAGGCAAATGGTTTTCACTTTGAGACTACGTGTATGTAGGAAGTTTGCAGATTTCTCCTTATTGTCCTGGTGGAAAGTTTGGCAGTTGTTTTCAAGGCCATTAGCTGGCTGAGTGGGACTTTTGTAAGCAAATTCTCATCTTTCTTACAGGAATGCCAACTCGCATTCATGCACTGAACATCAGACGTTTTGTATTCCAAATTGGATTTCTCATGCTGAAAAAGAAAAGAAGAATTTTTTCCCACATGTTTATAAATGTGGATTTATGTCTCACCGATGTTTAAAATTACAATAAAGTTATGTAAAATTGATTACAGGGCTCGTTGTGCTTCTACAGTTTGAAAGAAGCCTTGTGGTAGGTCTTCACAGGAATTAACTTATGAGAGTAAAATGATAAAACTTGACGTCAGTACCGTGTTATCTTTCAATAGTGTATTTACTTGTTTAGGTACAATGACTGGATGCAATCTACAGAGTTGCAACAGTTGACAGCGTCTGAGCCCCTGACTCTCCAGCAGGAATATGAAATGCAGAAGAGCTGGCACCTGGATGAAAATAGTCAGTAGCATAAACAAGGGGGCTTGTGATTGTTAGGGGGGTATATGGTGATGTAGAAATTGCTATTTTCTTCACTCGTATGTTTTGTGGAGATCTCTTCCCTTTCGCAACTTAGTTTCAAAAGAAACCACTTTCATTTAAATGTCTTTTTTTCTGTTTATATCTCAGAATGTACTTTTATCCTACTGCTGAAGGAGAAATGGGATGATCCAGAGTGTAACGAGATAGGTATAACTGTCCTGTTGAAGTTATAAGTTGCAATCAGCACCTTAATCAGCAAAACATGAAAATTTTTATTTGTTTTTTTGCTTGAGACTGAAGAGAAATTACATCAACTTTTCAGGTTGCCCATGGACTGAACAAGGCTTGTTGTGGCTTTGAAGGTTCTGTTTCCTCAAACACATTCAGACATCTGATATTTGACTTTGCTCGGACCATAATATGCTGGAGCCATCAGCCACTTGTAATTTGTACAAGGCTTGATGGCCTAGTCTTGTTGGTAGAGAATGTGTTACTTGTTTATCGTGCAGTGCATGATTTTTGTGGATGAATTCATGGAACCTGGCAAAAACAAAGGCTGGGAGGGAGATGTGAAATTGGGGAGTCATTTCTTTGTGGCCTTTAGGTTAGGGCTAATTTTGGGGACTTTTTACAGACTCTGAAAAGAAAAAATATCCCCAAAATGGCCTTTCTCATATTTCCAATGTTTTTTCCTATCCATCAATGAGCAAATTTGAATACTTTGGTGAGTTGTTACTGCCTCTAACCCTCCAAGATCCTTCAAAATCCACCAGGAGGCTATTGGAGGATGTTGAAGGATCGAGGAAGGTAGATTTCCGCAACTTTTACTTGACGTGGTACTTTATGCTCCCTGAAACTTGTCATTTGTCAAAGACTGTGTCATTGCTACATGCACCTGTAGTCGGAGATTTCAGGCTCTTTGGTAAGGTTCATAGCAATAATGGAGGAGTTAGAGGGGGTTAGGGTTAATGAGGTGTTATCTGGCATGTCATTGTAGACATATTTGATTGGTGTGGATTCATTTTTCAGATTGCATGTGTGGAGATGTCAACTTGTACTTCATAGACCCAGATGACAGCGGTGTGAAAACTGCAGAGGTGGAAATCATGATAGCAGGTGATTGGATTCCAATTATTCGCAAGAATCACTTGGCTCCTGCTTTACAGAGTTGGTCACTTTGCAGCAGGCTCAGTCCACAGGTTTTGTGAAATAAACCAGTAATTGCTGAAATGTCGAGGTGGGGTTGAATTTTCCATTTCCCTCATAACAGTATGAAATATTGTAATATATATCCAGCTTTTGCAAGATTTGTTAATTCATGTTTAAATTGTTCTTTTGTAGAACCATCTTGTAGAAGGAAGGGAATTGGCCGAGAAGCGCTTGTACTTATGATTCAATATGGTAAAGCACAATTTTTAAAAAAAAATCTTAATAAAGTCAACAACATTTAAGAAGCAATTTGAATTAACTTGTGTCCCTTCTGTCATTGTGTACGGCATGTTTTCAGCACAAGATGTCTTAATTCCGGAATCTTTGTCTTTCTTCAGGGGCTACTAAACTCAAGGTTCGCCGATTCATTGCAAAGATTGGGCTCCAGAATCAGCCAAGCTTGGCTCTATTCAAGAAACTTGGCTTCAAGCAGGTAATTAGACATTGTATCAAATTTAATCTGACGTCAGCATTTTTTGTGTCTTTCCAAATAAAAACGAAGTATTTTGTATTTGAATTTTCAGGAATCGGTGAGTGAAGTCTTCCAAGAAGTGACCTTGCAACTTGAAGTGACTGAGGAAGTCCAGCATTCTCTGAATTTGCAGACAAACCACATGAAATACAGAGACTATAAGACAAAAAGGTGACTGGGACAGACTTTCAAATGCTAAGGCAGCAAGCTGGTCGTTCTTTGTGTTAGCTATTCGACAGGACGGCAATATGGCCAGCCAAGTCAGCTAGCCACATGGGCAGGGTGCTGGTCGGCTTAAGTTAACCAATTACTGCATAAAGAGATGGAAGACCATTCATTGGAAAAGTCAGTTGGTCGCAATTATGTGGAATTGTTGCAACTTGGTTCGGTGGCTTTTAAGTTCTTGGCCGGCTAGCAAAGTAATCAACTGACCAAGGCACTCGGGAGTCCGTGCACATAAGGAGGCCCACTAAACCATGACCTGGCCAAATGAATTGGTAGCTAGTCCAGCAAATAGCCAGCCAACCGGATCAGCAACTACAATAATAGGCCAGCCAGTCTGACAACGACATGATTGACCAGTCTGGTCACCAAATAATAACCAGGTTATTCCACTTTTCAAATTCCTGTCTTTTTGGTCACAAGGCCAATCATGAAAGTTACTAGCAAGTCAGCTAATCAACCACCAGTTCAGTGGACAAGAAGCCCTCCATTGGCTTTTATCAACCAGGAAAGCAGCCATCATTTGTAGCACATACACAGATTGAGCCTGCATATAAACAGCTCATCTGACTATGCCACGGCACTTAAACTAATACAGGTCCATGGCATACCACAAACTAGTGCTCCATTACTTATTATTAATAGAAATTCATGGAAGGGATAGGTTCCAAAGATCACACAGGATTTCCTTCTTATATTGACATACATGTAACAAGAGACAACATACCCTCAGTCAGTGTAACGTGTTTCCTATGGAGAAAGTTTATTGAAATTACATTGTCATGCAAAATAAAGAACAGTCCTTTCTAACAAGCACTAGTTTTGTTTACACATGAAGAGGTACATACAAATGACTTCTTTTCAAGTTTACAAAAGAAAATTGTGTTAATCCATATTACATTTTCACTGCCATTTATACAAATATACAGAGCAAGGTAAGTTTATTGGAATGATTCTTCTGACTGCGGAGTGAGGAGTAAGCCATGAGAGTTGGTTTAAGCCTTAAAAAGCAGAAAGACGAGCAATGCTGAGTACGTGTTACAGCCTGAGGAATAAAATGGAAATGCGATAGCATAACTACAAGCCCCAACTTATGCATCAGGAAAATTGGTGTGCTGGAAAAGAGAGCTAAAAAAGTTGCTGACAGCAGAAACAGAACAAAGCTACCTGACATTTTTGATTGCAAGTTGTGGAAGACTAGAAATACACTGCTGTACATGTAGGGGTTGCCAAAAGTCAACTGCGACTCCACAATTCTCTGTAATTCTTAAGTCAGATCACAAATCCGTAAACAAAGGAAACCTTAGTTGAAGTTTCATTTGAAAAGCTTGTGAGTTGACTTGGGTCTAAATGACTTGTGACTGATCGGCCTATAATTTAACACAGCAACGTGTTTCCCTATGTGACTGCCAAGTCTGAATTGTAGTCCATGAAATCAACATGACTATCAGATACATGTATATGTATATCCAGAGCCTTTAAAGGTGTATTCAATTAACATAAGACTGTCCTATCAAAAGAACATGCCATGTGAAAGATGTCTTTAATACTGCTCTAGTTATGTACACGCCTGAGCATATTGGTAAGAATCTGTTCTCACAAAGCTTACCGACAACATAATGAATTGTTACTATTTCCTGTGGTCACCTATGATTAACCTGGCATTCTTCCACAAAAAGTAAACTTTTTCACTTCCGTACTCAAATAAATTGATGCCATAGAGCTATATGTATAAACTAAAGCGATGACTTGTGTATTAAGTGATGTCTGCTGGGCACATCCATGTTTATGCACAAACCAATGGAAAACTCAAAATTTTGTATGGCTATTGGCATATCTGTGTCCGTACTCGAAAACAATATATCAGCAAAGCTGATAACACAAAACTAATGCACAATCAGTAAATGTGTATTTCATTCTGCTCTGCGTAAACAACGCACACGTATGCGTTTCAGATAATTTTGCTGTGACTTTTTAAATTGGATTTTAGCGGTACCCAATGTGCGTTGCATTTGGAGTACGTAATTTGATGTTCATTCTATCTGATTTTGAATGTTGTACAAGCACGCACATGGACTCAAAATATCAGCCAAGGACAGCGTCAAATTTTCTCTGCATGAAGAAGTTAAAGCTCTAGTGATTTGATACAGCCCCATGATTGATGCACAGTGTTTAGAAATTAGTTTTTGTATTGAAAATCCATTTAACATTTCCAAATGCAAATGAAACAAACTGCTTCACTACCCTTTCAGAAACTTGAATATTCATGTACGCATTTCTTCCATTCTAAATTTCCAACACAGGAATAGATACAGTCTGCCTTCAAATATGCCAGCATTTCATATCATACCAAAAGCACAGTTTTCAGCACCAAAAAAAATGCAGTGATTACAAATATACCCTCTTGGATATGAAATAAATGTTTATAAATTTTGAAAGACTTCAGAACTGATGATCACTGGGACCATTCGTATGTTTTACCAGATCCTGACTAGTAAAATGTACATTTAATAATACAAACTTTCACCTCACAAAAAAAAGAAAGAAAGAAAAGAAAATGCTTTACATGCAATGAGCCAGCTTTGTATGGTTCAAATTTTGTCATTCAATTTTGTCAAAGCATTCCTTAACTGGGGGTATTGGTATTGACTGATAGCATAAAGCAGCTTGATTGGATAAGGAAGAGGTTCAAAAACAAGCAAGCTGATGAGTGGTTGGTGACCTGGTTTTGAGGTGAAGCATGAGGCGTCCCACTAGGAACATTTCATTAATGGAAGTTCACTAGTTCAGATTGGAATTTCCACAATCCCTTATGAT
The DNA here is from genome assembly GCF_001949145.1 of Acanthaster planci. The sequence continues at coordinate 823,851 of NW_019091421.1, forward strand.
TCCTAAGAACACTGTGACGGCCAATCAGCATGTACTAGTAGACTTCTCCACTGGATGCAATATTTCTCTTATTCCAAAGTATGTCCTTGGGATTAAAATGGATTCCATTCAGCTCTAAGGCCAGTTACAATTTTTATTTTTGCATATTTAAGTTTAGTTAGCATACTTTATATCAGCTTGATATTTCAGCTCCATTACTTAACTGGCTGCCCATCGAATTATTTATCAAATGCTGTGAACAAAAATAAAATGCAACAGATTTTTTTCTCAGTATTTGAGATATTTTATACTACATAAAGGAATTCACCGAGGTGTTGAATTCCCAACAATACATGTGATCATGTACATGTGTCAAAAGACACATTGTTATAGACTGTTTGCATAGATGATTACATAAGTTGCAATATATGTTAACAGTTACATATCTCTTACAAAAAATAAAGCATATCAAATGCGAAATAGAAAAAGTGTATGATTTCATTATCAATAGAAAAATAGCTGTTAAAAAAGGACTCAATCTATAAGTATAAAGAGATCTTTGCCAAAAATATGTTGCTGATTTTTTTCCCAATGTCAGCAATGAGGGAATGTCAATTCCACAAAAAGTCTCGGCATCCATTAAACAGTGAGTAATGCACAGATTGACATAAACTTTACAGGTGAAAATGTCAATTACCAATTGAGCGCTGATTTGCTTGACGAACTAAGCAGCCAGAAGTTGCATACTTTCTACAGCAATCCATCTATGGATCTCTTAATTACTCAAAGCTGCAAAATTGGCAGCAGTTTCAGAATGGCGTCCTGCTAAGCAAAGGGATGGAGCAAGCAAACTTTGGTTATAAGCGAGGCGTGGTTCCAGACTGCCAACCCTACACATCTAGGGCACGGATATGTTCTTTTTTTCCGCAGCACACAAATACTTAAATAATACTATTTTTACCTTTTTCTACCTTCTTTTTTGCGAACAATTTGGAAAAAAACAAAAACTATAGCACTTCATATAGGGATAGCTATGACAGGAGATGTGGCTCATACAATAAATACACCAGGCAGTCAAATTCACACTTGACTACTATATGATGCTGGATTACAAGTAATCTGAGTGGACTGGTTCCTCTCCACAGACTTTACACACGCAAATGCCAGCACCCACTGACATGTCTGTTTACCAACACCAACGATCATTATGCATGGGTGGCCAAAGTCTGCAGAAAGTTCACCATTGGTTGGCAACAACCTTTGCCTCAAAATATACATTTTGCTTTATCTGTGTTGAAATGGAAGGCTGTTTCAATAAGTAGAGAATTGTAATTTAGCAGAAATCTGTACTCAAAAGCCACCGTGGTTTTGCTGCAGTTGGCCAAAACTGCACTTGCACTGTCGCAAGGTCTACATTTAAATGAAATGGCGTCATGTCACAGATAGCAAGGAAAGTGCACTGTCTGCTTTCAGACTTCAAGTGAGAGATAATGGCGGTGCGCACGACTTAAGGGGCAATTCCACCAGTCCTAGTACTTCGGTGGCTGGTCCAGAATTATTTTGGTGGGGGTTGGTTGAGGTGGTTGATTGTCAAGTGTCAATCGAGCTCTGTCTTGATGACATCACACTTTGCTTGCATGTGCGGATTCCTGAGAAGCCAGCGCAGTGGGGGGGGCATCATCAGTACAGAGGCATGTGGCTAGTTCTAAAAATTAGGGGTCCATTTTTTGTGTGTGTCCCTGTCACATCTGAGATACAATTTTGTAAGAACACATTTTTTAATTTCCAAGAGTGATGAATTAATGCAAGTAACCTGCCAAACAAATAATAGTTTGAAATCATTTCAGGTGATATTTCCAAGTTAAATAACAAAGGTCAGATGTACCAGGGACACACAAATGTCACACTTTTGGACCCCTAATTTCTGGAATTACCCAAATTACAAGAAATACTTTCAAATCATCATACACACACCAGCCACTAGGCATTTCAGGGAGGGCAGATCGGCACTTCTTTTCAGGGGGACACACAAAATTGACACCAGTTACATAGAAGGGGAGTTAATCAGTCACAACTCCTTTTCTCGTACCTGCCCTCGCACTTGACAGATTTTTCTTGGACTTGTTTTTTTTTTTACATTGGTCATATCAAAATATAATGATCCATTCCTTCGTTTAAATCAGGCCTTTTTACACTCATCAGTCTTCTCTTTACTGTTTATATCCACTTGCACTTGTTTCTATTCAAGCAGTGAGTACCAATACTGGGTGGGTACCAGGGAAAGTGACCTCATTTGAATGACCCATTCACTCTTTCCTACCATGAACCCAGTTGAGGTAACTGAGCAAATACATAGAAACTCAAGACAACACTTAAAAACAGTTGTTATTCATCTAATTATTGGAAAACAGAACTCCATGGAAACTGCGTCCAAGTGTCTAACATATCTTGGAGATTTTTGTTTGTTTGTATGTTTTTGTTCCTCTATTACTCGTTCACTACGCCTATTTCCTTGTTGATGGCGGTCATCCAATTCTTGCGCTCTGTTCCCGTCTCGGCCGAGAAGAAGAAATCCCGGCCGGGTACTCTCACGGTGAACGAGAAGCCCTGCTCTAGCTTGCCCGGGGGAACGCCCTCAATACACTTGTACTCACTCAAGTTGGTACCAAGCACCACCGACTTCTTGCAAACGTCATCCTGGGTGGGATGAACAGAAAAAAAGCTCACAATTTACTGCCTGATGTCCATCCACCAGAAAGTAAATGATACTACAAAAAAAAAAATGATACTGACAAAAAAAAGGGCAATGAGGTGAAGAACCATTCTCACATGACCATTGTGAGGGGGAACAGGACGAACCTTTTCCCAGGGAAAAGATACAAAAAACAGGAAAAGGAAAGAAAAAGCAACCCCCCCCCAAAAAAAGAAGGAAAGTGGACAATGAAAATTAGTTTCCATGGCAATTCCTTGAAATGAACTCCTTTCCCACTAGTAATGGTTTGATACATGTAGTTCGGATGAGATTACTTTGCCCCCCGCCCCCCAAAGGAAATATCCTGGAAAACGCCCCTGGGTTTTCATTACTACTCTTCCATATAACTGGCATTAATGCTGGTTCAAGCTTGAGCCATAGTTTGTGCCGACATTACCAACGTCAAATGTACATGACATCATAAACACTGTTCAGCTACATCCCCCAAACACTTCCAGAATTGTAGGTCTCATTCGAAGGCAGCCAGCCATACTTTCTGAGCGAACAATGTGATGCATATGGAAACGTCTTCCACGATGACGAGGTAACTTTTTACCTTGAATTTACATTACGCTAAATCTACATTCCAACTGAAATATAACAACTCATTCGCAAAGGCTTTCTCTGTGACACAGACGGAACGATCTTCGATATAATGGACTCTTAATTCATTCTGTAAATTTTCATTCATTACGTACACAAAATCTTGGACTCGACTATGAAAACAAACTTCTTTTGAAGAGTAACAAATGTTTTTTCATTTGGATTTGTAATTGGTCAGTGAGTTATTTTTCAATTGATGCAACCATCAAGAGTGACAAACTTGTTTCCTCACCAGGGGTGTCTCGTAGTATGTAATCCTCTTGTGAGTGAGTATCACCCAACGCTTCCGGAAGGCTTCATTACCTTTGGAACCTGTTTTATGCAGCCACCCTTCTTTAATTATATCTCCTTTGTTCAGTATCTTGGTTATCTGTGGATACAGCAAATCGGATCACTTCTGAACTGGAGTATGCAAAGAAAATTTAACCGTACCAGGACTTGACCTGAGACCTGCATACTGCTCTTCTGGTGCTGTACAAATATATAATGCAGCCCAGGAATCTCATCCTTATGACACATGTTCCATAAAACTACAGTTGACAGAAACACTGTCAAGGGAAGGATTTGAACTTGAGACCTTCAGGCTGCAATTCCAGTGTTCTACCCAGGGACCCCAGGGTTTCCCTGCTCATGCAAGTGTAAGGCGGCCCACCTCACTGATTTCAGTGACCACCTCAGGCTTTTCTGTTGAATTTTACCACCTCACACTTAAAATATACAATAATGGAAGGAAAAAGCAAAATATCTTGGATATTTTGAAATAGATCTGTTTTAAATTTTTCAGAATGGTAAGAGGCACACACAATACAAGATCAATTTTTTTTTCAGAGGAGAAATTTGGAGAAAGTGTACTACAATGGCCGGTTCATACTCCCTGCGTATTCACTGTGTACGCAGCGCGGAGGTCTATTTTGAGGTGTCTGCAGTGTGTGAAGGAAAGTGCAATGCATAATGAAAATACGCGTCCTTGCACGCAGTTTCTGAAAATAATGGATAGTGCGTATGCACCAAATGTATGCGTATTCAGACAAATAGAAATTTGAAAACTTTTGTCGGATACGTAAACGCACCTGAGACTTGACAAAAAATGAAAGTGTGAATGTCAAATGCGGCATTCACAGAACGCAGTGTGTGTGTGCAAATGCTGCGAGTATGAACCAGCCCTTAAACTAAAGAGAATTTATTTTAGGCCTTTTTGAAAATGCTCGCTTTGTTTAAAGAACTTGAATGTTGGCAAAATTTGTTTGACCATGCATCTAACACATGTCAGTGACCCACGGGAAACCCTGGCTCTGCCATCTCAGTGTTCCTGTCCAACGTAAATCTTTGTGGAAGGGATGTACATGTATACAAGTCATTCATACATTGAATCCCCAACCTGACTTGTGAATGGTCACTTTTCATAAAACGGGCCAACGTCACGAGCACAAATGGAAGCAAAACGGTAACAGGTTTGGACCATTTACAGACCTCTTCCTGGCACAGGCCACCTGGAAATGCCACCATCAGACGGTTATACTTCATGTGACGGATGGCGTTATACCAGTCAATGATCTCCTGCAGAAAAAGAAGGAGGAAGAAATATTGAGCATAAAATGGAACACACATACTCAATTCACAAACATAAATGTAGAACTTAAACAATAATAACATGATTTCTTCAGAACATTAATTATTCTAAGGTTTGCAGTGCAAGACTTGTTTGTAACTTAATTCTTGGGATCAGGGGCTGGCTTTTGTAGAGCTGCTAAAGACAGAACTCTGTTGAGCACAGACAAATTTTGCTTAGCAACAGAGGGTTATCAGCCAATACGTCATTTGATCCATACTGCCTATTCAGTGTTCCTCACATCTGCTTAATGAGTAATTCAGCTCAGCAATGTTTCCTATTCAGAAACTCTACACAGATGACTCCAGGCCTCTGTTGGTTTAATCACAGATCACTTACTTTTCCAGTGTCAGTGTAGACGAAGATGTTACGAATTTCCCCGCCCTTCTGCTCAAAGTAAAGCTGCATTCCATTGGGATTGCCCACCTTGTCCGGACAAAAGGCGACGTGCAGTTTCCCTAAATCAATGACAGCCTTAGGCTCCTTGGCCTGCAAAGACATTCAGAGGGAAACCAAAGATTGAAACAATAACAACTGTCTTTTCACTACCATTTTTTTATTCTGTGTTGAATCTTATGTAGAACGACCAATTTTTTGTTCCGTGTTGAATCTGGTCCCGAATAATTTTGGTTCCTTCAAATCTTCAGGACCCAACACACGTGTCAGGATTTTGCAGCATATGCTCCTGTTTTGTTTTGGGATCTAAGATCTTAGAGTTCATTCAAGTGATTCATTTTTGCCCATTCAAAAAGGATTCTGGCGAATAAGGCTTGATTGTAATAACAAACAAGCATAATTAAAACCATAAAATATGGTGTGCAACAAACTATGCATAATGAAAGTGGGAATTATATGTGAGAGCCCGTCCGGTCTGAACTACTGCAATTTTCGGAATATAAGCCACCCAGCGCATAAGCCACAGAGACATTTTTCAGCATGAGAATCAACACATAAGCCGCGGCTTATAGTTCGAAAATTACAGTGACTTAACGTTAGTTCACATACATGTATTTTGCGCCTAAGTTTACACCATTGGTAACAGTAACTTTTGATGTGTTAGATTATCTTCAAACTTTGTCTTTGGGTATATTTTAGACAAGAGTCAAATACAGACTTAGTACTCAACAGCTTCAGTTGACTCTCATTTCAAATAATGTTTACATGAATCTAAACCCAAGCCTTGAATACACAGCCCATGGTCCCAGGTCAAAACTAAAAGGCACACATGTACATGTATATATGTATGGGCCAGTTACAGATGTGACTAATAACAGGGTTACTCCAGTATAAAACAGAATCACTCCAGGATATGGCTTCCATGAATACAAATCCCACATCCTTGCCCAGTGACCTTGGCCTTTTCAAAAGCCGATGGCCCTCCCACAGTTGGTTAAGCATGCAAAAATAAAAAAGGGTAAAATAATATCAATGACAAGTACGTACACACATGTACACACAACTGAGTGGAAAAACCAAATTGGATGAATCATGACTTTGAGCTATTACGTCCAAAAAACAAAAACAACCCCAAAGTGGCTGGTGATCATGATTAAGCATTTCTGATTGCTTCTTGTTGGCAAATACAAGAGCCAATTCTTCACAAAGCTCTAAATCTAGTGATTGTTTCCTGATGTGTGTACTTAAAAGGCAGGGGAGGAAAATTTTTATTTTGGTGAATTTTATTCAAGTCATCTTATATACCAATTTTGATCGCGTAAGTTCAACTACCATACTTCGGTTTTGCCCAGATGTTGACAACAGAAGCCACCTTTTAAGGACAAAAGCTTGTGGAAAGTGGTTTTTGTTTCAGTATTGTATTCCAGTCCACCACAGGTCCCAATCCATCACCAGTCATTCTATCTTAAGCCAATCCACACAAGCTAATCAAATGAGCTGTGACAAAAGCATTCTTTTGTCATTGTTCACCCTGTTACTGAAACATGTGAGGGACTTGTGACTGGACTTGTGACTGGACTTGTGACTGGACTTGTGACTGGACTTGTGACTGAACTTGTGACTGGACTTGTGACTGGACTTGTGACTGGACTTGTGACTGGAC
>NW_019091421.1:844205-973962 GCF_001949145.1 Acanthaster planci
GGGGGGGGGCACTTTTAATGCTAATAGCCGGTCAGAAATTCTCACTTGAATTAGTGGTCTGCACCCTGCAGAGCCGCGGCCGGAGGAGCTTGGTTTGGGCGTTTACAAGGTGGAGGGGGGCGGGGTAGGTCTTGCGTGCTTTGGATGGTATGCTCGGATGGGAGTGGCTGCGTCAGCAGACCAACACAGAGCTCAGTGTCGACTTGTTTTTAAATACAAAAAGAAAACCCACACCCTGGCACGTCATCAACGCCGCGCCATTGTGGTAATTGCTGTGGGCCTGGACGTAGAAGTACATTTTTACTGGAGGTGTGCATTAAACAGAGAAAGACTTAAGGTCTTCCAGGGTAATTAACAATAAGAATACTGAAAATTATCGGTAACTGCTACCATCCCTTCATCGATTAATGAAGTGAAACACACTCTTAAAGAAAAACTTAAAAATAACTGGAATAAATCAATCCCAAAACATACCAACAATATTGACAATGATGTCTCTTTCTTGTTCCCAAACTGGACAACGAATCGTGCCGAGGAAGTAGCCATACACCGGTTACGATTTAGGTACATGCAAGGGTCTTAACAATTTCCTTAATGAGATTTTTAAACACCCAAATGGTCTTTGTGATATCTGTGGATGTGTTGATAACGTTGAACATTTTCCCCTTACCTGTCGAAAATATGTTACACAAAGACAAATCCTCAAAAAATCTCTTACCCTGTCTGAAATACATACAAATCTTCCCCAAATTCTTGCGGAAAAAAAAGAACTTTCACCACATTATTAAATACATTCAGAACTGTAATATTGATATATAATTCTCACGATGCACCCTGAGGTTTGCTTGATATTGTGAAACTCTCGAGAAGGGGTGGTATAAGTGGTTGGCTGAACATGGTGTCATACTTCTTCACCTGGAGGTGTTGCGGGCCTGCAAATCAGCCGAGCGGGGCCCGGGCCCTTAAACTGCACGGGACACGGCCCGACCTCGCAGGGCACTTTGACACCTTGTGTCTGGAGGATCACAAGCTTCCCCCTGCTGCTATTTTCCTGTCCCCCCCCCCCAGTTCTTTTGGTACCTTCCAAAATCAGGCGGCTTTCAGTAACGATTCCTAGAGTTTTCGGTCGTCCACATATAACAGAGCTTCAACGTCGAACGCACGCTGCACACAAGTCCAATTAGTGGTAGCTAGTACTATGGTATGACATGACAGCCCGTGTATCTGATGCATGTCTAATTCTCATGGCATAAGCGGCATTTATGTGACATGCCATCAACCAACCAACCAACCAACCGACCAACCAACCTCAACAATAAGAAAGAATGAGTTGGCCCGTGGCTAACCAAAACTTAGTACCAGATTAGATTGGGTGTGTGTGTGGTTTGGGGGGGGGGGGTCGGAGAAGGTGTTCTTCCTCGTAAACGTCCATCTTCAGGCGAACTTGATGATACCAGCTAATTTGGGGGAAAGGGGGATACTTAGTTGCGATGTTATTGACAACTGATCGAACAGCGAGACTGATTTACCAAAATCGAGAAGTTAACTCTTATATGCGGCAAACTACGGTATTTGCTCCAGAAAAGCAGTGACACAAACAAAACTGGCCAAAATTGTTCAAAGGCTTTTTTCCACAAAACTCTTGCAAAACCCGGACCAAAAAGGTGTACAGGCGTGTCATACATCATAGTGTGGACTTCTGCACAAGAGTATTCCACATAATGCAAGGTACGATGGCGTTGTGTGGACTTGCACACCTCCACACAATGTTTTCCCCTCTCTGAAAAATAGTTTCAGAGGCATGATTTTGGGGTCAAGGTTATCCGTAGCATAATGAAGAGGAATAGTCCAGGAAATTATCATCAAAATCCAGCTCAAAGGAGTTATCCTATGGCCTAGTGAGAGAAAAAGGAGCATTTACCGTAACCACAGAAGAACAAAGGAATATCCACACTTCGTATGTAAAACAAGTGTGCGTGTATTGTACATGTATGTACTAAATCACATCAGACCCAAAGGCCAACAAGCCATTTAAATTCGGCGCACCCGCCTGTCGGGCTTGTTGGTTTGTCCTTTTATTTTATTTAGTTTTAAAAAAGGTGGGGTTTTTTTGGGTTTTTTTTTTTACATTTCCAGGGGCATCTCTGTCCCCGTTGGCGGAGTGTGGTCCAGCCTTCCAACTTTTCTTGCTGTTGATTTTAACTCTGTGGACTCTTGCTCCTATCCCTTGTGAGTTAATCAACGGGTGGCCCACAATGCAAGGCCAGGTGATTGGAAATTTAAGCAGAGGAAACACCATCCTTCAACTTTCTTGATGTCCATCTCTTCACCAGCAAGGACAGATCTTTTCAGACTGGGAAAGGCTGTCCTACAGATGCAAGGTCAAATACGTAAGATCTGATGCAGAGGGCTGTTCAAGGCTGACTGGCGTTTACGTCACCATCAGAAGCGCCCCCTGTTGGCGTACCTGTCTTTTCTCATGGAAAATCTCGCGAGATGTCAATGATAAAAGTTGGTCACTTCAATAATTCACTCCCAAACTGCACAATGCAGAGTACCAGTAAACCGGAACAGTAAAGTTTTTGCGAGATCCTACTGTTTCAGCATTTAGTGCATGATGTATGTTTCGTGTCGTGCGGAAGAACTCACATTTTGGGCGAAGATTGGAAGGTGAGCGTCTTATCTGCGTGTTTCAGTGGTAAGAGGTGACTATTCCGATTTTTTTATGATAAGGTTTTACGGTGATCTATCTGGTGATTTAATTTACGTTTGTCTGTGGTGTGAAATTTTGAAAATAAGGGCGGAAATGTTCGGACAAGTAGCCTACGCACATAATGGGCTGCGTCATTACACTAGGCAGTAAAGTATTACAAAAAATATCATGGAACATGTGCAAAACTTTAGTTGGTGTGATGCGTGCTGTGGATATCTGCTGACTTGGGCCTAACCTTTTTATTATTTTAAAAGTTTCATTAATTAAGAAAAGTCGTTATTTGTCCCTTTTGAAATGGGGAAAAAATGGCCACAAACAAAGCAATGTTACACTACTTGACTTTCATGTACTATGGTGCATTGTGGACATCCGGGATTCTTGCAAAATGACAGGTTCTGCACGGTGAAAACAGCGACCTTGGCGACGTATGCACGCACCAGCCAGTCCGAAGATTGGGTTATACAGTCTTTTCTTTGATCTGTACGTACGCGTGCACTCGTTGCAGTTATTTTCACCGGCCGCGGTGTAGTTGCTACCTGTATTTTTGTGAAACTCCCGGCTGTCTGCGCCTACCCACAGGCCCTACTAGCAATAGCCTGCCATATTTTAGTGCAGGACAATTTAGTAATCATGGCGAAGGGAGGGAAGTGACTAGAGTCTCGTGGGTCATAGCTGGGGGTCCAGGGTCCGAAGGGGACTCTAGATCACTTTTCAGTGAGTTTTTCTTTCCAAATTGATTAAGAATGTTTTTTTTATTCCAGGTAATAATATGAAATTTTTATGAATAATATGAAAGTTTTAAGGATTTTTGTACCGGTCAGTATGCTGTTTCATCAAGCTTAGTGCTGGATGGTAGAATGCTGTGGTGGAGATCCCTGACGGGTGTAGCTATAACACTGCTGCAAAGTAATCGGGAGTTCATAAACCTGACAGAAAAAAATTGTGTGCGTAAAAATTCATCATAGACGGAATGAGAGTTAGTCTACATTGCATTTCAAGGTTGATTGAATTTGGTTGGACATGTACAATGTGCGCGTTATGTAATCGGGGTATGGTACACCAAATACAAGCAGGCTGGCCCTGGGTGTGCTGCTCTGTGTATGCCAACATTTTAAATGCAATCGATCAATAGTACTTGTCCGCTTATCTTTGCAGGTGTGGGAAGAGGACTAACAACGTAATAAGTGTCATATAATGGATCGTTTTGGTGTATAAAAATGTGGTTTTTAGTCAATCAAATGATGAATGTAAAAAGAATTCAAGCAACCCTTGGGCGGTTAGGGTTAAGTAGTATCAAGTACCTTGTAAAGTAATAGTGTCTCCCAAACCTCCAAACGCTTTTGAAAGACCTGGGAGGTGAGGGTTGGTTTGTTACAAACCTTCATCCTGCGGCATATATTCATGTGACACATGTTACTAAGTTCTTCCCATCTGTTTTGCAGCTTGACTAACTTACCTGATCTGGATTTGTAGAACATTTGTCTTTTATCCTGTGAACTCTATGTACATCAGTGCAAGTGTGAAACTCTACTAGCTAGTGCACTGAAAAGGGGAAAAAAAACAGCTGGAAGTCAGTAACTGCACGTGTTTTGTATGGTTTGGGACTGAGGAAAGAACATCATCCCCTCAAGATGTCTACCAGCAGGAAAATCAAGAACGTGATCAAAAACTACAATGATTCCCAAAGGAAGGTGCGGGATGCAACGTCCAATGATCCCTGGGGCCCAGCCAGCTCCACCATGTCAGAAATCGCGGACCTGACCTACAATGTGGTGGCCTTCACCGACATCATGGACATGATCTGGAAGCGCATCAACGACAAGGGCAAGAATTGGCGGCACGTCTACAAGGCGCTGGTGCTGCTGGACTACATCATCAAGACCGGCTCGGAGCGGGTAGCGCAGCAGTGCAAGGAAAAGATCGTGGACATCAACACGCTCAAGGACTTCCGGTTCTATGACTCCAACAACCAGGACGTGGGCCGCAATGTGCGGGAGAAGTCCAAGCAGATCGTGGAGCTACTGAAGAACGAGGAGCGGCTGAAGTCAGAGCGGGTGGCGGCTCTGAAGGCCAAGGAGCGCTTTGCTCAGGCAAACCAGGGTATCGGGAGCAATTCTAGGACAGACACATTTTCTTCGTCAGCAGGAACAACTCCAGGTAATCTTCAGAGAATAACTCTCAAATTTTCTCAGTGGAGGTAACTTTTTTGTTATGTTTGACCCGAGATCAATTCTCCTTTAACCCTCCTATGCTGAAGTCACTCTTTGGGTCACTTGGTAAACACTTCAAAGAAGCACATCTGTGCTGTGTTTTGCACTGCACCAACATGCAAGAGAATGACCTTGGGCACTTGTGCACATTTGTGCTGTACAACCAAAGGAGGGGTAATATCTGCCCATTAAGTTTGACTTCTTTTTTGCTTTGCAGTGATACATGTGCATTGCGTACCCACATGTCAGTATTTTGCCCTGAAGTCTTTCACTATGTATATTACCCCTTCTGTATGTACAATTCTTGTGCTCAAAGTATGCACGGTTCCCTAACTTTTCATGTGCAAAAATTTTACTTGTGCGAGCTGTTATTGCAAGGTTGATGGATGAGTAGAACGAGGAAAGCTGCATGTGATCAAAACATGATTAGTGTTCTTCTAACTCGCTTTTTTCTCATCGCTCTGTTCCCGCCCTAATAGCGGCTCCAAGCTCCACCCCACCCCCTACCAGGAACCTGACGTCAGAGATTGAGCAGGCCCGGCCCCAGACCACCAACGAGGAGGAGCTGCAGCTACAGCTGGCCTTAGCCATGAGCAAGGAGGAGGCGGAGCAAGAGAGGCAGCAGCAGAAGAACGAGAGAATACGACTGGAGATGGCCATCAACGAGAGCCTGGAGGAGGTATGGCAGCTTGAAAGCTAGACCCAGTTTTGTAGAACCGCTAAGCTCAGAAATTGCCTCAGCCCAGGAAATAGTTGCTGGCTCCCCCTTTGTAGTTCTGTGTCAAAAGCCACTGACCAGCGAATCGCCATGCATTTTTGTGGCTTGTTCTCACCTGATTTTTGAGCGGTGCATAAATCTGCTAAGCAACAGTTTCTGCTTTAGCAGTTTGATGAAATCAGGGCCGATCAGATTACAGCGGCTGTTGTCTCAGACTAGCAAGAGACTTAAGATGAAAGCGTCTACCTTTTGGACCAACTTTCCTTGAGCTCCTGGGCATGCAGGTTTCCTTTTCGTAAAAACTGAATCAGGTTGTCATTTGAAACAGCAGTTGGCGTGTAACACTGGCTTTCAGTTCCAAATTTCAGTGTAATTTGGGATATGTTCATTGGCTTTATTTTGCGCAAGGCAGACCCCGCTGGCCCTTGATTAATTCAGGTCACTCTCAAAAACATGGGAGTTCCTTTTCCCGTTGGAATATTCCATTTTTCGAGCGGGGGGTGTCTCCTGTTTGCAAGATGATGGTTGGAATGTGAACATGCTATATTTCAAAAACATCCTCATCTATAAGCTTGCATAGATGGATGCTTTTTCATGCTTTGTTAGCACTTTGCCATTCAAACACCATGCCCTTGATAATCACTATATACCTAACTTGTATAGTTGGTAAAAACTGTTGTACTCTCGTATATTCATCCTTGACTCCGTTCCAAATCTCGGGGAACAGCCCTAGCCGTGATAGGCATTCTCATCAGAGTGTGGTTTTGTTGTTTTGACACTCCCACTACTTCAAGGAAGGAAGTAGAAAATGTGGCAAAGTGTCATGCTCAGTAGCATATAAGCATGTTTGCCCCCATCGGATTGGACTCCTTGACCCTTAGCCTCCAGAGTATTTTTGTCAAAGCATGGTCAAAGTGGCTTGCCTGCCCACTGCAATAAGATCTAACAGGTTGACCATCCTAAAGGCCAAACAGCCACGGAGTCTGTGGTTGCCAGCCACCACAAGACCTAACAGTTGACCAGACTTGTGCACTCATTGTAGTATGCTTCATCCGGCAGGGTTAACCAGACCTACCAACTAGTACGAGTTTGGCGTATTTTGTAGGAAAAATTGATGAAAATACGACTTTACGTTTTTATCACCTTAGAATACAGATTTCGATAATTTTGACACGGACAGAGAAAAAGAGTGTGCTGTGTGAAATCTAAGCTAAAATAGCTAAAGCAGCTGCGAGCAAGACTAAGCCACATTTCACGCAGTTAGACATCGCGAACTCATAAAGTAGAGCATTCGTGATTGGTGTACGCGATGTACACATGCCCCTTGTAGCGCATGTATCAACCAATCGGAACGTCGCATACCAAACCGATCGGCATACATTGTGGAGTGTACGTTCGTTTACACAGTGGCAGATCTTAGACTCTCTAAATTTAGATAAAACTACTTTTAAATCCTCAGAGGGTATTTTCAAATTGTTGACGCTTTGTTGACGCTAGTTCAAGTACTAGTTGTATGTGTTGATGCTAAATAGCATGACCGGTAAACACCGCGTCATCGCTGAAACGAAGAATGCAACCCATAGCACTGCAGTCCTGTCAGACTCTCTCACAAACAAAATATACACCCAAGCCACAGCCAGGCAATGGCAGCAACGTGCACACTAAAATGAACTGTTGCGTAAATGGAAGAAAGCAACTGCTGTGAGCAACACCAGAAAATTATAAGGTCCATTTAAGCCTGCACGAGTAAGTATTAAAGTTCAAATAGTATGTAGTCACGCAAAGGTACTTGTAAGCTTGTCTCTCCTGTTTGTTTGGTAAAATACACATTTTTATTGGAAAATACACATTTTGGAACCTCCGAATACACTTCTGCGATTCTAAAGGTTGACATGTCTGGTTAACCCTAAGTTAAGCCACTTGTAATGAGCATGCCCAGATACATCTTCATCTTTGCAATGGAGTCTGAAACAACACTAACATTTTAACATTTTCAGTGTTTTTTTTTAATACTGCAGAAATTGAATGTTTTTTTAAAGTGCTGTGTTTGAATAACTTATTTTGATTTCCACATTTAGAGGCACTGGCTTGTTCATAATCTTGACATTAGTTTCTTGGAGTTTTACATGCTGATAATTCTCGGATAGTGGGTCATTCCATGAGGTTGGGGCACAATTTGTCATGGTGTCAATTGTTACATGGGCTCCATAAAAATGAACAGCTATTTCCCTGCGTGTGGTTTCCAAATTGACATTGTTATACATCTTGCAAGGCTGAGTACAGAAGTGTGTGTCAGAGTAAATAACCCACTCCACAGATCATGACAGGTGGTAAAAGTTTTGGATGTAACAAGGACACCGTCACAAATTGTGCCTCAACCTCATGGAATGACCTTAGCGTGTATTATCCACTGATATTGACTGTTGTGCAAAATTCTGATTTTCTGTTCTGCCATATTTATGCCTCGTGCAGTTTCTCCTAGTTACTTCACAAAACCTGGAATACAGTGTACGATAAGAAAGTCACATATATGACCGCATGTTATTTTTTATTTATTTATTTTTTTGTAAACATTTATTTTTTAACAAAAAAAATACTTACTTTGTAAACTTTGGGTTCAATCTGCTCACATTATGAATATCTGTGCTGAAATGTCCGACTGTCACATTACTCAGATATTAATTTTGTCTTTGGTTGACTAATGACCAGTCATTACACCTGCAAGAAAGTTCTAATTACTCACCGTGCCTGAAAAAACGTTTTGAAATCACATCTCTGTTTTCAGACCTCTGATTTCAAGTGATTTGATTTACCACTCATTTTTCATTTCATTTCATGAGGGATACAAAAAGTGATAAATGCCACAGAGAAGGCTTTTACCAGAAACACAAATGAAATCTTTGACTATCGGCCTTTGCCATGCACAGAACAGATGTGAGCAAACTGGACCAACATTAAAGAAACAGCCCAGCCTGCTGGCCATGGCCAGAGCTCACAGACCCCCTCCCAACCATTCCCCGCAGAACTCAGGCAAGCTGGATCTCAGCCAGTCACCACCGACCAACGACCCCTGGGCAGCCGCTCCAGCTGCAGCAGCGCCAGTACCACAGCAAGCTGCTCAGGGCGACCTCTGGACAGCCCTGGCTGCACCACCTCCACTCCAAGCACCTGCCCCAGCAGCCGATCCGTGGGCCCCCGCTCCGCCTACTGTCCAACCCGCTGCCGATCCATGGGGGAGCCCTGCCACTTCGGTACCAACACCTGCACCAGTACCTGCACCGGTGGCTGCTCCTGTTGCTGTCAACCCCCAGAATGATCCCTGGGCTGTCCAGCCTTCAAATCAGCCCAAAGATCCGGATGCCGAATTTGACCTCCTCCGCTCCAACACGGCTGCTGCCCCAGCCCCACCGAGCAGCAACGGCAATCTCTTTGGCAGCCTGCCCGTTGCGACCTCACAAGGAATGACCAGCGCAGGGGCATTCGACCTGACAGGCATGGAAGACTCTTTACCCTCCAAGTTATCGGCCGCCAAGAAACCAGAGGATTTCCTGGGCGAGAACTCAAGTCTAGTCAACCTGGATGCATTGGTGGGCCCCCCGAAGCCCGCCCAGCTCATGCCCCAGGCACCCAATCCGTTCTTGGGTGGGGGGGTGTCAGGGGGCATGGCGGCACCACAGAGCAACCCATTCCAACAGCAGCGACAGCCAGCCCCGACCATCAACCAGATGAGGGCAGAGCCCATGATGAGCATGTCTCAGCCGGGTGGCATGTATGCTGCAGGTGGCGGGGCTTTCAGTGGGGGTGCAGCGATGGGTGGAAGCTCACTTCCCCCCCCATTAATCCCAATGAGTTCTGGGCCGTCACAGAATCAAATGCAGCCTCAGCAAGCGAACAACCCTTTCCTCCTTTAAGGTCCACTCGCCTCTATCAACAGGTAAGACATAATGCCTTCCATCCAAAATGCTATCACTGTTTTATTGATTACACTTTTTAAAACTTTGTGGCCAACCATTATTCTACACCTCTTCCAAAAGAGATCTATCTGCATGGTGTCGCCACAAGCCTTCTCCGTCCGGTTCGTATGTGTAACGTCACTTCAATTTAAACCACGCCGACTGCACACGCGCACTGCACATAGAGTTACATGCCGTTTACATGGAACCATGGAACCAGAAGCAAACGTGCAACTTCAGCGATTGTCCAATGAGAGCCTACAAATCGTGGCGCGTCCGCCTTTGTGGCGGGTAGTCATTGTTCTACCGTTTCCTGTACGACACAGTCAAGGGACATGTATGTATCAGCACCTCCTGCCCAGCCTTACGTAATTTGGCTGAGTTCAAGTCTACATTTACAGTTAAGCCTCCGGACAGAGTAGCAAACTGCTTTTTTTTACTGGATTAGAGTAAAGAACGATCCCGTCCGTGTAGGCACTTTTGTTTGAAACATATTTATGGGTTTTTGATCTTTTCTGTTGTCCCACAGATTCTATCTACTCATGCACACAATCTTCTTCTGATATGGCCAGTGTCTCTGGCTACCAGCTGCGGGATAACTGCATATATACCGGTACTCGCACAGGGCAGTGCTTCAGTTGTGCCAAGCAAAAAAAAACCCTGACTTAGAGTGGTATGTTATTTATTAAGGGTGGGACATTTAAACGAAAAAAGTTCCAAATCCGTTTACAGATTTTCCCAAATGTTTCAATGGAATCGTCCCATTTAGAGGTTGGATGTTTTGATTGACTCAATCTGGCATTCATGTTTATTGTAATCGATGCCTGTTAGGTACTGTTTTTTTCCCTTTCAGCATCCATGTTTGCTTTTAAATGGCCCAACATCAGTCTACATTTTTACATTGGTTGGACCATGTGCATTCTTGAACTATGTAATTATGCATATATGAAAACACCGAGGCAGGTGGTGGCGGCGACCTCTGCAAACGGTATGGGAAAGTTTCTGTAAACGTTTCTCAAACCAAACGTAAATTCCCACCCTTATTTCTGATGTATGCAATTTGTTTTTCTTTTGACTGCTGGCCATGGCATGACCTCTGGTTCAACGTCATAGCCAGCCAACATCAAGATCCACATCAGCAGTTGACTAGTCAGCAGGTTGATTGTGCATGTTAAGCAAAATCCCCTCAAACGAGGGCTCGGATGCACACTCACAGCCAACATGGTTCAATTGTACACTGCAAGGGTCCCCCAAGTTTAATCATTGTTTGCGACTTCAAAGTGTCAAGTGGGAATCAATACCACGAGAGCTGAGTTGGGCTGCCAACAGTCCAAATTCTAAGCGCACTTGATGTTATTACTACTATAGTTTCAAGTTGTACTTGTATGTTTGCATAGGGAACACTAACCATCAGCACTTTGAGTTAGCCACCAAAATGGCCTAAGGCCTGTCTTAACAATATATGTGTATCTTTTGTTTCGTACAAATTGACCATTTTGGTTCTTCAGTACAATTCTTTTTTCCAAATAAACGAATTAACACTTTGTGTAAATAGTTCTGTATCAAAAGCATGATAATGCTAGTTGTGGATTCTGTAAAACGCTTTTATGAGAAAGCACGCGTTCATGTTCAGCAAAGAAAGTGGTCTTATGGTTTGGTCCCTGCTGAGAGTTTAAATTTAATTGACTTGTCTTAATTTGATTGTTTCTTAATATTATTGTCTTGGAAGAACTGAGTGATTGGAACCATTTATTTGAGATCATTGGCAATATCTATTTAAAAATTCGAAATGCCTGAGTTTATCATTTATTGTGGGCGCTTACACCTTTACATGTTTTATGTGCTTTGGTGAGCAGAGAACAAGCTGACAAGTCACTCCCGCATGTAAAAGTTGAAAGATAAGATTTAAAACGTCTTCCGCAGCAAACGGTGCTGCAAACAATGTCACTGCAGTATTAAATGTTTAGAAGTGTAGTGGTTGGAGTGGTTTCATGAAGTGACAGGTGGAATGAAGCATTTTATTTGTCACCAAATGAAGTTATTCTTTTCGCTGCATGAATGCCAAGCATTAATTATTTGTTTTAAACAATGCCTGAAGAAATCCCTTGCATCACCTTTGAGTTGGAATGTATCTTGTGATTGTAGAATAGAACATCTATTGCTGTGATGCGGCCGTGCCATGCCTTTGTACCAACTATTCAGTGACATGCGAATAACAACCCATCTGTCAGATTCGGAGGGTGTATTCAACTATTGTATAAATGCAAGATTAAAAACTAATACCCATTGGATGGGATCCTGCCATAGAGCTTAGGGTATTAAATAACATTTTGAAATCCAACCGAAGTGGGTTTTAATCCAACTTTTGGACATGTTTGAGTAGCAGCGTTTTCACAATTTATAAGCACAGACGTGTGCTTTTCTTTTACATGTTGTCACGCACATATTCTTTGCTTTGCTCTATGGTTTCCTTGTGTATATATTCAGATGTACTTTTTTATGTGAAGGGAGACACTTGATTCTGTAGACAGGGCACTGCCGATTCATTTTGCAAACCACAACTTTCCTTTTCTACATGAATAAAAATGTTCACGCTGGGCATGAATTGAACCAGAGAGAGAAATCGAAAGTTTGAAAAATAATAGATTTTTATGGCACTGTTGCTGCTGCCAACCAGGTTTTGAACCCTCCATGTGTAATATATTGTGCATGGTACTAAGTTGGCTGTCGTTTTTGGTGTTACAAAATCAGTGATGTTGCTTGACGTTACAACTACCATGAGGTCATTTCATGTTGCAGCAGCCATAATGTTGCATGTCCTGAGCCGCCCACTTGACCCTCTCCACACTGTCATTCCCCTTTCCCTCTCCCCCTCCCCCCCTTTTGCCCCAGCCTCACAGACCAATCCATCAAGCAGGGACCCATCATTGATGAGACCAACCTCAGCAGACATAGCCCCTCCCCCCCAAAGGCTTGCACTTATAAGGCATGCAGCATGGCACTGGAGAATTGCGCCTTCTGTCAACCATGTGTGCAGTGGGAAGAGCTTGATGGATTAGTTCATTAGGGTTCTTGTATTTTGTTGAAGTGTAGTTGAAGCTTGCGGATGTTGAGTAGCAACCAGAACAATGCATGAATCGTTCAAAAACCATTGTAGTACATTTTTATATTTATGAGCAAAGTCTCTGTATCCTACACATTTTAACTAAGAAAGCATGGCCACACCATCAGTGTTACAGCAAGTGAATCGTACATGTATGTGTACACAGTATCATAATTTCTAAGAGACATCAAAACAATGATAAAGTAGCTCATTGAATGTTGTAGTGGGTCTAACAATTCCTTTCTGTTTTGAAAAGCATTGAATTCTGGTTATTCATTGGCATTTGTGACTATTGTGGATACACACATACACCTAGGACTCAATTCTAGTGAATATTTACAGCACAAATGTGAGCATTAAGATCTTTTGATGTGCATGTACTCTTGTTGAAGTTATACATATAGATTCAATCTTTTTAAAAACCAACCAATAGAGGAAAGCCCCCCCCTTGACATTTTTTGTTTTGAAGGAAATATTTTTTTTAGTTAAGAACTGCCAGTTGAAAGTTTGTCGGCACATTTAAGTGCTAGTAGTTGCACTAATAGGCTGCATCCGAATCTTTTGTCAAGAGGTAGGTCTAGGTCTTCTCTCCATTGGAAATGTGTGGAGACGCGTAGACAGTAGACCTAGCCGTAGCTCTGGAAGCCCGTTTCAGACACTGCCTAAGACACTGATTGTACATGTAGAAACTGTGTCTAGAGGTCCGTGGATGTGAGACAAAACATGCATGTGCACTGTTCAACCCAATAGTAAACGATCAAAAATATACTAGGATTTCCAATGAACAGTACTGTTTGTCTCGACCATAATGTCAAGTCACAAGGGAAGACTATTTGTTTATAAATGTAGACTCTTCCAATGTTCCTTCTTCGCTTTCTTCACAAACTACGAAAATCGGTTTGCATTCCAGAATGCACTTTTTTGAACTGATACAAAATTTCCTCCCACAGACCACTGGTTGCCATAGCAGGACTGGGTATCAGTGGGCAAAAATATATTGCTTCTGATTTGGAATGGACAGCAGTCCTGGTGGAATATTTGTTATGAAATGTTTACATACACCTGAAGGCATAAAGACATCCAAAGAATCTCCCACAGTAAATTTTCATAAACGAATAAAATTGACAAAGAGCTATAGCCCTTTCTGGAAAAGAAAAGATTTGATGCATGCACACACAAAGCAACTAGTTTGTTGCATGTTTTTTATTTTTAGGGTAGACAAAATTTTGCAATAGGACAAATTTTTCTGTTGGCGATTTCTTCAGTTTTAAGATAGAGGTAACTCTTTTCTTTTCAATGACGTAGAGAGTCTCAAAAATACTGGTAACTGTGAGTTATTTACCATCGTTATCAGTTATTTCTTTTAAGAATAGGAGCATCAGAATGCCTTGGAACCAAGCATTTGGGTTTGGTCTATAACTAGGCCGTGCGTGAGTTTTTGACTGTTTTTGTTTGCCATTGTAACAGTAGAGTGATTGTATCATAAAAAAATTACAATGCTGAGTAGTTGCTGTGGTGCTGTCGGTTAAATGATGAATGTCTGTGTCAAAAAACATTTCATTAATACTTTTTCCAGATTATTTTTTATACCATTAAATTGTTAAATGGACAGTCATATGCATTGATTACTTTATTTGGCTTCAGTAATGTTTAGGATTGACTATGTAATTAGCTGGTTGGTGAAACTGTCGTAGTATCTTATAACGTCGTTGCATCTGTACTAGATAGTGATTTGGGACAAAATATGGCATTCTTTTTCATGTAAAGACATATTTTTGTTTTGCTTATTGAAGATTTGTTTATAAAATATATATTGTATATTATTTTGGTAGTAAATACAATGAGGTGTATTGTTGGTAATGTAGCTGTGCTATTTGTACATTAAATGCGTGTAGTAGTGCATAATGTTGGTTGATATGACTACAATTCGCAAAGCTACTGTGCGTATTATGGCAATGAATTCTCGGTATTAGGTAATTGCGTTGGACTGTTTAGTCTACTGCTTGAAGATGAGTCCTTAAAGTTTTCATTTGGGATATGGTGCTTATGAGTGCCCTTGCTAAGCATCGTATACAGCTCAGAGCCAGTTGCGACAACATTACCAAAGCCATTCATTACCCGCTGATGTCATATCTAATTACATCAGCCGGTAGTCCACTTTTGCTCGCGTGGACTTTTCAGTAGTCCGCAAACGTGCTTGGTAGCATCTGTAAACTGGCGGATATTCAGCAAAATTTTGAAAAGATTAAATTCAGAAAAGTAGACACATAAGGTTTTTTGTTGTTTGCTGCCAGCATAGTCCAGCAAAGCTATGCTTGCCGGATTGCAACATAATTTACAAGCTAAGTGAAAGAAAACAAAATGCTTAATTGTGCATAATATAGACAAATTTTGAACTTGTATTATAGGTTTAATACATTGTAATGAGTATTATCTTTATGTAATGCTGTATAATGAGCTATTGGATGTGGATGTCTGTGTTCGGTCCCTTGTGAACTTCTGAATACTCGTAATAGCTCGACTTAATGTTAACAATCGTCATAGTGATTCGAATAACATTTTAAGTATGTGCGAACAAGAGTTTACTGTTAGCTTTATGTGTTCACTGAGCGTGAGTCCTTTGTGTTCTGATCTTCACGATGAATGAGATTCAGGCAGTGCAGACCGTGACTCCAGTAGCCGTTGGAAGATATTTACACTTTAGACTTTCAGCTCATCGGACCTCATGTTCATTTTGTTGCTTCCCCCATTTTTTCCAGCACTGTTGTCCTTCGCACGGCCCTTTCACCCACTGAACAGGGATGAACAGAGAACCGGACCACGTGGGAGCGGTGTCAATGCACGATGCTCTTGTGATTCAAACCGGGGCAGAATCTCTGGTTTGTGAGCTAAGCAAGGACGGATACGAAGTACTCAGTAGCGATAGTCCAGGGCACAACTTATTCAACAGGTTTTTTCTTTCTTCTTGACTTCGCATTTTGTGATGGACAACACGTTAATTAAGTGGACACTTGAGCGGTCTCAGGCGTCATAAAGTAAGTATGCACTTGAAGGGGTCTGCACTAGATGTTTGGCCGGTAGTTCCTTGATTCATCTTGACGAGTTGGTTGGTTTCCACTACAATGAATGGATTTCCTACGGTAAGTCTCTAAAGGAACTGAGCCCACAAATTGTGTTAACTTACATGATAAATGCGTTTCATCAGTTTTCAGTTCATATAGCATGGCGTTTCACAGATGAGCTTCCAAGTTCATGTCCAAACCACATTCACTTGATAACTTTACTAGTGATGTATTCTGCTGTTATGTCATAGCCGAATTGATCATCATGAACTCAAAACACCCCCAGCATCCAACACCCTTTTTGGCCACAACTAAACCTCAATGTTTTCACTTTAGGTCTACCTTTGATATGTCATCATCACAAGTAAGACACATCATTCGTCAAATTGTTTCATTTAACATTCAAGTCCACTTTCACGTGCCCCAGGAAATCTCTAAGCACCGCCGCGTAATTCCTTGGCCAACCCTTCCAAGATATCTCCTCCATCTCCTCCAGACACTCCTTGAAATTGCCGCCGTCCGTCTTGGTGTGGTCTATCAGCGCTCGGACCACCTTGGTGCCTGACGCGCAAAGCACGACCAGAGCGTAGCAGGACCACCGCACCAGCCTCGGGTCGAAGTGGGAAGCGACGAACTTGGCCAGGATCGGCATGAGGTCAAGCTCTTGGTAGACGCGGTCGCAGTTGTCCTTGTGTGCTCGGCAGAGCTCGCTCAGAGCCTTGACCACTTCCGTCTTAAGGGTCGCTGATGATGCTTCGTCTTTGAGTATTTGGGCGAGGATCGGGAGGTAGGTCCCTGCGCATTTCGCCGCCTCCGTCCCGCCTGTAGGCAAGATATCCCCAAATTAGAAATGTTCCCGACTGGCCTTGTTTAACTCACTGCTTATCTGGAGGAAGTTTGGGTCTGCCGACATTCTGAAGTACGATACTTCTCACTTGAAGTCGAACAAGCACTGGCAAATTGGGACAAGCCTACTGCCCGAATTAATTATGAAGTTGGTTGTACACTGTGGTGTGTGTGTAATTTCGGAGGTCGCAGGTTCAAATCAAAACCATTCCGGATATAGTCTAGTCTATTTAGGCAAAAAAGGGCTTTGACGGTCTTTATTTGGTGTTCATGATGAAAAACAACCACAAGGTGATTGTTAAAAGCAAGGATGACATCAGCATTCACGACGACGGCGGTATTAGCCGACAAGGGAATCTTCTTACTTTACCTGTGTAGGCCAAATGTCCCATTTTCCTCACAGCTTCTATCTTGATCTCAACGTCCGTCCCGTCTCTGAGGTGTGAGCCACAGATCATGATGTCTTTCTTGTAAAGGTTTGGCTCATCGTCCCAAGGCTTCTCACCCGCTTCCCCGTGCGAGGCAAGCGTGTGTAAAGTCTTCTCTACACTTTCGAACACTCGGCGCATCGACCGGAACATGACTCACAGTTTTGTTTTTCACTTTTATTTAGACCGAAAGAAAACCTTCACCTATGTCAGCAGTCAACAATCTGATCTAGATTTTTAAAAACTGAATCGTGCATGCATAATCAAAATTTGAACCAAACGCGTCACGTCGAGAAGGTTATACGCGCGCGTCGTTTGTGTCTGTGCCAAGTTTGTTCACTGAGCAGTAACCCTTTTATGCTTTGGTCCAGTGGTTGGCCGTCAAAATATTTCGTCGAGCTTAGTTATCTTAAGAAATTATGTAAACATAGCCATTTGTTCCTTTTCTCCGGCAATTTTTTTTTGTTTCTGCAAGAAATGTGCACTCCAAGAACATTCATGTACCCCGGCACCCAAGCGTATGCTCTACATTAATGAGCTAAAAACGCAGGGTTTCAAAGGTTGGGTTTGAGTGACGTGGGGAAAGCCTGTACAATATCAAAATATTTTGTTTATGCACATCAAGAGTTGCAAACATGTTTGCTTCGATATATTGATTCTTCCTGTCAACGAATCACGGAAGAAAATTATAGTTCATGTAAATGTTTTTTTTTCCACACTTAAACTTTAAAGGCAAACACGCGTTTTCAATGCGCACGGTGTCCGTATGCGTAAGTTGCGGAATTGGTTCGTTGACACCGGAGTGAAACGGAAGGCGGAAAGGGAACGGATCAAAAGCAAATGGCAAGGCAGCCTTACTAAACTGAACGATCCTACCTCGTTGCCAAACTGATAATATAGGCCTAGGTCCATTATAAGGCCCTAATCCGACGGGGTATGATCTGGCCATCGGGGCTTTCAGGCGATCCGCATCTCGCACGCGGCACTTCCGAAGAGGTGTAACAATCGACTACCACCTCTGTCTGTTGATCAGCAAGTGTTGGTTAAACAGTGCCAAAACATGATGTTCAAGCTGCCAGAAGAACCCTTTTTTTGGCGAGAATGAAATGCGGTAGCCTTTTTAAAAAATATATAATCCTTTACACAGTGCACAACCCGGCCGCGAGTTAAGACCGTTCAAAGTTCAACAACGAGTGGCGCACTCCAAAATAGTGCAGTCGAATCATTAACATCATTGCACAATCCTTCGTATGTATTTAATGATCAGTATNTCTTTTGTTCTGCACAGGAAAGCACAGATCCGCTTATGTAGGCTTTTAAGGTTTAAACTAAAGTAGTAGATCTATAGCCAAGTGTTTATATGCTCTTGTAAAACATGACCATTTTACATTCTGGAAGTTCGTTTCGGTTTTGGAAGACTGTTCAAAGTTCAACAACGAGTGGCGCACTCCAAAATAGTGCAGTCGATTTATTAACATTATTGCACAACCCTTACTTCGTATGTATTTAATGATCAATTATCTACACCTGTTTCGGGTGAGCCGTGGCCTGGTGGTTCGAACACGAGACATTAAGCGTCTTCGGTCGCAGCCCTTGATTGCTGCGAGCCTACTGGGACAACTCGATACTCACCTTTTGTTGCATATATTTTTTACTCACTAACATAAGAATTTAATATGATATGTTTAGTCCGTCCAACATGTACTTTTCTTCTCATTTTTCCTTTTTTCAAGCAAAACCGAACGATGCAATGAAATTCTATTTGCGCCATTAATCAGCCCAAATTGTCTTTTGTGTCGTAAAGGAATGCACAGATCTTATTTTCTCCAAAATGTCATCTTACCCACCTCTGACAATTTATTTCAACTCTGCGACTATCCATAAACTGAAACTTGATTATTGCCAATTCTGTATTAAGTGAGTTTTACAAGATATTTTCATCAAAGCAAAGAAACAGGTCACCCAGCATAAAAAACTACAGGAGATAGCCGAGGTGCGAATGCTTGCCCGGCCCAACACTCTCTTGGTATTATGGGCTTACATTCGACCAATCAAGATCTCAAGTTGAAAACCTCGGATTGACCTTTGTCTAAAAACGCCTGTCCCTCTTGTTTTCAGTTTTTAAACTTAACTTGAGTAGTTTTAGTATTACAGTGTAATTCTCTTTAATCCACTCGATCAAATCCCTAGAAGTTCATGGTGAATAGCTTGCCTGTGTGAGTGTGATTGACGTGTCTAGGGTTACACTACACCAAATACGCGCCCATATAGAAATCAGTGCAAAATCGGACCGAAATAGCGCCGCCTGTTGACTCTCGTAAAGACGTTGGCCGCCCGGTTTTTCACTGGAAATTAAAGATTATGGCCATAAGATAGCCGCCCGCCTCTGTCCAAAATAGGTCCGTAATTTCGGGCTTTTTGTGAAAGAAATACCTGAACTGGAGACCATTGGTCCTAAATTCGAGATTCATCGAAATATTTCTACGATGCCTCCCGATTATGGCCTGTCTTATTGTAAAAACCCCGCCGGGATCAAAAATATTAATGAGCTCGCGCAACAGAAATACAACCATCCTCACCCACAATGAATGCACCCTGTACCCCCCCCAAAGGTTTTAGAGAAGGCGCCCTCTATAGGCACACTCTTTCCAAAGTCAACTCGTTTATGGCTATGCGATGTCAAAAGAGGTATTTCTTCTCTAAATCAGTGATTTATTCTTTATTATATAATACTGGTAAATTGTTGCATTTATTGTCAATATCTTGGCTAAAACTGGCATGACTAAACCAGTCGTGTAAGTCCGTACATGCTGGGCGTAGGCTATCCCCTGAACTGTCATGACTGTGGTATGGAAACCGACGTCCGCTCCTCCTCCCACGAGATGGGGCCCTTTTTCGGGGGGGGGGTGGGAAGGGAAGGGGACAAACCGCTCATCAGTAATGGACTTACAAACCATTTACAGTGGAAGGTGGCCAGTTGCGAGATTTATTCAAGTCTTTATTTTTCCGTTTTTATTTTCAACNTTATTTTTACTCTAACATAAGCAATGAATATCTCACAGAAGTACAGAAGTACTTTCATCTTGTCCAGCATGTACTTCTCTTGTTTTAACTTTTTTGAGGCGGAAACCGACAAATTTAACGACCTTTTAGTTGCGTCATTAGTAAATCCAACCTATCTTTCGTTCTTTACAGGAACGCATAGATCCGCTCATAGGCTTTCAAGGCTTCAACTAAAGTGGTAGATCTATAGCATACTGTGTTATGCTCTTGTAAAACATGGTCATTTTACAGTCTCTCTGGAAGTTCGTTTCGGTTTAAGAAATGGAGTAGTATGTGTGTTTACAAGAATGCGCCCTCTATACGCACAGGCTTTTCAAAGTCAAGCCGAGAACTAGAACCAGTTCCGAAGTGACTACGTCAGGCGCACCAGTATGTGCGTAAAAGGCATTAGAGCGAGAACCAGCGCGTGAACCAACACGCGCACGTACTCCGTTCGTTTGCACTACACTTTCTGGTTCAAAGTGACGCCACACTTATGTACTCTAATAATAGTACGAAACTCGTTCGGCAACGCATCACAGTTGCTTCCTACCCCTATGTTTTAACCGCGTTATGCGATGTAAAAAGAGGCAGTTTTTCTCTATACCTTTACTTTATTCTTGGTTCTATCCGTTGTTGCGTTTATTTTTATTTTCAAGTCCTTGGAGAAAATTAATAGGATTGGCAATCCTTTAACTTACCACGCTTATACTGCTTAATCTAATTCTAAGGCAAGGTCAAAGTCTGTAGGCTTCTCCAAGATTTTTCCGGGGGAGGAAAGCATTTTTGTGGGGGGAGGGGGTCTCCGAGGGGAGGCCGGGGACAAACCACTCATCAGCGACGGACTGATTAACTTTTAACAATGGAACGAGTGGAAGGTGATCAATATCCTGATTTATTTAAGCAAACTGGTGATTTTCATCACTGTTCGGCTTTCTTTTCAGTTATCTTGGTTTTCCATTATTTTGTCCTTTTTTATGTTTGAACGTTCAAGTTTTTTCTGGGGGCGGGGAGCCGGGGGAGCGGCAAGTGTCTCCCTTGCCCCTACCCGACGCCCATGTACAAGTCTAGCCCAGGTTAGACAACATCTAGTCTTGCAACATGGTAATGAAGGCATAGTTCAACCTTGGCCAAAGTCAGGCTCTGCATCATCAGGGCCATGTTTACGTGTGTCATGTTGTTATCACATGGAACGATGCACAAGCTATAGTTTGATCAGTAACCGGGCGGAGATCGGCTCATTTGAGCTTGCCTGACTGTTATAGTTTGCAGGGGCGGATCCAAGGGGGGCATACGCCCCCCTTTTCTTCCCAAAATAAACAAACGAATGAAAAAGAGGGGAAAAAAGGGAGAGAGAAGAAAAAAAGAGGGGTCGTATTGCCTGAAATTGCACAACAGAGCGCTTACCCCGCGCCGAAAGGGCTTTGCGCTACACGCT
The DNA here is from genome assembly GCF_001949145.1 of Acanthaster planci. Next base: position 865,719 of record NW_019091421.1, read on the forward strand.
CGCAAGCATCAAATGTTACCATTGCTGCTTTCGTTCAAGCCCCCCACCCTTTGGAAAATCTGGGATCACGCCCCCCTTTGGACAATCCTAGGTCCGCCCCTAGTTTGGAATACATAGTTCTCTATTCATATTTCACAAGTTGGCCGTGCATGTGTTAAGTAAACCGCAGATTTTCTAATTCATTGGGAAAGTATTCCATGTACGGACGCCGCTCGACACACTTTGCACAAACCCCATGACACTGGTCTGAAATTTTTGTTGTTTTCTTAGTGTCACGCAAAGAAGGTATTTACAGGCTCATCTTTTGTGTGTGCCAAGTCTGTTTCACTGAGCAGTAAACATTTGGTCCTCCAGTCGTTGGCTGTCAAATATTTTGTGGGTGTTTTTTTATGTATAGTTTTGTAGAAATTATGCAAACACTGTCACAGTTGACGACCACCCCAATTCACAGTGCCACAACGCTATGGCAAACTTCTACACAGTACAGGAGCCCTCTATTTCAGCAAGAATCATAATTCTATACACAGTGCACAATCGGGCTACATGTAAAGACCGTTCAAAGTTCAACAACGGGTGGCGCACTCCAAAATAGTGCAGTCGATTCATTAACATTATTGCACAACCATAGCCTTACTGCGTATGTATTTAGTGATCAATTTTCTACACTTATTTCGGGTGAGCCATGGCCTGGTGGTTCGAACACGAGACATTAAGCGTCTTCGGTCGCAGCCCTTGATTGCTGCGAGCCTACTGGGACAACTCGATACTCACCTTTTGTTGCATGTATTTTTTACTCACTAACATAAGCATTTAACATCTCATAGAAATGTGTTTAGCCCGGCGTCCAACATGTACTTTTCTTCTCATTTTTCCTTTTTTCAAGCAAAACCGAACGATGCAATGAAATTTTATTTGCGCCATTAATCAGCCCAAATTGTCTTTTGTGTTGTAAAGGAAAGCACAGATCTTATTTTCTCCAAAATGTCATCTTAACCACCTCTGAAAATTTATCCCAACTCTGCGACTAATCAGAAACTGAAACTTGATTATTGCCAATTCCGTATTAAGTAAGTTTTACAAGATATTTTCATCAAAGCAAAGAAACAGGTCACCCAGCATAAAAAAATACAGGAGATAGCCGAGGTGCGAATGCTTGCCCGGCCCCACACAGTCTCTTGGTATTATGAGCCTACATTCGACCAATCGAGATCTCAAGTTGAAAACCTCGGATTGACCTTTGTCTAAAACCCCTGTCCCTCTGACCTTGAAACTGCTCGCAGGTTTTCAGCTTTTAAACTTAACTTGAGTAGTTAAGTAGTAATAGATCTATACCATACAGTGTTCTCTTTAATCCACTAAATCAAATCCCTAGAAGTTCATGGTGACCAGCTTGCCTGTGTGAGTGTGAGCATGGAGGTAGAATCACATGGTGTGAGTGACTTGTCTAGGGTTACACTACACCGAATATGCGCCCATGTAGAAAACAGTGCAAAATCGGACCGAAATAACGCCGCCTGTTGACTCTCGTAAAGACGTTGGCCTCCGTTTACGCTTTTTTCACTGGAAATTAAAGATTATGGCCAGAAGATAGCCGCCCACCTCTGTCCAAAACAGGTCCGCAATTTCGGGCTTTATACCCTGAACTGGAGACCATTGGTCCTAAATTTGAGATTCATAGAAATATTTCTACGATGCCTGCTGATTATGGCCTGTCTTATTGTAAACCCCGCCGGGATAAAAAATATCAATGAGCTCGTGCGCAGAAATACAACTCGATGATTTTGGTGGAATGTGGAATGCACTGCACCCACAGTAAATGCACCCGGTACCCCGGGGCCCCCCAAGGGTTTTAGAGAAGGCGCCCTCTATAGGCACACTCTTTCCAAAGTCAACTCGTTCATCAAAGTGATGCGGTGTCAAAAGAGGTATTTCTTCTCTCTAAATCAGTGATTTATTCTTTATTATATAATACTGGTAAATTGTTTCATTTATTTTCAATATCGTGGCTAAAAGTGGCATGACTAAACCAGTCATGTAAGGCCGTACATGCCGGGCGTAGGCTACTCCCTGAACTAACCGACGTCCGCTCCTAGTCTCTAGCTCTCCCACGAGAGGGGCCCTTTTTTTCGGGGGGGGGGGGGTTGGGAAGGGAAGGGAAGGGGACAAACCGTTTACAGTGGAAGGTAGTCAGTTGCGAGATTTATTCAAGTCTTTATTTTTCTGTTTTTATGTTCAACNTTTTTTTCGGGGGGAGGGGGAATTAAAGGCAGCAAGGTGCCTTCTTTGCGTTCCCCCCTCCAGATGCCCATGGCAAAGTCTAACCTAACCCAGGTTATTACGTTAGACAACATCTAGTCTTGCAACATGATTAAGGCATCATCAAACCTGGGCTAGTTTCAAACATGCTATTATCTAGTTTTTCCAACATGATAATTTGGACGTGATCGGGCACATACACGAGCTTGATGGTCGGCTTGCCTATTTTCAGTTTGGGATATATGCTTGTTCTCTGTCTAAGTGGGCCATGTTAGTGTAAGTAAAACAGGTTTTATTTCTGTAATCTCACTTTTATTGTGCCAGGTAGGACATGGAATTTGAACCTGCAGGCATTGGTGGTAGTCCTCCATGCTCACAGGGATGTCGTGCCAAGAGAAGTCTCCTAGCACACAGCTAGTCACTGTGGACACCGATTACAGTGCCGATGCTGTGGAGTTCTGTCCCATAGCTGGTCAGGAAGGCTTCCTGGCTAGCGGTACATATCAGCTGGCAGAGTCTGAGGGGATATCACCTAGCTCAGTTGACCAGGTGAATCCTGAAGATAATGGTCAGGTACAATATTTTTGACAGCTACTTGTGTTGTGCAAACCCAAAATATTTCTTAGGGTTAAACGTTGCTTCTCAAATTTGACGTACTTTAGGTTTTGAATCCAACCAGACAAACTCATTTTGAAGAAACTTTGCGTTCTTGTTTTCTTCAGGTGTGGCTGAACGCTATGTGTGCATGTAGCTCCCAAACCCCTGAAAACGATGTGATATGACAGTATATGTCCTTTTTTTTTTTTAAGTTCCCTCCGAATTGTTCAGAAATCAAAGAAGAAAATTGTATCCGCTGTAGGCAGCATGCTTTGCCATGAGTGGAGATTTCCCCCTCCAAACAGTACTGGAGAGAACCTTGAATTGAGCAGTATCAATTTGATCTTGCCCTTTGATCTCTTTGAAAAGGTCGACAAGCCAAGACAGCGGCTAGGCCAGATACGGTTCTACCATCTGAATCAAGATACGGAGGAAGCCTCGTTGGCAGAACTGCAGAGGATTGAAATGGCAGCAATATTGGATATGAAGTGGTACATTGAAAGAAAAAATTGGTTAAACTGTATGTAGACAAATCTTTTGAGTGGGTACTTTGAATTTAAGGACTTTTTGCTCTCGTTGGGCAGATTGCCAAAAATTGAATTAACATCAGGTGTCCAGGTGAGGTCCATGACTTCTTTAAATCAAGTTTTATTTATTAAATCTGTCTACAATATTATTGTATTTCCAGAAAAATTGCACGCGTAGTTGGTATCTCTTTTTTTTCAGGTGCCACAATGTTATTTCAGAGCAGCCACTGTTGGGTATAGTTAACGCCAGTGGAGAGCTTCAACTGCTTTCTCTTAACTCAAAGGTAAATGAAGTAACCTTGTGTCTGGATAGAAGCAGAACTAGTCAGCTCATGGTGTTCAAATTCCTCAATCTTTAATCCTAGCTGTGTTCAACGGCCATTTCCCTGAAACTTCTACAAAAAGCAGATTTGTGTAAAGTTAGTAAGATTTTGTGTACAGGCGTGTCATATATAGTGTGGACCTCTGCACAAAAGAAGTCCACATAATGCAGGGTATGATGGCATTGTGTGGACTTGCACACGTCCACACAATGTTTCCTCCTCTGTGAAAAACAGTTTCAGAGGTATTTTGGGGTCAAGGTTATCTGTGGCAAAATGAAGAGGAACAGTCCAGGAAATCATCATCAAAAATCCAGCTGGAAATCCAGCTCGAAGGAGTTATCCTAGTGGGAGAAAAAGGAGCATTTACCTTAACCACAGGAAAACAAAGGAATGTCCACACTTGGTATGTAAAACAAGTGTGTGTATGAATGTTGTGCATTGTCATGACAAATTTGTTTGGTCATTTCTTTGTATTGATTCAGTTTACACAAACCTCTGTAAAATTGGCTTCTGATACAGAGAGTGTAATGAACTCCGATTTAATGCACTTTTAAAGCGTATTTAATCACAAGAAAAAAAGACTGGGACCTTACCTGACTGCTATATCCGCCCCGACCTGAAGTGCACCCCCACTCAGCGAAAAGAAAGACAGGTGATTACAAGCAGGTTCTTGCACATGTCCTGCGTGTACACAAAGACCATACATACCAGAGTAAATTAGTTTCACGTACTCGGCGTGGTCTGCGTCAAACGCGCATATACTTACGCCCCTCATGGTGTGCGTCTGCAGAGAGTACCAAAAAATACGCCCTCTTTTGTTCCGCTCGGAGCAGATTTTTCATTGAAAATATGACCAGGAATAAAGAGAGAAGACGTACCTTTGAATTTACCACTTTGCTGAAAGCCTTAGCCTGGTATATTGATGTTTAAACTCAGCCATAAACACCATACTTACTGTTTATTATCTACAGTTTATATCATTCCACACACTTTAATTGGAGGGTACTGCAGTGGTTGAAGTACAGGGCCGGCTTTTAAAATTCCGAGTTGTGTGTGAAAGGCTAAATGCAAGCTTATGCATTTCGCGCAGACAGACACTTATGAGGATAATGAAGATCGTCTTTTCTTGACATTTATGTGTTTTAGGCTGGTGGCTTCACACTACAACCGACTGCCTGTCATCGAGTCAGTCAGGATAACAATTGCTTGGCTTTATCTCTGGACTGGAACACTGGCAAGTATCACAGGTAGGCATCTTTGGGTATTTGCTTGATGCCGAATTAGAAGAAAACTGATTTTATTGTGGCTGAACTGAGTTAGTAGCACTATGATATTTGGCTCGGGGCATATGATATCTGATTTTTTTTTCATGATGAATAAGACAGATTTGTTTATTTACTGTGCACTTGATAAGTTTGAGGAACCACAATGATAATGTACTTCCAGCTGACGAGGGACTGATTGGACAACGTTTCAAAACGAGTGGACTTTTCCCTTTATGTACAATATTAATGCTTGACATGGCATTGGACATCTTGTCTTAGTGTTTAATTAACAAATGATGTAACAGTATGGATTTGGACAGATGTCTGAGCTGGTTGAATTCCCCCTGAATTTCTATGTATGGTGACATGAAACCAAACACGGTGCATGTGCTTTGGAGTTGTTCATTTTTCATTTCTAGCCAGACTCCCTCCGTCATTGTCAGTGATTCTAAGGGGAGTCTGACGTTGTGTCGGCTCTGTGACGATTCCTCAAGTGTTGAGAGCATGCTTCGTTGGCCGGCCCATGGGTTTGAGGCATGGATAGCAGCTTTTGACTACTGGCAACCAAACGTTGTGTACTCCGGTAAATCAACCTCCCCCCAAGTCTCTGAGCTTGATAAAAATGAAAGGATAGTGGATTTAATACCATGCAGTTCCTGGACAAAGTATGAAATCAAAATTGAATAGTTGCACAGCTGTCGTCAAGTGTTTAGAACCTTTCATAGTGCAGTGTATTACTAAAACAATAACCCTGCGTGGCCCAAAGCTAACACAAGGACTTTGCAGTTTCTGGATAGATTCAGGAACAACCAGCCAGGCCAGTATTACTTAAAAGAAGTGAATCAACGAATGTTTGTCTCCTCCTTGCAAATGGTTCACTGATATGGAACCCTTCAAATCGCAAGCAAATTTTTCTCCATGGTTGAAATAATATGTATATTCGATTTGCTATATATTTATTGTTACTTCAGCACACAGTTAAATGAGGTAGATTTATTTCCTTTTTTTTATCGCTTCCATAATGTCTTACATGTTCAAAATACTGTGCAGTCTCCGGTAGCTTGGAATTACCGTTGCTTTGCGTTGGAGTTCCCATTTGCATGTCTACTTTTTGTCTCTGGTTAGGTGGTGATGACTGCCGGTTCAAGGGATGGGACACAAGGACACCTTGCTCCAAACCTCTCTTCATCAGCAAGAGGTACACTACTGTATTAGAGAATATTTTCTGAAGTTTGTTTGGCATCAAACTGTGCCTTCCTTTGTTGCATCCAGTCACCCAACAAAACATGCACATGCAACATCCAAAATAGACTCTCCAGTGTCACTTTTGCAGACTGGAACTTGTTTGGTTTGTTCAACTGGAAGTGAACAATCCTGTCATTGTGTGCTGATGTTTTTGTGCCTGTCTTTTATTTGGCCACAAACTATTTGTTATATTGCATACCTTATTCAATTTTGTTGACAGTCACAGTATGGGCGTATGCAGCTTGCATAGTAATGCACACAGAGAGAATCTCCTAGCCTCAGGAAGGTAATTATGATTGTGCAAGACTCTGTTATTTATAAATAATATTATACGGTATACAAAAGGGAATAGTCAGGTAGTTGTTATCCTTGATTGATAGGCCGTTCATGGTTGGGAAGTCCTGTTGGCTGTTTTCAAATTCTCTCTGTGTTCACAACTCTAGCTCTTCCCATTTACCTCTGGATAAAAGAAGAACAATTGAAACACACTGTCTTGCTCAGGGACAATTGTTTCTCCCCCACCATCTAGCTACGATGAGTTGGTGTTGCTGTGGGATACCAGACAGATGCGCCAACCGCTGACTCAGACCAATGTCGGCGGGGGAGTGTGGAGGCTGAAATGGCACCCTCACCATGGCCACTTGCTCCTGGCGGCTTGCATGCACAACGGGTTCCACATCCTGGACTGCGCAAACATAAATGGTATTGATGTTTCCCTTTTTACTGATCACTTTTCTTTGCGTAGCGCTTGCGTCTCTGCTTGTGTCTCTGACCTAACTAGAAGAGTAGCTTTGATTCGCACTGTGCTCATGCACACTGGTTTGTTTTCTGCAGTATTGGTTATCAGCTATCCAAGACTTGTATAGGAAATTGCTGAAGATTGAGTGTGACCAGAACTGAACTAACATGAACAGTTGACAGCTTATGCACTTCATCAAATCTGACTATTGACAGTGTGACACAATCATCTGACCCAGAATTATCCAACAAGAGTGCCTTATTTGTCTTATTTTCAATGGAGCTGGGTAGAGGTGAAATTTCAGTTGATTTCGGCAGCTAGCTTGTCCAGTCCTTGAAGAAGTGTAAAACTCAATCATTTCCAAAATGTATCGCTGCAAACCGTTGGGTCAAATGTCAATTTGTCTGTTGGGATTTGCCAGCTGGCCTCAGACAGCATAAATTAGACAACTGAGACTGATTCTAATGTACAAGTGATTTTTTTTCTTGTGTCGTAGGTGGAAATTCCCAGCCTATTGTAGCCTCTTACATGGAACACCAGTCCCTGGCATATGGAGTAGATTGGTGCCAACATATACAGCCCCACCCTCCTCACAAGAAGCTTGCCGAATCATCCCTCCCCGATGACATAGTGTCTTCTTGCATTGAAACAAAACAAGTGCATTCTTCCTCGGACGGGACTGTACCATCATTGCCTGAGGGAGACCTGGCAGGTGCATTGGAGGGGACAAGCAGAAGCGCTGGTCAAAAAGAGGGGAACTGTACATCTGGCACGAAGCAAGAACGTGGAGAGAGAACTCCGAATGTGTCGGCATTAACAGAACAGTTTCTTAGAGCAAATGTATCAAGGAATGACTTACAGGCTTCACAAGGGGCACCGGAAGCTATCGCTCAGGGCCCTGCATGTAGTTGTAAAGTGAGTGGACGGACATACAAAGCATTTGACAGAAATGCAGACCAGTTGTCAGTGAGGGATACCATTGCATCATGCTCTTTCTATGACCACAGTCTCCATGTGTGGAAAGTAGACTGGATTGTGTGACGCCCCGTCAAGGACACTACAGTTGAGTGATCACTCTTCCCGACACTCAGCCCAGTGGTGTAGTAAGATCATTTTGATGGGGGAGGAGGGGGTGATTTTGTCCTCTTTTTAGCCGGCACCGTTCATAGTGGACAGTTTTTGGACAATGGGTAATGCTCCTCATGGCCTCTCACTTTCCAATATTTGTGCAACATGAACCCTAACAATCCCAAACCAGCCATACTCCAACACCAGGGTTTGTTGGAATCTGTCAGGATAAGTACTGCACTGGTATACTGGCTGTGTTTCACGTGGGACGAGGCATACCACAAATAGAGTCCAACTGTTTATGCACACAGTTTACTACATGGTGTTGAGTTTTGCAAGGATGTGGAAGATTGCTTGTAAATCACCCTAGGGACTCGGGGTTAATGAAAGAGCACTTGTGAAGGAATGGCACTTTCTAACACACCTTGCATGGACTCTAATTGTCACTCGTGATGATAAATACATTTTTATTGAACTAATTACTTTTAATATGTAACAACCAAGCACAATATTTAAACTCCAAGAAAATGACATCGTAAAAACTAGGATAAGTAACAAAACAATTTAGTAGTTTACCCACAAGTAAACAAATTTCTACATGTACATGTACTTGCCAAGGATGGAAAGTGAACGTGGGCCTTGCATGCTTTTTCCTACTGCAATGTAGGCTTCATCTTTCCAAATGCATGTAAAGCTCAAAAATGTTTCTGAAGAATTGCGCCCTGTATTGTACAACAATAAATTAAGTCACATTTTTGACAATGTGATTTTTCTCTGGGCCTATGAAGCAGTGGTAGGAAGCTAAAGCACTACGTGACAAAATATGGTGAATTTCAATTTAGAAATATTCAAAGGTCACACACACTGATAGTACAATTATGGCATACTATCCCTTGGAATGAACTATTCAAATTCCAAGAAAGGCCGAAAATGCACAATTCTTTACTTTAACGTCTCATGGCAAATGTAACAAGATATTTCATAGTCTTGATCACACCTCAGAAATTAAGAGTCGTTGACTTGGCGAAAACATCTTGTTCCGAGAGCAAGAGAAAGAAGAGGAAGTTGGATTGAGACATCATTCTGAACACCTGGTACCAAGCCTTTGAAGTAGCACGTGTTACCTATTTTCACGGCAAAATGTAGAGCACAATGTAAATATCCCACCAGCTATAATTCAAGTACTGTATACACCAGTGTGCTGACTTGTAGAGATTGTCTTGCCCATGTTAAATTTAATTACTTCCACAACATGGAAATGACCAATCTTGTCTCTCAATTCAGAAGACAAACGCTGAGTACTGTGAGACTTTGGAAAGAAGTCTTGGAAGGTGTCCAGCCTAACTGCTTTGCATTAGTTAGATTTCAGATTAGAAGTCTTTGGACATTCCATTGGAAGACAAAAAAATAAGCAATAAAATTAGAAGACCCTTGTTAGCACCAACATGTATTTGTCAACGGCATAAGAACCCAGAAATGTTTGATCACAGTATTTAGATAGGAAAGATAGCGGTCCAGCACTGAAAGCAATCTGAATTCTGGAAATCATGCGATGACAAGTTCTAAGTGTTACATACAAAGAGCTACAGGTACATGCAAAATGAGTTTCAAGCCTGCATAAGGTGCACACTTGGTGACTTCACAGAGTGGGATTGAGTGGGATTCGAACCCCAAACCTCTGCACGGTGATGCAAATGCCTTAACCACTGAGCCTTAAAGATTTACCAGGCTTGGCTTGCTGACATTCAAATCTACCAGGCAAATTTTAAAATGACATTCACAGCAATCCGAGGAAAAAAAAACCAACGACCGGGTAGCAAAATGTTTCAACCACAACTGAATAATTCATAATTTATGCTTCAAAGTTTGAGCCAGGATGACTAACTACTTTACAGGGTCTGTTAACAGCCAATTCCTCAATGAATTCACTTTGGAGCTGTCTTGTAGTTCCCCCATCCGTGGAAGCAACGGATGAATTTCCAGGTCTCTCTGCCTTTGCGGACTATGGCCAGTTTGCGGTTGGGTTCCTCTTCCTTGTTACGCATGTGTTGGACATACACCTATGGTAAGGACAATATACAAATGACCTCAAGGTCCAGACTTGCGCCCAAAAGGATTTAAATTTAAAAAAAACAAAAGACTACACTGTAAAAAGACACTGTATCTAGAATTCAATGAAAGTGCGGGAATGGAGAGTACTTTAAAAGTGTTAATGGAAGGGGTTTTACTGTTCAGAGGGAGTGTTGAAACTGCCGTTCAAATTCAGATGCCAGGGTACAATGTTTGCATTTATTTATAAATCACCCATTTACTGCAATCATAAAGATACGATGCTAAACATGCTACCCTCCTGGAGTATCACATCAGATGTTTAATTTTGGGAACGTAAAATGGGATTTATTTACCCTATGATTATCATAAACACAACAAGCCACCAAACGCCTGACATGACAACCAACTTAACTCAATGAAGAACCACTAATCAGCTGTAATTGCCCAACGACAACCTGAGCTTAAAAATGAATTGTGATCCAGCCCAAGGAATTCACACTACAGTGCACCCGTAAGTATTTGCCTCCAAGGGACTGCTTTCCAATTTTACAGTAGACACCCCGAATGCACATGTATTATCCTTCAGTTCAACATTAGTTACTCAAACCATGTCATTTGTTCTTCACTGTTTATATGTAGTGCTAGATATACACCAGTGTATATAAAAAATCTAAATAAACTCACAATCCTACCGAAATAACATACTGACTGTTATCTTCCCCTAAACCTCAGTTTTGCTGTAAAACCATACCAAAACACTTAATTCCCTGTTAACCAAAATATTTTTTAGCCTTCCAACTTTTCCAAATAATCTGAGTGTAAAGTGGCCCAGGCACGGCAATTTCTACGTACTGCACTGCACTGAGAACTGCTTGTGGTGCTTACCTGTGTACTCTTAAAGGCTAGTTTCCTCTCCACTTCACTGCTGCTGGGACCGCACCATAGATACACCTCATTACCAGTGTCCAGGATCATTGCATCATCATCGGCAAGATCATCCTGGTATTAGAAAAATTGCAGTGATCGAAAAAAACACTTGTATCTTTCCTTAAGGCATTGTTTTATAGTGTTTTACCATGTAGGTTCACTTTCTCTTTGGATAATTTCTCTGCAAGAGCAAATGAAAGTTTGAGACATTTGAAACATAGCACTGGATCTCAGTATCCTGGGCATAGTAAATTATTAATGACCAGTCATAACTCCTCAAGAAATTGAAAACACATTTTAATAGAGCATATTTCAGTGCAATATATACTTGAAAGCTTGCAAACATTAAACTTCATTAAAAGAATACAGAAGTATTTTTATTCTGAAAGATTCTCAGAAATAGGAAACTTAAAAAATAAGCACTACTTCAGTTAGATGTCCAAAGAAAATCACGCAGGGTTATGAAAAACACACACAAGTTAACAATACCCAAATCCTACGTGGCTTCTAGCACAGAGCCTCGATGACACTCAACACTTACTGCAGCATATATTACATTTCCACTGTTAAAGGTTATCCTGGGTAAAGGATTTCAAGGTATTTGAATCAGTATAAACATTCAGGATGTGGTGGTTATCCTTTTTCTCACTATATGGGGTATCCTGAGCATGGCTCTGAATGGGTTAACCTAATTAATGCCTAACCTGGCAGAAGTCGGAACATTTCTCAGACACAGTGAAGAAGCCCTTCTCGTTGGAGCACCTGAAGAGTCTGGAGTGATGCATGTAGTAGGCATCCTCGTCGTACTTGCGTTGGCCGCCCAGCGCCACCCACCAGAAGTTCTCGGGCTCCTCCCCCTCCGAGAGAAGCTGGAAGCTGTGGGTATCCTACAAAGGGTTGGGAATGAAATCAAATCAATAAGCCTTTGGCAAGTTCAATTTGAATAAAATCTGGTACACTGAGTTCTTTAAAATAAAGTGAACATAACAATTGGAATTCTCCATACTAAAGCCACTGTTGCTATACCTCATGATTTGGGGCAAGCTTTTCCTTAGTAACATAAGAGATGCCTTGCAACAATACACTGTTCTCAATGGAAAAGAAGGGCATAAAGAAACCAGTCCATTCCAGAAATGGTGGTTGCTAAGCAAAGCCATGGTTGTAAAGAGCACGCGGTAAGAATTTACTAATAATCAACCAAGAACATGCAACATACGGCAGTTCCATTGCATAACAATTCTAGATTTTCACTACATCCAATTGTGCTTATGTATATTCAGAGTTAACTTTATGTGTGCCAATGTCCGATAGCCACACCCTTACATTCCATATTAGGCCAATAATGTCAGAAATGGCTGCGCAAAACGAATTTTGAGTGGATGCTGATCATAGTCGGACTAGCGCTCGATCGAAGGACCTCCAGACAGACAATGCTTATTTTGCCAGGCATTTGCAGCACTCCAGCATGCGACAAGACTTGGTTTGTGTTCGTGTTTGATCTTTTTTGATCAAAGTCGTAGTGTGAACCGAACCTTGGCACCTACTTGCAGCACTAAATAAAACTCTGCCATTGCTCTCGTCTGAATGCTGTCCACTCACTTTAACCTTACAATGCGGTAATCTGACTCTGCTACTAGAAAATTCATTTTTTTCATGATATCTTGGGTACATATTACCATGGTAATGAGAGACATATAAGTAGTCACAGAACAAAATGTGTGAATCACCTAACCACATTTTTGGAGCATTCTGGAAAGACATTTACAGGTCAGTTCCCCAATAACTCACATCAAACATGTCATACGCCAACTCCTCTGCTATTCTAGCCATCTCGGGGTCAGCTTTGTTGCCAATCCAGGTGTAGACGATACCCTTACTATCTTGGTTCCGGAATGGAACCTTCAAAATGTAACTAAGAAAACAAAACAAAAAAAAAAAAATCAAGAAAAAACATGAATTGGCTCTGACTGATAAAAACAGCTGTGATGTTGAAAGAAGCGGAAGTGGTTTATTTAAAATAAATATACAAACTTACTGATCATCTCACGGACAAGCTTGGTTGCCTGCTCAGTTCAGTGGTTTAACCAATTCACACAGAGTCGTATTTGATATTCAAGATGTTGAATTTTGGAACTCTGTGTTTTCGTTCTTCAATGAAAAACTTGTTATAAGTAAACCTGTTCAGTTTCCTCTTGAGGTTGACTTGATGTTACCAATGTGACAACTGAAGTTCCATATATTTAAACTCAAGCTCCAAATTACAAATACCGAACTAACCCTACTTACCAAAACTCTGAGTTGAGCCACTGCACTGTCGGGTGCACCTGGACGCAACGGGTGCTGAGAGGGCCTCCGTTGGACCTGATGTGGTAGAAGGAGGGGTTGAGGCTCAGTTCTTGCTCCGAGTCGGCAGCCGATGTGGGCCTGCGCCGGCCGCGGTGGATCACAAACTTCTTCTTGAAGTGGGACAGGAACTTCAGATTTTCTTGTTGCTGGATGACAGAGACGAAAGCAGAGTTGCACGTATGAAACTCTCCTACTTACAATTTGCCATGATGAAGCAAAAGTTCCCTGATGCAGCATTTATGACAATTCAGATCAGCCAGGGGCCTGGTCTACCTTTATCTTTTATGGAAGAAACTTCTGGTGCTCATTAATAAAATATTATCTTTTGAACAGTTCTTTGATAAGCAAATATATTTTTAAAATTCTGTGTTCAAGAGTCCCAAACATATCTTGAGAACACAGGACAATGAACACCATAGACTGGGCTGTTCTGCCTCTGGTTATCAATAGCTGATTTCATTTATCAGTTCGGAGGGAACCAGTCCCTTGAAAATTTTATTGTATGAGATGTCACTGATCATTTACGCAGCGAAAGTTACAGCTGCAGGCAAAATGTGAGTAACAATTACATTTTACAAAATGGTTCAACTAGGGACATGCGAGAGTAGCAAGACTGAAAATGTGCTGAGCGACATTATCAGCTGAAAAGCTCTGCATCACAGTGCCCTGTGCTCTCCCGAGCACAGCCAATCCCCGGTAAAACTCACCTGGCAGAGCCGCACTACCTCCAGCTTGTCACCAAACAGGGACTCAAACTTCTTCTGCAGGCTGAAGGTGAAGGTCAGCCAGCCCATGTTGCTGGCCTCCCGGCCCTGCCAAAAGTAGACGGTGCACTGGAAGTCCTCCTCTGGCTCCTCGTCGTCGTCGTCTTCTTCGTCATCCTCGTGTCCATCAGCATCTTCGCTGGCCTTCTTCTCCTCCTCGTCCCCCTCTGGGACGTCCTTTGGGACCCAGTAGCGGCAGAGGAAGACGTAGCTGTCGCCGCTGTAGAAGTGACCTTTGGGGCAAAAAGACAAATATTTTGAAAACAAAAAGAAAGGAGAAACTGAAAGTGTCTCCATGCAAAAATGGCTCAGGCTTTACTCTTTCTTGGCAGAAATTCTCTTCCTCCCCCCAAAAATTGAGAAGGAATTTTAGTTTTGTTTCAGTCGGACAAAATTTATTTACAATGTACAGATTTAGATACTTTACACAGCTCATTTCTATCAAGTTATATCTTCAAATAGGTGTTCACATTGTCATTTTTTTTTGTCAACAGTTCTTGAGTATTCCAAGAGAATAAAATCGTCAAGTCGTCACTGCAAAGAATATCACAAAACCCCAAACACTATACTCTGGGGTTGACGTACAGATGGGCAGAACTTGCTTGTGACAAATACAATAGCTATAGAGTACTGATGTGAATACATTACATGCACAATTATGTGTCTTAGAACATAACTTGAGAACAAGTGCATGAACCAATATGTGTGTGTACTCTAGACTTGCTGGTTCAAATGACCTCAGACTTCAGCACCTTATATGATGAGAAATGCAACACCTACATGGAAAATATCTTATTGGAATGCTCAATTTGAAATGTGCCTCATTTTCTAAATTAATTTATTTGTTGGTATATGTTGAAATACCAAAAAAGCGCTACAGAAAGACAGATCAGGACCTACCAATTTCTTTATCTGGAAGCCGGACAAATTTCTTGCCTTCCAAGACAAATGACTCCATACCATCAAGATCCTCGTTCCAATCTTCCATCAATTGGTCCTGAGGAGAACATTGCCAAATGTCCAAATGAATGATCTCAAAATTTTGCTTTTAACAGGAGATTCATCAGTTATGCATTATATTTCCATCCGGCTACATAAATCGAAGAAGTCACAGATGATATGGTGGAAATCAGCCCCCTTTTAAGCATTATTTTTGGCTCTTTTTTAAACAGTCATCCCATGTCTTATTCTTTTGTGTCCAAGCTTGTTTAGACCTTTGGATGGTATTACAAAGGAAATCTGACAAGATGTATTTTTCATCTACCCCAGACCAGCTAGTCAACCCTGGCAAGCTCAGTGGTTGAGTGGTTAAGACGTCTGCACAAGTAAGCATGAGGTCATGGGTTTGAGTCCCACCCGAGTAAGCTTGTGACTTCTTTCGCAAACTCTCAGACAAGCACTGAGTATCTAGTGTTATATGTATACGTCGGCATAAGGGTAAAACCCGTTTTAAAATGGAAATCTTGCTCCTTGTATTCTGTTGGGATAGCCATAGCCTATCAACAAATACACAGGCTTTTCAACGTGGCTTGAAGCAAAGACCAAATGATTTACCTTTCAAAAGTGAGAAGAGTTTTTAAACCTCAAATAGCATTTGTCTACAGCTGAAATGATCCATTGTGTTCCTTGGTGCTGGTGGTATGTTAAGTGGTGGTGGGGAAAGAAGACACATGAAAACCCAGTAACAATATGGTTGAGAGTCCAATCCACTTACTGCTTCATGGCTGGGCATGGAAGGTTGCCTAGGCAAGAAAAGAGCTGACAGGTCGGTCTTCATTTCATTCTGTCCATCCAATGCATCCTATCAACATAATGCAAATGAGACGTTTAGAAAAAAAAATTTATACAAGTATATGTTTTCAATGTTCGCCATCAAACATTTAATTCTTAAGAGTTCAGTTATCAAGTGTGGTACAGTGGTACTTCGTCTGTAAAACTGGTTCCCATCCCACCTGGTATAACATAAAGGCAGCATGTGCCTACCTCTACTTAATCAGCAGATTGCTTTGTCTGAATAGATATTTTGCGGGTCGTTCTAGTTAGTATGCACGTTCTACAATCATTTGCAAAAGTATAGGACCACCCATACAAAATGAATTTACCTGAAGAAAAACCAAACTTAAACCAATCAATCATTGCAACTTAGGTTTAGTTTCAATGTGTAACCTTAATATCTTGGTTAAACAGCTATTGGACTACATTTCCATAATTTGAAATGTTAACAGTCTAATATTTAGTATGCCCTCCTCTGTTTCTGATGACTTTGGCTGGCTTTTTTACTCAAGCTGCCTACAGACTAAATGTCATTCAAGACCTGCCTTTGCAAAAAAATTCATTCAAATGGGCTCATAGAAATACTCTGAGGTTATGGACCACTGTAAAAACAAATGTTATGTAATCATTCAATCAGACAATGTAATGCAGGCCCATAATAGAAATACCAAGGAAATTCCAGTGGTCTTAAACTTCTGCAAATGACTGTACAAAGCCGTCTTTAGAAACCATTCTTGGCTGGACTGAGGTGCATAAGAGACAACAACGGGGTCTTTGGCTCATTCAAGAACAATCATGATATTGTTTCTGGAGATGACTACCGTCTGTATAGCAGGTTTCTTCAGGACAGCTTCAGCACGGCGGGTGTAGTCAACAGCCAGCACGTCATCCCAGCCTTGGAACTTAGACTTGAAGACCTGACTCTCAGTTCTATCAAATGAAATGGGAGAAAAAAGCACCTCAGGAAAGTGTTACAAGACTGTACGTCACTCTTCCTTTGGTTCATCGGTCCTTAACCTATCAGAGGTACTTTGATGAAAAGAGCTGAATCTAACAATATCCAAGGAACTAAGAGCAACAGCATGCTGAATTCAACACGTTTCTCTGAAAATTTAGTTATGGTACAGAAACAAGTCAGTAGACTACAAATCAAAACTGTAGGTGTAACATCCAACTGAACCTCAAGTTTGGAGGTATGGAAAACTTTGGGAAGTTTTTGAACCCACATTCAGATATTGGAGTGAAAATGCAGTTAGTCCAGTCCACAAACTAAAAAATAAATGTAGACTTTAACAGTTGACTTGAGTTCCAATTAGACGTCTTCTGACTTTTTTTTGAAGTTAGGGATAGCTGTAATTTTATGTTTCACTCAAACTTTACTTTTGCAAAAAACAATACTGTAAGAAGTGTTAGGCAATAATGCAATCAACCAATCCCTAACAATCAAATGACATTAAAAGTTATCGCAACTGTGTTAAACAAAATGTATCCCAATCAATACAATTGTCAGTTTGCAAGAATTGAAAAACTTACTGAAGCATTTTTTTTAACTTTGGAGAGAAGTAAGAGACATGCTCAACAGAAAACAACCCAGGCTGAGCTTGGAATTTTTGTAATTATGGGATAGAGAGTCAGTAGATTCACTTCAATAATTTCAAACAGTAATGTGCTGTGCAGAGGAAAAGATATCACAAGAAAGACTGCATTGCGAAAAACCTTTCAATGAACATGTAAACTTAACTAAAAGGAAATACCACACTTGTTATACCAAACATGAACAGAAGGTGACTATGAAATCTCTTGCAAAATTATTCCTTTGAATGTTGCAAGATTACATAACATGCAAATCAATACATAAATAGGTTAATATCAACTGATCAATTAATTACTCATACGAAACAATTAAAAGATGTCATTATTTCATACTGTTCAGGCGGAGCAAATCTGCATAAAGGAAAAGAGTTAATGATCAATATGCATGCTCCTCCTATTGACATCATTCTCTGGCCAATCGGGCAGCTGTCAGTGGGAGTGATGGGAGGTCATCAATTGGGTCGCAGCCAAGGTTGGAATTATGGGCGGAGCTTACCGCATCTGCTCAATCATTGATTTGAGCACCACCTCGGCGGTGCATGTATAGTCCACAGCTAGGATCTCATCCCAAGTGGGAAAATGCTGCTTGAACAAATAGGGTTCATACCTGGGAACAATGGTTTACAGAAAATTGAGTCTGCTGGACTTACTAGTCTAAATTACTCTAAACCAGTGTTGCGATGACAAGTTAACAAGGCCAAAGATTACCGCCATCATCCCGAGCACATAAAAGTTTGGACTGCAGGAAGCGAATGGAAAACCTATATACCAGGCTCTGTGTTTCCAAGTGTTGGTCAAGGCAGGCCCTGTAGAATGCCCTCGTTACATATGAAATGATGGCTAAGATTTCAAAGTGGCTACATGCATAGAAATGCCTGTCTGATAAGAGAGACAACACAGCGTATCCATACACACAATATTAGGTCAGTGAAGGGAAAGTGTAGTTATTAAATTTTGAAATAGCACAGGAAAAGGATGCGTTTTCCGAGTCTGTTGAATTCACAGAACCAATCAAACACTGGGACTTGACAGTCTGAACTCTGTTTCCATCAAAGTGAAATGTTAGTCACAAATTCAGTACAGAAAACTGGTATGCTGTCAACTGGTAACCATTCTACTTCCTGTTGAGGTTTCAAATTAAGGCCAATGGATGCACTTGTCGTATGGATGTGTTCTCAAGGAAAAACAAATTGCAATATTGTCTCTTCTGTTTGGGATGGCAAATATACTATAGACAATGTCCACTCATCTACAATCTGAATTGTGATCATGTCGTCCCAAATCATCGTATGTCATCAGCGCTAGTCACTGAGTCTCAAGTCAAGTGATGGGCTAATCAAATGAGGCATTCCTGTGTCGTCGTTTATCCCCTCTTACTTGGGAATACAGTTTTTAACCTCACTTGTGAGTGACTAGATTACAATGCAAAAAAAGCTAAAAGGGTTGCACTTCTCCAAAATAGACGGTTCAAGAAGAAATGATAGGGGAAAGTGGGTTTTGTGCAACACTCGTTTTGATTTTGTCACAAGTTGCAGTGCGATGCTAACTACTATTTACAATCAACTAAATAATTATTCATTCTTTGGAGCACATTTATGTAGTACTTTCAAAGACTCTGGCAAAATAAAGGGTGAAACATTCTAGCTCTGCTGTGACACTGTGCATGGAACAGGTGTTTTTTTTGTTTGTTTTGCTGCCTTGTGCCAGGTGGTACATTCCAGAGCTTGGACTTGCTTTCTTTGTGGTTAGATCAGTGCATCGTCAGACCGGTCCTAGACTCCCATCTCTGGATGTTCTGACTTACCCTTCTAGGACCCTGATGACGCTAGCACAGCTGGGACGATGGATGATGCTGCACAGCTCCTGAGACAACTTGAGGGCAGCCGCTCGGACCAGCCTCGTTGACTTTCGGCCAATCCTGAGGTGAAAAAAACAAGTAATGTGAATACCACCTCAGGTTAGAGAATCTTATTCTGGAGAAGCTGATGCTTCAAACCTCCCTGGCACACTGGCATGCTGAGCAAAAAAAGTTTACTTAAACAAGGAGCTTATCAATAAAATTCTCCTGAGAAGTAATTATAAGTTTGTACACCATGTTGATTTCCACTAAGGAAGTAAATGAGAAAGTGCGCAAACCCTCCACTGCTGTCCATGTATAGATTTAATGTGTGTAGTCTGCACTTGTACAACCCTTCATGCCTTACATGCTTTTCAGCCTTGTATTTCTAAAGACACTGTTTGATATTCAAATATATCTCAACCCATCATAGCAGTACTGAACACTTAGTCACTCTAAATGACAGCTCTTGTCCAAAAGTATTAACTACTCTGTCTGATGTATTTATGAATATTCATTTGTCATATGACTCTTCTAATTCCAGAGGAGTGGAACTGACCAGATGAAGACATCGGCATTGCAGTCTAGGATGTAGACGTTTTTGGTTTCCAACAGCGACTGTGACAGCTTGCCCTTTGGCAATTCAACTGATTAAACCAAGCGGAAAAATAAACGCAAAGTCAAATGAATGAGCCACAAAATCTCACACGCCATCGTCAATTTAACTTCAATGCAAAACTTACAATCAGAAAACTGCCATCAAGACATTACTCCTGACAAATCAAAAAAGTTTTATTCTTGCTTACCCTGGGGAAGTTCCAGATAGCCCATGCCGAGTCCAACCTTGTACAACTTGGGCTTGTCAGGCACAAAGTTCCCGACCCACGGCTGAAGAAAAAAATGGTAAGATATCACAAACATGTCATATCTACTTTACAGGAAGGGTCTGTGAAACTGCACTGAATGTAAGTTTTTACAGTAGTAATTCACATATGCCTGCTAGAGTTGGACTGCTTTGATTGGTCAACAGCCCGTCACATGGGTAGTTTTGAATACTGGTGAGAGATGTTAATAACCAACCAGCAAATGTGGGCCCACAGTAACAAATGTTTGCTTCTCTAATTAATGCTATTTTGGATCCCTGCCTTAGACAATGACCCTTGCCTCCTCCATCATCCGTGCCAGGCCCTGTTTGGTTGTAATGAACTGCTTCAAAACCAGTCAATCACTTTCTTGAGTAATAATCCTCAAAACTGCCTTGGATGTCTTTTTCCAGAATAAATAGGTTAATGAATTTGTCATTACTCAGAGATTTAATATCAAAAGTTAGAGGGCTTGATTTTTTTGTTCTGGTTGACTCTTCCTTAAAGGCAAAATATAATTATTAAACAAATCTGTTAAAAACGGATTCTGAAAGGGTCAAATGCATAATATCTGATCCAAACCTTGATACTTCATCCAACTGCATGACTCACCCTGATGACAAAGTCGTCGGTTACACCGCCCAGAGCTTCCCAGAATTCCCCACTCTCATTGCCTTGCACCATCATGGTGATGCTGGCGTTGTTCTTGCGCTCCATTTTGTTGATCTTCTCTGCCAACAGCCTGGTTGATCGCAGGAGAAAGTGAGCAGACAACAATCTCACTGAATCCCTCCAAGACTTTGTCCCATCTAATTTTCTGTTATTCACAGGGTCTCTGATAGCAATGAGCAAGTGTTTCTTCCACGCAGGGCCCACAAAATCAAAGAGAAGAGAATCTCCATGACAGACGTTCTATCCAATGGTTCTAACTACATTTCCCCACAATATAAAATTCAAATCAGTGAACTATCTCCAACTAGCTCATTTGAGTGATTGAGTCTTCAACGCTAGTGACGGGGGGGTTGTGACAGTCAAGCAAACTTTTCTCACAAACTCTCAATACAAAGAGGTCAACTCTTATGCTACCAAATATCTTTTTCAAAAAATAAAAGGAACTACAGTTATTGGATATGAACGATGAGACTATGTTATGAATGCAAAAAAATACACAGAAACTTAATCACAAAGACCCAAGTTTGCTCCCATAAAATTCAGGGCAGGGTTAACCAAGACATACTGCTCCCTGAAAATTGGCAAATCCATTCATAGACTGTTGACGTCTCCAATACCTTGTCTTCGACTTTGTGAGGGACTTGCAGTGCTGACCGTACCAGATCATCATCTTCATGCCAATGTCCACGATAAAGACAAAAAAAGGATCCAACTGCTCGGGCTCCATGGCAACCTACAATCCACAGGTGTGTCAAAAAGGCATTCAGGAAAAAAATCGGAGCTTCACAGTACAAGGAATATTCTACGAATGAATAAAACAGCTGATGTTTTTTATTCAGTAATGCATTGGGCTCTGTGGCAACCAAAACTCCATACTATTCAACAAAGCACTAAAAATATATCACAGCTTCATGGTGAGTGCATAAATCATACTTGTCTAAAATTCCACACTGTATTTGAGATTCTTCAGGGCTATTATATGTTTGTGTTCCAATCCATGGATCTTGGAAAGTCGGAAATTAGACAACTTACCAAATAACTGAATCCATCCTTAACTGTCCAAAATAAGGGTGGCAATTTCCGTTTAATTTGAAAAACGTTTAGGTAACTTTCTCAAAGCATTTAAACGTTAAGCCAATTTGCAGAGGCCGCCGCCTGCCTCGGTGTTTTCATATGTGCATAATTACATAGTTCATCAATGCACACGGTCCAGCCAATGTAAAAGGGAAGATTGATGTTGGGCCATTTAAAACAAGCAATGTTTATTGTTTAAGAATTCACTTTTTCTCAAAAGGTACACGGATGCTGAAAGGGAAAAACAGTATATAACAGGCATTGTTTGCAATAAAAATGAACGCCAGATTGAGTCCATCCAAATATCAAACCTCTAAAAAGGGGCGGTTCCGTTTAAACATTTGGAAAAATCTTTAAACAGATTGGAACTTTTTTGTTTAAACATTTAAACATCCCACCCGAAATCCCAAACCAAAGCTCTCTGATAAAACAATACATGGAGCAGCAGCTTTAATTGTTCTCCCCTGAAGACTTTGTCCGAGTTAAAAAAGGAAAATCAACTCACAGCCTCCAGATGCAGACTCTGCGTGCCCGACACCCTGTACATCCGTAAGGTATAATCCGTCTCCTCCACACTGAAGAACCCACTGGCTGTGCCGCCCTCTATGTACGAGATGTCGTTGTCAAAGAGAGTGAGGAACTCTGGGCTCTCGTCCTCCATCTCCTCGCGGATGGTCCGCGTGCGGGTGCCCAGCATGTTGCGGAGGTTGACAGCGTGGATGGCGGCGCAGGCTTTCTTGTCCAACTGAAAACCATGGAGGTAAAGTGCGTCTTAGTAGTGAAGTTTTACAAATTGACAGCACTGGTTTGTAACTGCCAATTCTACAAAATGGCAGCTGACTGTGAAAAGGTACATGAAATTCGTTGTACTTGAAAAATTTCCTGTTGAAACTTGGTTTAGCTGAGATTTAGCTTGTTTTGCAAAAAAAAAAAGATAACAAAGGGGAAAAATCTGCTGGCTGCCATATTTGCTTAACAGCCCTTGGTTACCTATTACCAAAGTCAGTCTAAATACTGGAATATCATATGGCTCATTTACAATCAAACATTTGGTTATGGAGCATGTGACTTAAAGGTAAGATTTTATTGGTTGACAAGCCACAAAGACACATGTATCCCATAAAAGCAACTCTGGTGTCTGATTCCCAGAATACCACAGGAAGTTATTCTGATGAAAGGACATTTGGAACCTAGCCCTAGGTCTTGCCAAGATACAAAGTTGTAGAAATAATGATGGCTTCCAAACTTGTGGTCCCCAGGGTACCGACCTGATTGGTTTCAAACACCTGTATTTCTTACCGATGCTGTGTTGCCAATCCAGTAATATATCTGCCACTTCATCAAGTCATTCTCGTCAAGAAAACTCTGCAGAAAAAAAAATTGCACATTAAAAATGTTACCTTTGAGTATCCATAACGATGATATATATGATATAGCCTTCCTGGATTCCAACTGTTGCGTGTAAAAAAAGCAGAACTCGAAAAAGAAGAAAGACCAGGCGGTGGGCACAGTCTTCATTTGCTTCCAATGCCAAATGCAAGAGTTTCAAACGTAACTCACATGTAAGAGGATGTAGCAATCAGCTTCGTAGAACTTCCCGTGAAGGGCTGTCAAGAAAGAAGTTTGACCAGATTACATGACTGAACAAACTCAAATAAAAAATAACAAATGCGTGGTGTGCATTTTAACATGGCTCTTCTTAAATGATTTGAGTTCACGGTTAAACCACAGTTTAAATGCTAGACGTAAGCCTGATTTCCAACTTAACAAACATTTATTACCCACTTTTCCAAAACAAGGCTCAAGTAGGTCAGTTCAATGTTTGACATTTCTCTTCTCCATCATTAAGTTTCATACTTCAAAGTGATCCATAGCGCAAAGTTTGTTTGAGGAAACCTTCGGTAGTTTATAGTCAGTGAATGTTGTGGAATTTGCACTATGTGTATACTGGTGTCCTTTTCCAGAAAGCGGTGAAGAAGCCTACAGCACAGGTTTGGAATGGTGGGTCACAATTACTACAGAGGCTAAATTTGTTAGGGGGTAGTGGTGACAACACGGTGAGTGCAGGTTACCTTCGTCAATCAGGAGGGGAACAAAGTTCTCAATCTGCCAGATAGTCAGCCCCTCGTCTTGTCCAGTCTCCTCAGGGAAGAAGTCAGAGTAGTCCAGCTGAGGCTTCTCCAGAGCATCCAACCAGCTCTTGGGTCTACAGAGGGTTGATGAGGCAAGAGAGAGCAGAGCAAAAAGGGCAGGGTTCAGTTTTGCAGCCCCCTGGCACATGTGTTTGACATGTTCCTAAATCTAGCACCATGCAACGCTAACCAAAAGGCACTTACACACGGACTCCAAACTCCAAGCTAACAACAGATGACTAGTCTGCACAATCCGGACTGACTCAAAACACTGCAAAGGTAACAAGGAGTGCAACTATGCACAGCCGGACTAAACTACTTACTACTTATTGACGAAGTAGTCCTTCATCAATATCCTAATGACAGGCAGAGTATACATGCCCTAAACATCGAGTCCACCAGTTCATTTCAAAACCTGTGTATTAACTCACAAACCAGATATATCTTACATGAAGCTACTGCAAGCAACTCCGTATCACTTCCTCCACCATTTAAACCTTCAGATATCATCTGCGATCGTACCGTTGCGTTTCCGACCGGATGTTAAGCTACACTTTGGGAAAATAAGACCAATGCGACTACAACATGCTTACTTGACCTCTTCTTGCTCTTCTAAACCGGGAGTCTTCCCTTCGTTCTTGTCTTTGGCTAAATCACTCATTCCCTGTTCAAGAAAAAAACAAGGGAAGAATTCATTTGGCGGGAATGGTGAAATTTCTTGATGTGCACACTTACTTTTGAGTGTACAGTGAAAAGAGTTAACCACAAAAGGGCTCAGTACGATAAAAAAAAAGGTATCAAGACGACGCAAAAGAAAGCCCCATCCAATCTCCAGGCCTCTTTCAGGGTGAAATTAAGCAGCAATCTTACAGGTGTTTACCTTCAAGACTTTAGCTTGTTCTCCGGCATCGTCCTTGCCTTGCGCTCGCGTCATGCTCTCTTGTCTCCTCCGTCTCAGACGCAGCTTACGAGCCAAGGGATCCTTGGAAGCTACGGGAAGAAGTCATGCCTCAAAGTTAACTCACAAATGAAGTGTGCTTCAAGAAGGCAGCAGTAAGACATTTGCCCTCGCGGCCAAATTTGTACATTTGGTGCACTGACTACGGCAAATATTTTGATATTTTTAAAATCAAACATCAACTTGAGGAAGCCCAACAGGGCGCACGATATATTTTTATACAGTTCAGAAGAACAGTTTGGATAGTTGCACAAACCACAAAATATTTATTTCAGGGGAACTGAGCAAGTTCAGCATTTCAAAAAGGTAAGGTCATTTAAGAATAAAGCATGCAAACATAAACATGTTCAGTCTGTGTGTCAGTTGGCATATGGAAGCACAGATTAGTTCACCCTTGCGCGCATATTGATGTTTCGGAATGACCTCTGACACGCTTCATTCTGGGCATGCACAGTTGGAATACCAAGCAGGTTACAATGAGATGTTTTAGAAACAGTTTGTCCATACCTGATGAGCCTCCCCCGGGAGTGGGAGGCAATGCCCCGACGAGTCGTAGTTGGTGACTGAGAGAGAAATCAATGTTGTAGTACTCAGCCCCACTACCCTTTTGCTGGGGGACGGGCTTGGGTGGCATGACGCAATCTGGATTGTCTCTCACGTCAAGAACCTTTCAAAAGCAGACAGTGTTCATTTTAGGAATCTTTGGCCATTTCTGAAACTGCGGCTTTGGAGTTTCAACTAGGTTGTTGCCTTTTGAGATTCTGGCTAAATATTGTGGAAGTTTCATCGGCAAAACAATAAACCACACAAACATTACCAAGAGACACGGTCTTTTTATTTGGTCGGAATTCAAAGGCCTAAACATTGACCTACGGCCAGAAAGAAAGCCAAAGTCGGATATGAAGTCTACTTTTGAGACAGAGCACAAAGGAAAACATTTCAGTGAAATGCCTGACAACATGGAAAGCAGACAATATCACACATGAAATGCTGTCAAGCTTGATGGGAACACAATGCTGTGTAACAACTTCGATGCAACTGTCATGTCTCTATGGAAACGCAAGCCCTGTATGAACAAAACCAAGAGCCTCAAACACACAGAGATAAAAATTTGCCAACAGCCTGCTTTATGCTCTATATAAAAGATTTGTTACTTGAAATACGTAAACAACACTCCTTGTCTACGAATCAGGGTTTTCAGAGAACGCTCCTCACCTCCAGGTCTGTGATTAAGTGGATGGCCTCAGGGAGAGTAAGAATTCTGTTCTTGGTGAGAATCAACTTCTTGAGCTTGGGACATCTACACAACCAGACAAGTAAATGGAAGAAAATGGCATTTGTCAGCATCACTGGAAACAAACATCTGAATGGAAACATGATAACGAATGAATTTGAGAACAAAAGAATTTACAGAAAAAAAGGAGGCTGTTGGAGCAGAGATACAAGCTGGAAAAAGCAGAGATACAAAGCAGAAGATAAGAAACATTGAGTTAACTTTTTTTTGAAACCATAAGAAATGCTATTACATGGTGGCTCATCATTAAGCATCTGGTTCTTGCTTAATTTCAATTGTCCTTAGACTTAGAGTGGGCTTCGTGAAGAAGTTTACTCCAATGCTTGACTAAATCTCTCAAGCCTTTTGAGACACGTAGGTAAACTCTGGCTTGGCTCTACACTTTGCCAACCTCAAATCTTGTGGACTGGAAATGCTGTGAAGAAATGCCAAAACATGAAACGATAAATATGACAAGGATAAATGGAACACACCTGCACAGTCCTTCTGGTATAGATTCCAGATTGTTGTCTGCAGCCACAAACTGCTCCAGACTCATCAGCTTGCCGATGCCTATGGGTATGCCGTCAAAGTCTACCTTGTTGCAGCTGATGTACAGCCGCTTCAGGCTGATGAGTTTGCAGAGAGCGGCTGGAAGGGAGGTCAGCTTGTTCCGCGACAGGTTCAGTGTCTGCAGGTTGACCCATGTGTCTGTAAAACAGGAGAGGGTCATTTGGGGATTGAGACTTGACCCGGATAGATGGGATACTGCCTCCAAATGATAGTAAGTGAATTGTCACAGTCGATGAGTTATGAGGTGGTATGTTCCACCACTTTCTGAGGTTGTTTATGGCAGTTGAGTACCACTGCAAAACATTATTTACCTCCACGGCCAAATTGAGTGTTTAGCAGGCTCTAGGCAGGCATATTTCATGCACTAGTCTCTGTTACTGACCCTCACATGACCTTGCTTCAGCCAACCAAGATGAAGAAACCAGCCAGAGGTTTGTTATGATTCTGGTGTCTCGCATTTCATGTGGAGCAAAACTATGAATTAGCTAGTTTAAAGCTTTCCCACATCGCTGATCCAGAGAGAAAGGTTTTAGCATGCATGGTATTTTCGCAGGCCCTCAAAACTTTCAAAGACCCTATCTATGGTGTCTACTGTGCTTAATGGATATTCCGGCCCTATCTCCCTCCATGAACTTGTATGCGTATACAAACAAATGGAAAATGTGACAATTTTGACTCATCACATGCTATATGAGCATGCACTGTCTCGCCATCCTTCGCATGTCCTCAAAATGTTCTCATATCCTGAAAATCATTGCAGGTTTGCATGCCTTCCAGCAGGCCAATCTCTCAGTCCAGACTCACCCATGGCACTGGACAGCTCCGTGATGCAGTTGCTGCTGAGGTTCAGCCTCTTGAGCGAGCCCAGCTTGTACAGTCCCTCCGGCACCTTGGTCAGCTCATTGTACGACAGGTCCACATCGGACAGGTTGACCAGGGCATCCAGCTGAGGCGGGATGTTGTTGGGATTGCGCTGGGTGTTGCGCAGCTGCAGGGTCTGAAGCTGGGTCAGGGCAGTGATTTGCCTGGGGAAAAGACGAGAGGCAGAGGGTCATGCGGGTGAGGAAGCAAATCCACGAGAATTAGCAGATAAATGGGTAGAAACAATCGGACACTTTGGCCTAAACTATGATTCCATTTCATAACATATGCAAGTATACCGAAATCCCTCTCTGAACAATGACTGAACCTTACTGGCTTCAACTTTGTTATGAAAGACATTTAATTTCGATGGTGGATTTTGTCATATTCAGAAGGCTTCATACTTTGTAACTGCTCGACTGTACTTGTCAGAATTACAATTAACACTCCCAGGAATAGAAAACTTTCCCATGACACCGTACGATTTCAATGGGGGTGGTACATACAATTCAACAGTACAAAAATTCCACCTTTTTCCCGTCATTTCAAAATACATCTTTATTCAATCAGTGAAAGCTAGGCGAGGGAAGCTCACCGAAGTTGTGCATGAAGAAGAGGATTGTTGTCCAGTATCAGGGTCTGCAGGTTGCTTAGTCGCCTCAACTGAGGAGGGATGGAATCTGTTGGGAAGAAAAGAAATCGGCAAGAATTTGATTTGGACCACCGACAGGGACTCCGATCATTTTACATCATCGTTTGTCATGCTATTGTTCATAATCAAGAACGCAGGAACAAGAGATGATATCCTTTCGGTGGAAAAACAGATAGAGCGGCTTGTGTCGCAGTGCGTTCATTATCGAGACCATGCACACTTAGTGAACGAATCTGCCAAGCAACATCCTTTGGTGAGCACTGCCAAGGGTGGATTGGGGGAGAGGGGAGCAACAGGGGCCATAGCCCTCCCTCCCAAAAAAAAGAACCAAAAAAAGCTCCTTAAAAAAGCATTGAAAGTATCCCAAAATATAGCCTACCCCTCAGAAAGGCCATAAAAGGTAACTTGACCAAATTTCAATTTCTTTTTGGGACCCCCCATAAACCTGTTTGCCCCCTCCTGAAAATTTTGTACTGATCTGTCCTTGAGTATTGTAAAAATTGGTTCTGTTAAATCGGGCTTACCTAATTTGTTGTCACTAATGTTGAGATAGATGAGATCTGTCAGGTTGATAAACAGCTGCTGGGGAATGCTGGAAATACTGTCCAAGTAAAAGCAAATCAGGGGAATTTTTTGGAATGTCTGCGACAAAAAGCTTTTTCTGCACATTTCATACATTATTGCTATTAGCTTTTTTCTGCTTTGCCACCAGAAAAAATCAACTCTTAGTGAAAAATGATGAAAGCCAATTCCCAGAAAGAAGGAAAATCTCTAAGACCAGTGACTAGCATATGCCCTCCCCAACATTCCCAAGAATACTTTGGAGCACTCTGCACGACTGAAAAAGGTCGAGACAAGATTACTTTGCATGGGGTTTCATATCCATTCAAAGTTGAAGTACAAATACATGCACAAAGAATCATGTCATTGGTCACTTGCGTGGTAGATTTCAGAGGATGCAAGTACGTGTATGCTCTCGCCAAACATATTAAAGTCAGGACTGGTATTTCAGAAGATCCACAAGACTAGTACTTTATACTGGACACGGTCTAGCAGTGACTTTTTCAGTGATGCGATGGAATCTCTACATACTTGTTGTGATTGAGATTAAGCACCAGCAATGACTTTGCCATCTCGAGCTCCTCCGGTATGGCCGACAGCTGATTGTAACTAAAATCCTGAATAACAGAACGCCACTGGTCAGTTCTTTTATTGGCTGCAGATACATGTAACTGTGAAAAACTGTAAAATGAGCGCAAATCATACAAATTCATTACATGTTCTTGGTTTGGAACATCATGTTTGTAGCCAGAGGCTTCCATGGATGAAGATTCTTAATCAAATGGCTTGAATGTCAAGGGCACTTGCATTACATGAGTATTTTTCTGCTCTTCGAACATTTCTGCTGTGGGGAGGTTTTTTGTTTTCTTCTTTGACATGGAGTTTTCTAACAGTGGACGGAAATTTCAGTGAAAATCTCAGTTAATGTTTTCTTTAGTTTTTCTCTTTGTCGACAGGTTGGTAGTTTAACTCACGACAACTGTGATGTCATCGAGGCGGAAGATGTCATTGGGTATCCCTGAGTTGCGGATCTTGTTGTGTCTGACATTGATGGTGCGTAGACACTGCAGGGTGGGCAGGTCACCGTGGATCTGGATCAAGTTGTTTCTGGCCATGTGGAGATGTTCCTGTAATGCGAGTCAATCATGGGAATGTTTATGCCAGGAATGCTGAAAGAGCGACTGTATTTTTTTGTCATGGTAGTGGAGCAAAGTTTTTAAAAAGGGTCAAGAGGTTGAGAGTAATTGGATCCCTCGTTTTCCATGAATCAGTTCTTAAATAATAGACATACAGGGGTATCATACTGGTTAAGTAATATGTCTACCTTGCAGACGACCAAAACAGAATATGTGGCCCACTAGCAGATTTTTAACTCATTGTCAGAGGGCAGAGAGTTTGAATCCAGAGGTTAGCTGTGTGTTGTGTCCAGAGACAAGCCACTATATCCCCACTTTCATCCCCCTACCAAGAAGTACAAACGAATACAGGCCCTAGGTAAGGAGTGAACCTGCTATTGAAAAGCATCCTATCCAGGGAATATAATATCCTCGCTCATGTCAGATGACAAACACACGGTGGCGTATCCAGCTTTTGGTGTCAGGGGGGCAAAGTCAAAAGTGAATGCAGCTTTGGGCTCATTCAACATTCAAAAGCCGGCTCATTGAAAAGCCGTACTTACGGTTCCGACATCCTTGCTTTTATTTGCTGGTGTTGTTTTCTTACGGTTTTGGTGCTAATATTTTATCAATATACCGTTTACTTTCTTTCCAACTCACCTTTGAATTATTCTTTGAAAAGGAAAAAAGTGTGGGGGGGAAGCAAGTTGGCCCCCCCACTGTTGGATATATCACTGTATCATACGCCATACTACCTAAAGACTGATGGTTCTTCATGTATCAAACTCATCATTATCATTCAGGACATTGGTATTACATAATCAAAAAATGCCATTCATGATATCAGAAATTCTTACTTACAAGCGTTGGAAATGATTTATTTTGTGGCATTCAATGAATCAACCTACCAATTTTGAAAGGGATGACAGTTCATCTGGAAGCATCTCCAATCTGGTCTTGTTGACACGCAACCATCGTAGACTTGACATGTCTGCGACATCCTTAGGGAACAGGTCTGACTGTATACATGTATACGAGAACACAAACAAATGTACTGGTGGTACGAACTTCGCTGAAGAGGGAAACATTCTTAATTCAACAAGGTTGAGTCCAGTCATGGCATCTACCCACAGAAAAAATCCACGATGTGGTGCAATATAAAAAAGGGTAAGAGTTCCACATACCGACATCACTAATTTTCCCTTGCAGTAGTTTATTAGCCATCAGAAAGTGATAACATGTACTAAAAAACCCAAATTTTGAAGCATTTACTTGAAAACACTTAGAATTTTCAAGACCATTCTCAAAGGGTTTGTTTGTGCACAGATGTCAAAGTGATGTACGTTTATGGAACTCTTTTCCAACAAGATTTGAACCCAGATGGTGAAGCTGCTACTATTTGGCATGGCATGTCCTTAACCACTTGATGTAGTGCACTAAAATCAGTGTTGGAATTTTTATATCTTCTTGAGGTTCTTTGGTATCAGCCCACTTTTACAAGGTAACTTTGAAGGTGTGGCACTGTCTGGGGCTACTATGATTGAAAAGATACAGGATATGGAAATTTTACAAACTTTGCTTTTCTTTCTTCCAAAAGAGTCTTAATAATATCTTTTACTGTTGTCATAATTTATAGCTTAAGACTCTTTTGAGGATTTTTTTCAAGGGGAATAAACTGAAGTCCAAAATTGCACCAGGTGGGGACATGTATAAAACAGTGAGGGTGCTGTTCATTTAGAAACTCATTTTCTTGATAGTGATTAAATTTGTCTTTTTCAGCACGCCGTAACTCCTCTATTAAATTTCCAATTTCCAATGTTTTTGAAATTTCAAGTGAAGCCAGCACGTAATTCATTGAAATATGGCACGAATAAGAACAAATATTTTATGCAAATGGGAATTTTAAGCTTTTTAGTCAAAATCCACTCTCTTTTTCTATACAAAATAATCACAGATTGCTCTGCATTACACACCTACAAAACATCTTAAAATTCAAATCAACCTTTCTTTGCTTTGCAAAGTCTGATGGAATCCAAATTTATATCAAAATATTTCTAAAGACATCCTCTCCATTATCACTTCAAAACAAAACAGAAACAAATATTTGAAAAATTTATTACCCTCCCTATATGCCCTAGGTCTGAGTTTCATCGTGAAATGTCCAAATTCAATTTCTATATCCCCTGTCTAATCATAGAGCTCCATGCATCCATGACCTACTAAATATGTGTCGGAAATACACGGTGTTCGCTTGTAATAACCTTATTAGCAAGCCATTGGAATTTCCGGTATTTCAAGCGGTAATATTTTAAACATCACTTATATATAAGCCCTACCATCGAAGTTAATCAAGATTTTTTATTAACGTCTGTATCATTAAATCT
Organism: Acanthaster planci; assembly: GCF_001949145.1. Next base: position 898,149 of record NW_019091421.1, read on the forward strand.
ACTTTGTGATTGTTCTAATGCCATTACCTTGAAGTTATTTCGACTTAAATCTACCCCACGAACGAACGGCAACACTCCGGTGGCTGCCATGTTGAATCCAAATTCCAGGGATCTCCTCAAAAATCGAAGACATTCAGGATGTCATTTTACAATATCTCCCCTTTGAAACCTGTATTCAGTTTATCATCTAGGTCCCAGTCAAAATTCAACGAAATCGTTAAATTGTCATCAACTAAAGAATATCCAGACAGTTTTGTTTCCTCGCAAGAACGTAAAACTTACGCAGATCCCTAAAAACCTTTTTTTTTTTTAAATAGCTTTGTGAATACTTCCGGGATCGATTGGGGATTCCCATAATATGTACCTCATCATCAGTTGCGCGCGCACAGTAGTATGACTGGACGCCCAGAATGTTGCAATATTTACAGTACACGTAGACTTATTACTAGACTTAAGTCCTTAATTTCTTTCCAGTAAGGAGTGTCAAATGAAGCCGTTTTTCCAAAGTTCTCTGATTGCCGCCGTCCTGTTCAGTTCGTGGTTTGACACAAAACAAGGACTGAACACTGCCTTGATTTTCCACTTTGGTTTGTGTTGTCTTTGAAAATGTAAGTTGGTGTTTGCGTATTAAAGTCGGTAGTGTTTGTGTATTTTATCTTGTCTTCAGTCATCTGTTTCACATTTCAAAGGCAGCATGTACTTAAGTAAGATTACATTCAGGAACACATATTGGAACATATTCAAAATTTAAATATAAGTTATAATCTCTCCAAAATAAATAGCATTTTGAAAATTTAAATATAAGTTATAATCTCTCCAAAATAAATAGCATTTTGAAATTTTCTTTTAAATCTTCAGAAAGTGGGTAACCATGGCTACTGGGGGAGGAGGTAAAGGTTGGAAGCATCAAGGAGATGGAACGGGCTCAGGTTCCTGGCTCTTGACAGGGCTGAAGATTGGTGCCGCCATTGGAGCAGCTGCCTTGGGTGCCTATGCTGCTGTCAAGATGTCACAAAGGGAAGAAAAGGAAACTCCAATGAGAAACAGATGCTGCAGTGGCTCAGATGATGAGGAGGAAAGGGAAGGCTCAGCGTCCCCATCATCTCACCCAACTGTAAGAGATGGCCCTGGCCAACTGTCGAAACCAAAGAGGAAAACTTTGGGTAGCCTGGTGGATGAGCTGAATGAATACTACACTTCTCATGTCAGCACGTCCTCGCCTAAGACGTTGGCCATCCAAGCACTGGTCGAGAAAACAAGACAGAATCTCAGCAGTTACCTGATTAGGAATCATCGTAGACTCATCAAAGGGGAACTAACACCGGTAGCCTTTGACAGTTTCACCTCTAGTCAACAGACTGAATTCGGGCTCATGCTCCCTTTAGCTTTCAACCCCCAGATGTGGGAGTTCATTGATGCGTCCGATACAGTTCTTGATATCGCGGGCTTCTTCTGCGTCCGTCGCATTAACTTGGATTTTTTTGGAATCGGGAAAAGCCCCTGGGACCGCTTCCTGATTGGGTGCTACCTGTGCCCTGAGCTGCTGACGGAGTTCTGGAAGACAATTGTAGAGCAGATGCTGAGGGCCGAGATGGTGCTGGACTTTTACTGCACTGTCAGATGTGATGCAGGTGGGGTGGAACTGAATATTGAAAATCCTGTGGGCGGCTATGCCGACATGCTTCGCATCAAGATCATCCCCTACATGCAAGTTGACAAGGCGGGCCACCCGGTCACAATCACAACCCAATCTGCCATCCACATCCAGAACCCAGGAGGGCCAACTGACGAGAGGATGTCCCCTAGCAACCCCCACGAGAATCTGTGGCTCCAGTTGAGAGACGAAGAGGCTCTGCACAAGGTGGAGATCCTGGACAGAGATGGGGGATGTCGCCGCAAGTGTCTGGCGATCTTGGCTGACTTGAGGTCCTCCCATCCGCCATTGAAGATGCTGTCGCTCTACGTCATGACAACCATCCTGCTGAAGGTCTGTGAGGAGGAGACAGAATGGGATGAGGAGATGCTGGCAGAGAGGTTTTTGGATCTTCTGAAGGCCCTTGAGGGTTATCTGAGAGCTGGAGGACTGAGAGATCATTTCGATGAGAAGATTGATGTCCTAGCTAGGAGCTGTTCGCTTAGACGCATTGCAGAATGCCAGCGGTGGTTGGCTCATGTGTTGGAGTCCAAGGATCGAATTTCAGATTTGTTGTATGAGTAACTCTTGAACCACTTATCAGATGGACCTAAGGACAATGTTTTGAAAATTTGGTGGAGAACATTTCTTGTTTGAAACAAAAATGGCATGGTATAATTTACATGGCCAGATTCCATACAGTCCTTCATTTTGCAATAATTTATCGATGGCTTGTTGTTTTGATCGGTCATTAATCTCAAAAGTTATACATGTATATTGATAATTCAATTTTTTTCAGTTAGGAAGTCAACAAAGTTTCAAAAGGTTTATTTGTGGAAATTTATTGCCAGAAAATGTAAGACGGAGGCTATAATTGTCATCTGTACAGTGTGAGTAATGAGTATGCAGTGTTCCATTTGAATTGAAAAAAAAAATGATTACTCGTGAAACACATCAAGAAAATCTTTTAATAATAATTTTTTGCTATTTAAAGTATCTGATTTCAGAGCAGTGTTGTTATTGGACATTCGTATTAAAAAAACAGATTTGTAAATAAAGAAAACTTCATTATATTTACGTAAATTACACTAATTAGACTTGGGCATGCTGTTCACAATCCCCTCCTTCCTCAATGCTCTTAATGAGGAATTCTATAAACGTATGTAAGTATACTTTCAACTTCAATCAGAGCATTTCTAAGGCCCTTGTCAGCAAAACATTAATGATCTACCCGAATAATTGAGTAATAGAAGTTGCATGTTCATGTATTCTTTTAGTGCAGATCTTTGAACACAGTGTCGTTGATACCTGTTGGAATTAAGCCAATTTGTGTGCAGCTGTGTCGCAATTATACTTCGCAATGCGATGAGCAGGATGTAAGCATATGCTTTAAAGCAAAATAAATTGAGTGAAGTCTTTCATATTTCATTGTTTCTAAAGAGGTCTCCTAACACCCCCACCCCACCAAGAAATGATTGGTTGTCAATATCATTACAGGATGCTTTGCTTTTGATTCCAGTTTTGGATTTGTACAACTGGCGTGGTTGGATCATATGGTTGGATTGTGTAGACCATTCTTTTGTTTACAAACACAGATAGCTGTTTTGTATGAGAGGCCAAAATTTACCGACGTACATGTACAAATGTTGCTTTATCAGCTTCATCAGTAATTTTCTTCATTGTTTTAAACAATGGCTGCATCATGACCAGCTTATATTTTTTTTCTGTGTCATGGTATATGTCCCTTTCAGTAATTCATTTTAATTTTTAATTGACACGATTAATTTTGGCACATATGGCCTCCCATATACTTCCTCTACTTTTGCTGTAAATTGCGTGGCGCAGGCCGGATAACTAGACTTTGCCCAAAAGATGTAACTACCATGGGCGCCATTTGAGCAAGTGATACGCCTGCGCAGTTTACAGTAATGCGCAGGCTCACCAGGGCCGTTTTCCAATTCTCAACGGCGGCTCCGTTCAGGCTTCAACTGTTATTTAACGAGCTGACGCTGAAGCTGTAAATGCAGTAATTATTTAAATAGTACATCAAAATATCAAATAAGATGCAAGAGAGCCAGAAATTACAGTAATCTAATTTAATCTAAACGCTTCAGGCCAACAATCGGGGATTGGTTTTTGAGAATGAAGCCTGAAACGGAGCCCAAGTCGAGTATTGGAAAAGGGCCCAGGTGCCCTTGCCTGCTGCAGCTCCTGCGCCTGCGCATTAATATGCATTGCGCAGGCGTATCGCTTGCTCAAAGCTCAAATGGCGCTCATGCGATTACAACGTTGTACGTGTATTCACCGTGAAGTTCGCCATCGATCTTTTGATCTGGACCAAAGATTGTGTGGCGTCGGGCATCTTTGCTCTGGACGACTTAGCAGCGACTGATCTCCTCGCTCCGTCTGTGGTCTGACAACAGAGCAATTTGCTGCAGGTCAGGCTGATAATCCTGCTCTATGATCTGTCAAAACTCTGACAATAAAGTGACATGAGTGGCTGAAAAGCAGTCTTCTGGTGGCAGCCTGCTAGAGTGGTTTTGACAACGTGCAGTGAGTGTTTTTGTTGTGTCATACGTGTACTGTGACTGTGTATCTCCGATTTGTTTACATCCTGAACTGAAGTTTATCCCTTGCTCATGTTGACGTTTAGTTTATAGTAGGATGCGGTAAAGGCGCAGGCAGCCGGCTATGTCTTCCGTTTTAAGGCCTAATTGTTTTTTTCTCAAGGTCCAGAAATTTTCTAACCAAATGCCTATTTAGTAGTAGGCAACACACGTTCAGAACTCTCAGACAATACCTACAAACCTCATTATACCGTGGCGTTCATTACCACCAACCCTGTTCCTATAATGCTATAATAAGGAAACAAAGTCTACATTTTCGAAATAACTTAGGCCTATCTAAAATAAGTTGGCGGTGGTATTTCAGGCTATTCATGGTGAAAGACAGCAATAGGTGGAAAAGCTTGCGGTAGCACCATGCGAAGGAATGTATCTCTTACGGGGCAGCGCAGACATCCGGGATTCTCGCAAAATGACGGGTACTGTGCCGGTGAAAACAGCAACCTTGGCGATGTACGCATGCACCAGCCAGTCCAAGGATCGGGTTATACAATCTTTTCTTTTATCTGCATGTATGCGCGCATTGCAGTTGTTTTCACTGGCCGCAGTGTAGTTGCTACCCGTGTTTTTGTGAAACTCCCAGATGTCCGCGCTGCCCCATATGTGTGGTTCTGAAAAGTGCCGGGAGTAGGCCTATACTTAACATTTCGAACTGCATGCTCAGTCCCTTGTGAGCAGACTGAAGAGATGCTGATGATGAAGCTGTTTATATAAGGTGACTGGATGCAGTGGGGTGTGACGAGGATGCTAGTGGTAGATTCAGCTGGGCGCTCATGCGGGACGGGGTCCAGCAAGTCAGTGAGGTGTGTCAGTTGGGCATAGGTTGGAGCGGGGTGAGGTGGCCGGGGGTATAGGAGACCCATAGGCGGGGTGGGGTGTCCCAGGTTATAGAGGACCCATTGGACTGGGAGCTGAGCAGGGGTTACCAGATGTCACTGATGGAGAAGCCAATGGGATCGCCTTTATATTCTTTTCAGGACCCTACATACTCATAAGAGATATATTCCTTTGCATGGTGCTACCGCAAGCCTTTCCACCTATTGCTAAATTGGCAGTGATGTCCTCTTTCATATCAGAAAGAAAATGGGGAAGGGTATACCAATCAAGAAATGAGACCGAGGGGTACCCCCCAACATATCCAATCCCTATACACATTCCAGACTATTGTTACTTAACACATCTCCCCAAGATGTCTGAAAGGAATTCCCCAGATTCCTGCGAGACAATGACCAACACAAAGCAGGAGGGGTTCTCTCCGTCTCATACCTTGCTGCATGTGGGGAAGGGCCTTGGGTTTTGAGGGAAATTATGGGGACCCCACATTTTTTTGACATTTTAATCTTGCAAAACTGATAAGTCCCCCCAGAAAACAAAGGCAACACACTCTTTATTGTGCTTACCCTATTTTTTTGAAAATTTCAAATTGTAAATTGTGAGAAAATGTGCCTTTTTACTGATAAACTAACCATGCAAATTTGAATCCACCATGTGGCACGTGTTAAAACACTCACAGTTTCCCCTCAAAATTTCCCTCAAAACTCAAAACCCTACCCTTTTTTTGACATAAACCCTACAGTTATTGAGTGTGATGTCACAATCATCTACCAAGGTCAATTCAAAAGTTAAAATGTAACTCTCCCTGTCTCCCTTCTATTATAGGAACAGGGTGCCCAAATTCGCAATCTCCAAATTATTGGGTATAACGGCAGTGTAAAAAGACGCGACGAAGAGCTGTGAACGAAGACAAATCCGCACATATGTACAATGTAGTCTGGTTCCTTGACCTGGAACCAATAAATGTTTCTTTTATGAAATCCATGTCCACAATGGCTGGGTCAGGTAACCAGACCTGAAACAAAATGGCGTGATGTGGTCGTCTTTCGTCGAACTCGGGAAAAAAAAAATTCTGGGTTTCTTGCTTAAATATTGTCAAAGATTACCCTAACTAGAGCTATTAGGATTAAGCAATGGATCCTCAAGGTCTGAATGTCAGTTAATTTCAAAAAGTGGACTTCGTTTTCCTTATTATAGGAACAAGGTGCTAATAGTAATGAACGCCTGTATTGTAGCCATGTACAAACTTGCATACAATGTATATCAGTTTTGGCTGTTTCGATTGTGTCAACTTACTCTGCCACCTCAGATATTTGTGCAACAAAATTTCTTACATACCTTCTTTGTGAGGATAGATGTCTGCCAGGGAGGTTACTCACCTTGTATCTCATTAAAATGGTGAAATTACTGAATATTTTTCCCATCCCCGCCAAGAAAAATTAGCAGCATGTACGTGTACTCTCTCAATCACTGTCAGCAGCATGACAGCTTGACTAATTGCAACACAGCTCCTATCTTCTTGTTATTTTCCTGTCACTGGCAGATGAAAACTGAGGTGTGATTGGTCATTGAAATAGAAGCGAATTGGGCTAATCATATTGGACCACCATTAATTCCAATCAATGTTTTCATTCATAAGCAAGCTTGGGTACTGGAGATCTCATCGTCATTCTTTTTTTGTTGTACCAGCTGAAACTGGTGGAGCAATCATGGCAACAGGAGGAGAAGATAGTGGCAACGATGGGAAAGAAGTAGAAAAAGCCAACAAGAAACAGGAGCAAGATGAAGCCGCTGGCGATAAGGTGGGATCCTGGCTCTGGTCAGGGGTCAAAGTTGGCGCAGCCCTCAAGGTTGGTGCCATGCTGGGAGTGACAACTCTTGGTGCCACCGCTCTCGGAGCTGTGGCTGTTGGTGCCTATGCTGCCTTGAAGATTGTGGGGAGTATCGAGAGTCCAGAGGAAGAGGAGGACTGTAGAGGTGATGTGAAGGAGGGGGATGCGGAGAAGAAAGATAAGGAATATCTACCCTCCCCAGAGCAAGCACCTTCAGATTGTGACTCTGGAACTAAAAGGGAGTTCTCAAGCAATCTGGTCGAGGACCTGAATGAGTACTACCGCTCTGTCATCAGAAGTTCCTCAGCAAAGCGGATGGCCATACGGGACCTTGTAGAGAAGGCAAGACAGCCTCTCAGCATGTTCCTTGTGAAGAATCACGGAAGTCTCGTTGAGGGAGAGCTGGTACCTGCGGCTTCTGACAGATTGATCACTAAGCACCAGGATGAGCGCACCCTATTTCTCCCGCTCACAGTGGACTGCCGGATGTGGGAAATTTGTGATGCTGGTGAAAGCGTGCTAGAGATGCGCGGCTTCTTTTGTGTGCGCCGTATAAACCTGGATGACTTCAGCATTGGGACCAGCCCCTGGGATCCTTTCCTGAGCGGAAGCTACTTGAACCCCGAGCTGTTGCAGAGGTTCTTGAAGAAGAAAATCCAGCTCTCGCTTGATGAAGAGAAGGTGCTGGGATTGGATTACGACGTCAAGTGGAATGGGAGCAGCATTGAACTGATTATTGAAAATCCTGTCAAAGGCTATGCAGACATGCTTTGCATCAAGATCATTCCCTGTATGAAGGTTGAGAAGGGGGAAAAGACGATCACTGTAATTGCCCAGTCAGGCACCCCTTACCAGGAGTCAGCAGCCTTGTCCAGCATCCCACAGGAGAACCTCTGGCTTCACTCCTTGGAAGAGGAGGCCGTACTGGAGATGGAGTCACTGGACGAAGACGGCGGATGCCGGAAGAAGTGCTTGCTGATCCTGAAGTCACTGCTGTCCACTGAGCCGTCAATGAAAATGCTGACCCTTTACCACCTGCTCACCGTCCTCCTGGAGGTCTGCGAGGAGGAGACGGAGTGGGAGGAGGAGATGCTGGCAGAGAGGTTCTTGGATCTCCTGAAGGCATTGGAAGGTTACTTGAGAGCTGATAATCTAGCTCATCACTGTTCCCCTGAAGATGTTGCTGAATCTCTAAAGTGGTTGGCCCACTTGTTGCAGTCAAATGAGTGCATTGCTGATCTGATATACGATCGCCTTTTCAAAGGTACCAAGTAGTAATTTCCAGGACCACCATATCAAATTTACTATGGAAATTTGCGTAGTGAAAACTTGTAGCATAGGTAGGTAACCTGCCAAGACATGTGCATGTTTTTTGTTTTTATTTGCTGTTTGTTTTCATTTCCAACCGTCCTTTTAAAAAAAGAAATTGTGGCAGCAGTCCCGTATTCCTTGCCTGCAAGTACACGGTTCAGGAAAAACTGGGTGAAAACTCTGTGGGTTTCCATCCCCAGTTTTTTTGATGTGACATTCTAGAAATGAATGTCAAAGGGTAATGAGCCACCTGTTGAATAACTTGGTTTAGGTGTTAATACAGCCTCTTATACTTTCATGTACACTGTACACGTTTACCCAGAATATCTAGAAAACGTCACTGTCTCAGGCCGTGTCCGAAACGGGCTTCCAGAGCCACGGCTAGGTCTTTTGTCTACGCGTCTCCACACATTTCCAATGGAACAAAGACCTAGACCTAGCTCTTGAGGACAGATTCGGATGCAGCCTTAGTCTCTTTCAGTTTCAAATCCAATCATGCCCCAAAGATATCTCAAGCTTTGTGAAGTTTCTTTTCCGTACATGTTCTTGAAATTCTGTGAGCACTGAAACTGTGTGCCAAGTAGACATGCATTGTTTGTTATTCTTAGCATAGGAATAGCTAGCATTGTTCGTTATCCCTAGCATAGGAATTGCTAGCACAAACCTCATTATTGATTTGTGCCTGTCTGTGCATGGCACACAGTATGCCATGGGGTAGGCACCCTTGTGGAACACAAATGCGCTTTTGTCTATGTACCAAACATGCATGCAAAACACAATGGGTTTATCTGCAGGCAAAATTGATTGACCTTCTAAAGAAAAATTCACAATATCCAACATTTTTGTTGACCTTCAGCACTTCCACTATTTCATGGTTTAAATGTCATTTCAGAAGTCACTGGACTAGTGGTCCTAGTGGTTCAGAAATTTACTGGAGTGGACAGAAAACAGGTTTTCAAAACTATTGCAGTATTCTCTGGGCATGTACAGTACATGTATTATTTTACAGATGATTAATTGCCAGTCTCTTTTCTGTTTAAAGAATAATGTCTGTTAAAATATAACATGCCCAGCTCACTCAAGGCGAACAAAGAACATCAACACTGACCGTGCAAAGGGTGTTGCTAGAAAGGTTCCATTTTGCACAGTTAACAGGGTTTTATGTTTAAATTTTTCTAATCTGTTGTGGTTTTTGACTATTTCTACATGTAAGTTATTGGAACTTCAGATTAAAAATTTTGCTTTCAGCTGTTTACATTGGGCGTTTATTTACACTGCAAAGATCTGAAATATATGTGTACAGTATGTGTTCTAAATACATATTTATTTTATCTTTCTCTGTATATCTTGAGTCATTTTTTTCTCAGTACACCTGTATGTACATGTATGAACGTTGAATACATAAATTGTTCAGTGACAATTTTGCCCTTGAATACTTAAAGCCGATAAAAGTTTTTAAAGTATTCTGAAAATGATTAGTTTGAATAGTTTATAGGATGTTTCTTGGGTGATGCGCCACACAAAATTCTCTTCACTTTGGAGTTGTTTGAAAATTGAATAAACAGGAGCTAGACTTAGTACTTCTTGAGTGTGTTAAAATTGCTGGTTAGCTGCTAAAAATGGAAGTGTTACACTTGCCACTCTTGAACTGTCCCTCTCTAGCTTGTATGGTTGCATCTTACACTTGGATATGACGGGCAAAAATACACGCTCCTGTGTACATGTACATTTATCTGCACATGTGCACTTAAGTTTTATGTATATTTGCTATTGTTTTGTTTGTAAACGAATACACTGTCTATTCAGAAGAGGCTAAACTCGGCCATTTTACGTTCCGTTACAATGATGCTTCACTGCTTAAAATGGTATTCTTAAAGCTGGAAAAAAAAGTTATATTAAGAACATCATTCTTTGCATGACAAGATAATGTTTCTTGAAATGCAGCCCGGCAACTATTTTCTTATGTTAAGAAAAGCAGGAAAAGTTACCCTTTTCAACAGTGCGTATTTGTATGTGCACTTTATCATTGTATTTATTTGCTACTTGTTGCTTATATATGAATATACTGTATATATTTACTCAGAAGAGGCTAAACTCTAACATTTTTATTCAATTTTTGCTCCGTTTCTAACAAGAATGAATATTCTGTATGTTTAATCAGAAGTGGCTAATCTCTAAAAGTGTATGTAACTCTGTGCGACTCTGTTGCCTGTTTACAGTGAATATACTGTTTATTTACTGAGAACGGACTAAACTCTACAATTAAATATAATTTTTGCTCCTTTTGGCTTGTAAATATTTACTCAGAACAGACTAAAATCTACAATTTAATATAATTTGTGCTACTTTTTGGTTATGAATACATGTATTTACTCAGAAGAAGCTAAAATATATGGAGGAATGTGTGTTTGAAAGTGATCTTAACAACATTTACAGATTAGACTAATTAAAAGACTTGTAATACATGTACTTTACATACATCTATCCCAAGTTTGTGCAGGTATTTTCAGTACATGCTCTGCCCAATACCCTGCTTGTTTGTAGTGTTGGTAGTAAGTAATCTCATTTTTGTGAGGAATTGACAGCACCGATATTTTGGAAACAGTACTAGCATTTCTAATGATGGAAGGATAATTGTTTGTGGATGAAAAATTTTAGTAGGTTGTTCAAAAAAACAAACAAAACAAAACAAAATCTTATCCCCCACTCAAATTTTGATGTGTCACTGGGCAGATTGCCAATTGCAATGAGGGCATGGTGGTGCCGATGTGTGTAGTGAATTATTAGGGCCATAATGTTGTTTGATTTAAAACCAGTCATTGTAAATCTATTTTGATATCTCTGGGAGTGGGAGTTTTGAAGACTGTAGTTTTTAACCTTTTTTTGCTTAAAAAAGATTACATGTACTCAGAAGATTGTAGACATGGTATTTTAGATGCTTGCCCCGTAATGTTAAAATTTTTAAAGGTATCTTTTTAATAAGGGAATAAATATGCGCTTGGCCAGTCTTAAATGTGCATTTAAGACCTGCTCAGGAGAATGAATACTGATAATTATGGTGCCCTCGCTTGCGGCTAGAATTTTATTTCCATTTTCCCAAACACCCCCATGTTACCATTTTATTGTGTATTCCATGTGCAAGATGTCCAGAAGAATCTCCATATATGGACTTGGTACATGCATAGCGCGTTCTGCATCCCGCATCCCACGTCACACACAGACTCTTGACTAATAGGGATGGATTAATTGTCTCAAAAGTCATTTGATTTCAGATGTGCCCATTAACCCTGACCCTCCATGATCCTTCAAAATCTAGCAAAAGTTTTGTTATGACAAAGGGTCAAAGAAGATACAGCCCCTCTTCTGCATACGGCTGGGTAGCCCCGTAAAGTTGAATTCAAAGATTGTGCCATTGGCTTTGTGTACTGTGTAGGATTTTATTGGATTTTGGTGGATTCAGGAGGGATCTTGGACTGAGAGCATACAGGATTTAATAAATATTTGCAGTGAACATGCATCATCAAGACTTGTTCTCAGTACATTAAACTTTACCTTTGTAATACGTACAAAGTACACGTACTCGGAAGAGTTAAATCTGAGAGTTTCTGTTTACAGTTACAATTTAATCTTGGATTTACAAATTGCCTACTTTAATTTACATGAATTGCTGTATTTTTACGGATCCTGTTGAAAACCACTGTACCCATTTCTATGGTTATTACAAATTTCAAAATGTGGAATGTAACATTTGTTTAAATGCCACAGTAAAAGCCATCAGTAGCTACAAGTATCTGTAATTACCTTCAAATTTGCTTTTTTCAATCAAATTATTAATTCTGTCAGTGCTCTCTGGCTGATTTGTAGTGGTAAAAGAGGTGTATTCAGCACAAACTGAAATTCAGATTTGTTCATTCTACACAGAAAAGGTTTGCTTCAGTGACTAAAGTCTGATTTTAAAAATTAAGAGTGAGGTACTGTTACTGTGAAAGTCAACTGGCAAATAGAATCCTTCATTTTTCTGTGTTTCCATGAACAGTCTGCCACGTTTTTAATCCAACCATTTCAAATTTGTCTTAATCAAATGCTTTGCTTTTTCACCACAGTGTTGGGTTTTGGGCCAATTTGGGAAGACCTGAACTGATCAGGGTCACAAAGTCTAAAAAGGGCATTGGAGGAGTGCCTCAGAAATTTGTCAGCTCTTCAATCACTCGCTTCCATTCTCTCAACAACAGATGCTTCCTGGAGTCAGGCACTTTCATTGGAGTTGGGAATTGTTTTCATGCTTCTCCGTCTTTCCTGTATTCTAAATTGTTGATTGAATTCAGCAGCTCCAAAGTTCCTTGCACCAGCTGAATATCCTCTGGCGAGGCATACAGGGTAAAATCTTCCAGCTTGACATCAGTGAGTTGCTCTGCGCAGGGATGCCGGTCGTAATCGCTAAAGCCTTCTTCACGGGGATTGTGCCATTGGCAGTGGTTGGCAGATGTCTCAGATGTTCCAGCAGGCTTTTCAGGCTGGCCAACATTCTGGCCTGCATCCTTTGAATTAACAGAGCAAGAGTTCCTTGGAGTAGACTGATACCTTGGCTCTGGTGCCAAACAAGTTTCAGTTCTTGCTGACGGTGTAGTGGACACTTGTGGGAAGAGCCTCGGATGATGAGATGTCCAACACCAAGTTTGCCGACCCAGTGGAACACCTAGTTGTGTCTTTTTCCTTTTCGATGATACCCAACGTGTGTATGGATACCTTGAAGGTGTAGATGATGACTCTTTGGTCGAGTCTGTCTTCAGCTGCTTTTGATAGCCACTTCTTTGTCCCGTATCCTTTGTTTCGAGAGGTTGACTGAATTCATGAGATGAACCAGAAGCTTCATTTTGATAATCTTTGGTCAGTTCACTGGACCCACCACCCTCTGAATGATGAACACTGTTTCCTGGTTGGCATCTGCCACCTTCCTGTGGGCATTCACAACATTCTTGTTGATGATCCTCGGTGCTGGTTAAACCATCCTCTGAATTCGTCAAAAGCACTATTCTTGTGTCTGAGGGTCTTGCATGTGCAGTCTCTGACGGCACGTGCTCTTGTTGAGAGTGTGTCCCCCTGTTTCTGACCATGGCCGGAACAGGTGTGTTCTGGGGTGTCTTGATCATGATGCCAGGCTGTGCCCATGCTGGTTTCTTTGCTGATTTAGGTGATGTTTCTGTATCTTCCTAAAATTCATAAAAGAGCACATATTATGCTTTTTAAGTCAATGTTGTCTTGAAGGCAAGGCAAGCTTGCCAGGAGTGGAAACACCGGCCTTGTGTTTTCAAGATGAACTTTTCAAGACGTGTCGGGGAAATGTTAAGTTTAATTACGGGTTTTGCGTTGTGTCTTTTCTATTTTGGCCTGAAACTATGGACAGAGGTTCTGATACAAAGTTCATAGATGGCACTTTCAGTGACCCTTGATCTTGACATGAAAATTGCACATTTACGAAAATTCATTTAGCCCCCCCCAGGAAAAAAATAATCAAGGATATTACAATTCTTTTAACATACACCATTTTTTTCACACCTTTTTACAATGAGAGCAGCATCTGCAAAACAAGACTCTCACCAGCTGAGGAGGCTCATCAACTTCAGCCTCTGCGCTCTGCTCTTTCGCCCTTTGCATTTCCAACACCGCCCTAAGTGCCTCATTCTCCCTCTGCAGATCGAAGATCTTCCACTGCAGCTTCCGTATGGCCTTCAAGGTGTCAGCAGTGGAGACGGAGGTCGATCCGGAGGAGGAATTGGACGATGATGAGGCCCTCTTGGCTGGCTGCGATACCATGGAGTCCAGCTGGGAGGTCACGCGTTGTGCGTGTTTTTGAAGATCCTGTAACACAAGTAAAAACAGGCTGTTTGACTTCACGTTGTTTTGTTTTCGAGCATAGTTTGGAAAATCAGAGGAAGTTCTTTTTTACACGACGAACAGCCAGCTTAATTTTTGTTGATTTTCTTGACTGTTATGTTCCTCTTTATTTTGCAGACAATAATTCTAACCCCCTAAGTCTTTCTAAAACTTTAAGAGACAGTTGGGTACCCAGGGTGAAATTTCTGAGGGCAAACACAGGGCTGCACACTTTTTTTCATGGGAAAAAATGAAAGCAAATCAATTTGGGCTTGTACAGACGCTGTGTGCGTTTCAAAATTGTTCATTTCAAATGGGGAATCCGGACGGGAAGACTAAAAGGGCACAGAATTTGGCAATCCTTGCTTTTAGGACACTTCCCCGTTATAAAAAAAAAAGTGTCACTTTATAGTTTTCATCTTCTTACTAGGTGTGTATCAATCCATAATTAACTTTGAAGCCATGGGAAATCTGCCTTTTACACAAGTAACGGATTGAAAAGTGATTTCGGAGACTATTCTGGAGTTTCAGACATAGAGTATGTCATAAAGTCCCCAATACTGGGATCCTAAGAACTAGCGAGGATTGCCAAGATTTTCACTGGGAGAGGGGAGACCTACCCTCCCACAGTTAAGCCAGTGCTTATCATCAGAGCTTGGTGTTAAATTTCCCTGCGAATTTTTACCGTGAGTTGTTCTTCCATCACGCGACAGCGTGTGTTCACATCAGTCAGCATATTGAGGAACATTGTCACGGACGCTGAATCCATCTCGCGATTATTGTCGTTTTTATACCAGAACTAAGGACAATTGAAAAAACGAAAAAGAAAAGAAATTTAACCTCAAATGGAATCCCATAGGCTTTATTTGAGAAACTAAGTAATTTCAAACTAAGTAGGTAAACCAATATTCTGAAATAACCCTACTGTCCCTTACCCTCCCCCCAAAAAAATCAAATAGTAGGTACATAACTGAGTTAGTTCAGGCGATTAAAATATATTTAGCACGTGTTAATAATAATATGAAATATTTCTTATGTCATCAGTTACATTTAATGCTTACATTCCCGTCATTATCTTGTCTACATCTCCAAATAAACGCCTCCACTTCGCCCCGTGAATCCCCGGTCCAGCCCCGAGAGAAAGAACCACCGACATAGGCAGATGTCCCTGCCGGCGGATTGTTGTAATAAGTAGTCATGATATCAGCCAAAATCCTTTCACTACTTTATGTGTTTTTCCCTCACTGCAGTGTTCAAGGGTGTGCTGCTCCACTTTGATTCCCCTCTTCGAAATTTCCAAGTAAACACTTCTGAACGCACGCGATGGAAACTTTATTATGCAACGCGTGCGTCTTCCGTACTTTCTCGCGTTTGCCTCAAGAAGTCGCAATCTCTGATTTCAACGGCCACGCCCTGGGTCACACCCATTTCCCTCTATTGCCCAAATACCATCATCTACCAGCCTTAGATTTATTTCATTGGATGCAAAGTTGTAAAATAAAAATTCCTGGCTAGATCACTCGAAATACAGCGCGGTGTACACAGAGCGTGTGGCGGGAGGAACTTGCAATTGGTATATTAAATTTGTGTAAAGAATGACTGCGGGAAAACCATAAGGTGATCCATGTCATTGATCTTCGTTAATATAGTGGAAATCATTGTCAAGTAGAATATGTAAGTAGAATATATAAGTTTCTACTGTCATAGTATTTAGATATATTGAGATAGAAAACCTCAAAAGTTAAATTTTTCGTCCGTCCTCGATGGTAAATCTGTTAATGTTACACCGTAATTGTCACATGTAAAGGTAGACTGTAAGGTAAAAAAAAATTAGCTGCACTTTAGATTTAAACCTAAGGAGCTTTGGTTGAATCTGCCCCCGTACACATCTCCGACACCTCCTGTAACGAGTCTTTATGAATTGGTTTAATTTCACGATGAAAAATGAAACATTTTTTTAAAATTATTGATTTATTTGCCCATCAAATTTCACAGAAATGTGTCAACATGCGTCTGTGAAGGGGGTAGTAGGGGCCGCATATTGAGAAGAGAACTGTTTAGGGTTATTCATTTGGATTCATTTTACGGAATAAAGAAAACGTGGGAAAACTGTGATTTTTTCCATAGAGCTAGTATTATTGTTTTTTTAAATACAGCTGTTTTTCTCAGCTGCAAAGTCCCTTTTCATGTCGATAGAGGGCGCTATTGAAGTTCACCGTAAACTTGCTGCTTTGCCACGCGGTAAATCCACATCATCATCAGTTAGATCGGCCCTAAACGTAACATAAGGCTAGCTTGGCCTATAGGCTGAGCACTCGATCTGATCGGTACCCCAAACGGAAGGTAAACATTTAGCAGGTCTCATCGATTTTGACACGGATTCTGACAGTTTCTGGACTTGTTTTGAGATAAGACCGATGTGGTCTAGTGTGTACTCGAGTAGAATGCCCAGAGGAGGCGACGACATGGCAGATTCGGGATCATTTGACGACGAAGAATTAGGGACTGATTTGGCAGATGGCTGGTACGAGAACGGTACGTATGTGTATGGTGCTACTGTTTTGTTATTTTATGCACGTTCGGAACGCCTGCTGTGTGGATCTGAAGATGACTCAGTAATGTCATAACTTCCCCGTGATCACTCAGGTTATCGTACAGGCTGGGAGGGTGGTTGCGAAGCCGGTCTAAAAGATCAATTGGAATGGGTGTGTCATGGGTGGAAATCTGTCAGGATGATTGGCATGGTCACGGGTGGGGGTGGGGCTGATCATTTTTACTTGGTACTTGTTTTGAGAATTCAGGAGTAAGGTCGTTTAACTTTCAGGGGTTGTACTGGCTGTATATATGCATCTCAGTACATTTATGTACATGTATGTTCAACAAGGAAATAATTCTATGTTGTATCATCATGAGTTCATGACCATCACAGTTTATAAGAATAAAGTATCAAAACACTAATTTTAATTTACCCTACCCTGCCTACTTTGAAACCTGTTCCCTATATACACCTAATCCCCATTCCTCACAAAACCATGCATAAATTTAACAGACACTTCCATGCCTTTTAAATCTGTTCATGTTTGGGACATGACTATCATGATGGTCTGACGGGGAATCTGTCCTACATGTAAAATTATCCTTAGACCTTTGTAAATTTTGTCATTTAATTGTTTGCTTTGTTCTGGCAATTTTGTATTTTGTTTTATTAGTTTTAGGGAAAAACATTAATGTCTTTTCAAGCAAAATGGAAAATTTTGTCTTACGTGAAGAACAAATGTGGAAAATAATCCCCTTTGGGGTGACCTACAATCAACTTTTGCAGAAAGATGTTTCTAAATAAGGCCTTTAAAAGAGATTGGACTCTTAAAATGAGAAATGGAAGCCAGCAAAACATGTAAAGTATATCACTTTGAAAAGAATGTTGAATCCATCCTCCATTATTTTATCAAATATCATCCGAATTAAGGTCAGCCATTGCAGAAATGCTGAAAAGACATGAATCTTGGACTGAGAAAATTGTCAAATTTTGTTAGGAATAACACTGTACTTAGAAAATTGTTCTTGAATCCAATGGACTTGGCACAAAGCTGCTGCAGTGGAGTCAGGATACCACATTGTTTCTTTCAGTTTTTATTGTACAATACACAATGTAGCATAACGTTTGTCTTTCTTTTTTTGGCTTCCATCCCTCAAGATCTCCACCTTGCAGCTGAACTGGGCAAGACATTACTCGAAAGGAATAAGGAGCTGGACGAGAATCTCTTGGCAGCGCAGCAAGAGAATGAAGAGCAGGCCATGCAGATTGTGGTAAGTGTGATCAGCTTGTCAAAGGAGGTACATGTACCGTACATGGATGTGTACAATCAAACAGCGCGGTAGTCCAGTCCATCACAGGTCCTGTCACATGTCCAGACCAATCATTCAGTAGCCGGTCGGCAGAGGAATGCTTTTGTTACAGGTCATTTGCATAACGTGGACTTGGTTTAACCCCAACACCCAGGCCCTTCTGCTAGGGACCCTCCTCAATCCTCCAGAATCCTCCAATGTGGGGGGTGAAAAATTTGGATTCTCCCTCAATCCTCCAAAATCCTCCAAAACCGCCAGAAGGATTTTGGAGGATTGAGGACGATTAGGGTCAAGACTGAATACGTGGTGATGGATTTGCAAGGACTTGCAGTGAATTGTGATGGACTCAGCTGTGCCATTGCAGTAAAACAAAGATGTGATGAGAGATACTGCTCTGCTATTTTTGAGGGGATGGTGGAAGCTTAAAAGCATGGTGTTGACTTACATGTGGGTAAATGTACGTGTACTTCTTTCCTATTATGTATTAGTCAATGAAAATGTGAAAAATTTCTCGCATAAAATCATCCAACATCCAAACTGCACTTTCATTTTGATCCCTGAAAAATTAGGACAGTACTGATTTTCAAATTTTGTTGGTTTGGTTTGGAAACTCACAACCAGGAAACAAGAATCGATTTAAAAAGAAAATGAAAATCACCGTATAGTTGCCTGATTCCATGCTAAAAAGGAAGTGGCAAGCAAAAACGATAGAGGGAAATGTGTACGAGATGAAGGAAAGAAAAGTTAACCTTTTGCATGATCTGTGTAACCTTTCCTATTTGGATAAACTCCGACTCTGTTAAAAGGTCGTGTAATGTATTTCTAAATGTTTGGAGACTTAGTACATGTACCTGTTGATGTAAATTTCCTCGAGGTTCATACGTCTGCTGCCCGTTCAAAGGGCAGCAGACGTATATTGCCCTACCATGGTACCTCCCACCTCTCTAGTTAGCTCTTGACACCAGGGATTTCTCATTCAACTTGTCTTCTCTTCCATTTATCTCAGAGAAGCCTTTGTTCGTGCTTTTATTTTGTCAGTGAAACTGGTGAAGTCACTCATATGACAATGTAAATTGTCTATGAAGTTGTCCTCACATTAGGGCGTCTATCCAGGGTGTCGTACATGTATGGCATCGACTTCCTCTTTGTCTTGTAACTTTTACCCGGTCATGGGTTTGGGCAGGTACTTTGTCAATCATGTCCCATCTCTTGACGTTATTTTTCCCATGTCATGGTGTTCAGGGGAAGGAATACTAATGATTGCAGCTTTCTGTACTCTAAATTCGTGAAGTAGCCATGTCACTTTTGTGAAACATCCTCAAAAAACTTTCCTCAAAAAATTAATTTTTCCAGCTTTCCTGAGATAATTGGTAGAGGTGTTACGGGTCTGTTGTAATGCCAACCTTTCTACATCATCCTGTAGGGCACTCTCCTCACCGACCCCTTGTGACCTGACATACATCAGCCATTGACATTTGGCAAATTGCTCAGTGCTGTACAGAGTACTTACTCAGTAGGCAAACCCTCTTTATAGAGTACCGAAGTGAATACGTCACGCACACAATTAGTGTGTAAGAGGCATAAGCCCGAGAACCAGCGCATGAACCAACATGCACGCGTACTCCATTCGTTTGCACTGCACTTTCTCAGTTTTTCAGTACGCTTCGGTACTATATACAAGTTATTGGCCAAAAAAATGTTAGGAAACTCACGGTCAGCAAACAGAAATAGATTAGAATGAAAATAACCGTACATATACTGACCATCATGCCATCTGACAAAGAAGTCACATTTATTTTATGTGGAAATGAGCCTCACTCAAATTTATACGTATACAAGTACATGTATGACCCACGATTGCATACCAAACACTTGCCTACTTTTAATGGAGGCTGCTCTGAGGGAGAGATTCTGTTTTCACTTTACATTGACCTTAATGAAGAATTTGAATAGAATTACATACATGTATATGTACATGTAGTATCTTTGGTCGTTGCTACTTCACACAGAGCTTTTCTCACCATTTTGTTCATGGAGGTGTTCAGGGCATTTGTGCGTAGGGAGAAGACTGCTGCTATTGACTTCATACTGCGATATCATTTGCTCTGGGTGGACTTAGGCAGCCTCATAGTCTTTACACCAAGGCAACCGTGACATATCCAGGTCATCTGAGAGGGGGAAAATTGGGATTTTTTTTGTTCTAAAGCAACCGTCCATTTTTTTTCTAATCTACAAAAGAATCATCGAACACCCCCCCCCAAACAAAAGATGATACTAGAATTACCATGTCTAAAGTGCTGGGGCTTTGATTTAGAAGAATAAAAATGGCAACATGCCTCTTTTGGGATAACTTGCCCCCTTGCTGGATATGCCACGGCAAGGCAATCGGGACTGCTGATGGTGTTACAGAATACTGCAAATTATAAATTATTGTTCATTACCATCTTCCCTGTCTGTAGTATTTGGAGAAGCAGCTTCAAATCTTACGAGATGTGACTGAGTCTAAGGCCCACATCTACGAGCAGCTGGACCTCAGCGCCCAGGAGACAGAGAAGACGAACCAGAGATTGCAGCATGACCTACGCACCACTCAGCAGAGAATCCTCAAGTAAGGCCCCCATGTGGTTAGGTTGTCTCCGAACTGGGCATTTTTAGGATGTGGCTGTAAGTGTCTTCCATTGATTTGCTGAAGTGCCTCTCTAAAGCCGTAGCCAGTAAAGTCTGGTTCCAGAAAGACCTTTCTCTTTTCTAACCATTCTGAGCTGTAACAAATGAGGATGTGCAGTGTTAACCGTGATTGTATTCTCTATGTAAGGTGGAGACGTTTAAGTGGAAAATATTGTTGAGTTTTACTGTGTCCAATGCTTCCACTTCTTTCAAAAAAGTTAAACCCACTGATGGATAGATTACTTTGAGGATTGTGTCGGGTCCCCAACTACATGTAAATGACCTCACTGTCGCTGCCCTGTAAAAAAAAAAATGCAGAAATAAATAGAGAATTTACACGGGCAAGGAACAATTCAAATTTATCGTCTTAATAAACAAAGAATTTTTTTTCATAAATATTGACACCTTGGTGTTTTCCATCTGCTTGGATATTGCCTGTCATCAGGAAACATGGTAAGGTGCCAATTGGCCAGTCTTCATCCCCAAAAGATATACGTGGTCCCCCACCCCTCCTAAAAAAATATAGAAGAAAGAGGTAAGTGGACTTGTGCTTTGCGCTGATATGAAACTGGTAGCTTTCTATGGTAGCCCATTATCTGTTGTATCAAAACAGTTCATGTTATTATAAACCTTTGATATCAATTTTCATCTCTTATCTTTCGAGGTCAGATCATTCAAATAGAGCTGTAGAAGTTTTCCTTCTGCGCTGTTTTTACTAAGTTGTCGGTCAAAAGCACAGCATTTTCGGATGTAAATTGTAATACAGTCAGCCTCACAGTGAGCTTTATTTCTGATTGGTTGTCACTTTCCACAATGAATGTAATAAGTAAAACAAAAGATATTTTTATTTCTTAAACCTCTGTTGATTTTGTCATTGGTTTATTTCAGGCTGTTTTGATCAAGTAGTGCCTTGGCCATCGTGCGGTTTTCTCACAGTTTTATCATTCTGTTTGAATTTTCAGTGTTTGAAAATCACTTTTGGGTTGATTGAGTTAGTGTAAATACCAGTGAATTGCAAGGTAACACATCTTTTTTGTTCAACAAATCTGAAATCAACTCATTAGGGGAGCTTTCTAATTTACGTGTAAATTGTGGAAACATTTGCCAGTGTTCTTAAGTGACTTCCTATTGGATGTACCAAAAAAGAGATCCCAGATGTTACTTGATATGCATATGAAACACACCCTAGGTTAAGCTATGTGCTTAGAAGTTTAGCCAGAAGTTTAACTTGTCTTTTTCCTTCATTGAAGTAAGGAGCCTTGGTGTCTTCAGCAGAAAGTGTTTAATTCAGTAAATTAGTGTAGAAATGACACATTTTTGCTCCTAGTGAAACTTCTTGGGGATGTGAAGGTTAACTTGTTCAAGTTTTATGGAAAGTCTCCCCCACTCCCCTGGAAACAAAAAATGAAACCCAAATCATTGCTAGTACCTGTACCTGGTTTGTTGACAAAAGTTGTATAGATTGGATTGACCTTTGCTCTTTACAACAAGGATCAGCTGTATAATCATGTTGACATGACATAACCTATTGTAGTGTGTGTTGAATTATACTTGACTTCTTGTTGGATAGATTTAATGCATATTTCACACGTTGGTGAACACACTTGTTGCACTCTAACTTAACCTCACTGATGTTTAATTAAAGAAACACTTCCAGTTGGGATCAGGTTCCGTCCTCTTTTTTCATTTTACTTTCTAGGGAATCGAGAAATCCCTTAGACAAAAAAGGGGTTGGTTGAGTCAGTTTGCACATCGTAATCCCTTTTCCTTGGGTGTATTTTCATGTTGTCCAAATTCAAAATATAAACATAACTTTGAAAAAGTTGGATAAAGTACATTTTAAAATTTTAACATCAAGAGTCAAGAGTGAGTCAAAAGATCTGAATTTTGTTAAGTACAAAATACATGTCTATGATATATGTACACGTATTTAGAAAGAACTTTAAAAAAGGCTGACATTATTTTAAGTTTCGTTTAAAAGACAGATCAGTAAAAACATGTTTTAGTAAATTTCCCATAGGACGTGATGAAGCCACCTGCAAACCTCACATCCAACAGGCTGTTGTTTTCATTTTGAATTGAACCTTCTTCATTCTCCCCATTTACAGAATGAATGAAATCATTGACTCCTTGGAAGCCAAGACACAGGACCAGCAGACACAAATCCAACAACTCAAGGCAGCAGAGCGAGAGAGACTCCGAGAAGGTCGAAGACAGAAGAAGATCCTGGATGCCCTGGGTGCCAACACGGGCGTTTATCCACTCCGCCGTGCCCGTAGTCACGACTTTGGCACAGCCAGTGCGGAGATGCTCCATGACGAAGAGCTCATGAATATGCATCAGACAGTCAAGAGCCTGCAGGAGAAGCTGACACTTAGGGAGGGGCAGATTAATGATGCTGAAGCTGAGCTGACGGTGCTGGTGAAAGAGAACCGACTGCTGGAGGAGAAGGTTAAGGAGCTGGAGATCAGGGGTCAGATGGAGAACATCAAGAAGGACTACAAGTCGCTGAGTGGTGCTGACGGGGCTGTGTGCAAGTACTGCGACAGCCTGATCAATGCAGACTTTGAAGCATTAGCCACGGGCGACAAGGCCGGGAAAGTAGGGGGTGTGGTTGGGACACCGGAGGAACTGGGGGCCATATCAGAGGAGGAGGGGCTTATGAGTGCTGAGAGGCTGAACCAGCTCATGGGTCACCCTAAGACAGAGGGTGTGTCCCTGCTGGGAGAGATTAATGCCCAGTACAATACCCTGATGGACAAGTACAGTGCCCTGCTCCTCAGGAGCCGCTGTGGCTCCTTAAGGGACGAGAGCATCCGTCCTCGGGCTCTCAGCCTCCGTAAGAGAGCCGAGACGGGGGTCCAGACACTCGACAAGGCTGGTACCCCGACAAAGGGTGCCCAAGCTAGCCCAGTGGACTCCATGTTTGAGAATGGACCACCAGAATATAAGAAACTCTTCAAAGAAATATTTGAGATTTTACACAGACCTCAATTCTCAGAATCCATGAACAGTGGTGGACCAAGCTAAAAAATACAAGAAAAAGAGATGAAAAATTGCAATATGTGTATTAACTCAAGATGCATGCTACACAGGGTCCTAAACTAATGCATGTACAGTTACCTACTAGCAAAATTATTTCAAATTTTATTGCTTTGAATTTATTTGTTTTTATAATGTCTACAATATGCTGTACATAACTATTGCTTTAATCAACAAAACAAAGAATGTAAAACTCATAAATTAAGAACTTCTTGGTTTAAGAAGAAGTGCATATGCAGTGATACATAGAATATAAGGAGAATTTTTTTTAATCGGTAAGTATTTACATAGTGTTTTATTGTTCTCAGCTTCACTCTGATTAACGTTCACTTTGCCAGTATTTTTCAGCATTACTCCCAAGGTTCACCTTCTACCTCTGATCCTTCAGCTTTTCAAATCTTAGTGTCTTTGGAAATGTGGGCTCTTTGCCTCGAAACCTCCTTTTGACCAAAGCGCCAAGTTTGCTGTCAGCTGTGAGTACTTGGTTTTCACATTACTGGTTTGCACACTTTCACTTTGGATATTTGTCACAAAAAAAAGGATGCATGCACGGCTTTACATTGACACCAGCAAAGACGAAAAGTAAGCAAACCGGTTAAAATGTGTGCTGAGAGGCGAAGAGCAAGTACCTGTGTGCTGCATGGAAACTTCCAATCATGGTCAAATGTCTCGCTCTGGACATGCGGTCTTATTGCCCGTAAGGAATTATGAATCTGCACGCTGTAGACTTTTCTCGCGATGGAGGACAATCAAGAACTACTCACAGAAATACACATGCTTACATTCCATTTGCAGGAACTTATGGAGTGCTTGTCAGGAACGAACATTCTGAGACCAATTTTGGTTTATGTGCAGAAAATATTGCAAAGGGAATTTATGCATGAATTGGAGAGCAGCAGAGTACCAGTTGGGAGGGATGTACATGTATGGTACAAAACAGTTTGGCTGGTAACCAACACACTGCTTCAAATTCAGCACGTTTCTGTTGTTCGAAGCATAAACACTCAATATGATATATTTTACAGTGATGAACAGGTTTCCTCAAGGTAAAGAACTTTTTTATGAAATATATGTATTTAGTTAAAAAAAGCAAAATTCTGAGGAGTTAGGCCTTTCAAGACGTAAAAATTGTAGTGTTTTCACTGTTATTGCCTTTTTTACATGTGACATCCCACCAGCAAACCAAAACTACCTTCAGGAGTTAGTCTTCCTTTGTAGGATTGCTTAATCCATCTGACTAAAGTTGTGGGAGGTGATGAATTTGTACCCACAAGAAGACGTTGTGGCAAAATATTCCATTCTCACTGTCGGAATGAGTACCTTTAAGCTGTTAGTGATGCTGTCTGACTCGTAAAACAGAAGCTTTCTCTTTGAGAGTTGTCTTCATCTGGGCATTTTTATTCAGTGAATACATAACAAGCCTGACTGAAACTTTGACAGGAAAACGTTCATAACCACATGGCCCCAAGACACTTTGTAATGGTAGATGTTATACTCTGTATTGCCATTATTTTGTATTTTTGTGGAAAGTTTACTAAATATGCATGTACTGTACATGAACTCCAGTTTCAAGAAAAAGTTTGGAAATATTGTGAATGCGACAGTCTGTGGTCAGATTGTCATTACCTATGGGCAGATGGGGAAGTGTAGCTTAGTGGTCAGGGTGTGTTACTACCAATCATAGGGTCAGAGTTCAAATCCTTCCATGGGGCATATGTTGTGACCTGGAGCATGCCCATTTATTCTCACGGATTCTACCTCTTTCCTCCCGAGGAGTATAAATGGGTTCCTGTGAGGGCAGAGAAGGTCATTTGTGGTTGATGACAACCTGGTAGTGCCTTGGTTGTATACGTTCCCAGGAGTTGAGCTTGTACATGAAGGGTTTTCTGGGCCCAGTGAACAGGGATTACATGGTGTAAAGTGTATTTAGAGTCCAGTAATTCCTCGTTTTATTTTAACGCCATGTCTTCTAAGATTAACCCTAACAGTCCTCAGTCCTCCAACAGGTGAAGGATTGAGGAGTGTTAGGGTTAATGTTCCATCAGGAAGGCTGTCTATTGCAGTCAATGGGTTCCAACCCATTGCGTTTTGATCCATACATGTACACGGATGATCTGTGAAGATGTTGCCGTGGTAACATGAATTTCCACCTGCAGATGATGTTTAGCACTTGTTGACATTTCAATTTCAATGTCAATGAAAGATAAGCATGTTATTGATCATGCTTTTAGCACAAAAAAAGATTTAGAGCAATTACCGGTCATAACAAGAAAAGCTTGCAAATGTGGATGGATTATAGGAACAAGACACTCTGTGACACCTAGTCCTGCTGCGCCAGGGAAACGGAATAACACTCATTACAAATTACTCAGACCAGCTATCTCAAATGACTGCAATGGCAAATTTGCTTTGGAGTAACAAGAGTATTAAAAGAAAATGAAGAGACAAGGTAAATGGAGCAAGGTCAGTGTTCCAGATCAGGATGTTTTTGTGTGCATGGAAACTGTTCTTCTTCTGTCACTATGCAAATGTAATTAACGAAAGTTTCATTTGTGTCTGCATCCTGTCCCATTTAGCATGTTGTTCAATTATTTATCTGTATTGTTTTTAAGGACAGGCAATGAATGAAGGATCTGTACGTGCTGTCTTTGCATTTGTGTGTAGCAGTACAAATGTAATCCTGAGTGTTGATGTAAAGGTTGGCCTCCGAACCTTTTTACAGGTTATCATCGGGGCAAATTCTCATCATTCAAGGGTACTTGGAGGCATAGGGCATGTCGATAGGGTTGATCTAGCAGAATGACTTGGATTTCCTTGCATTCATTTTTTTTCCTATTCGGAAAAGGGAATTTAATCATAGGGAAAGTAGCCTAGAGACAGAAATCTTTGGAAGCAGAACCTTACAAACGATTTATTCTTGACAGTTCTGTTCTCACGTCTAATTAGAAATGCTGTCAAGGACAATTCAGAAGTATTCACATTTTGGTCATTCCATGTATGGATGCAGAAATAAGCGGTTGCCACAAAAGACTGAAAAGTTGGTATTTCTTAAAAGCCCTGTCGACATAGTTGAGTCTTTGCAAGCCAATTGTGCTACACTGTTTAGTGAGGAAATTCAGGACTACAGAGGTACATGCAGCGATGTGAATGCTTCCAAAGTGTACTGTGGAATGTCCAAAAATGGGAAAAAAGCTAATATTCTCATCAGTATGCATGTATCATTCAAACAAGTTGAGGTCTGTCTCATCGTCACTGTGCTAAAGATGACTGGAACATTCTCTCAACAGCATGAAAATTGAGCGATGGTGTTTCAGTTCTACACACACACACACACGCTTGGCGTTTACTCTTATAAGCTGTTTGCCATTTGAGCCCCCAAACCAATGCCAATAACAGTAACGATGTTTACTCTGAGGCACGGTTGGAGAAATCGTCACTTGGTTACCGTTACTTTGAGCTTAACACTTCCCCGTGCTCATCTAGGTATGCAATATCTCTGCCGTCTAGCAACAGAGAAATGCATCTGATTGGATTCTTGTTTATCTTTCCAAGCACGCACAGTTCATATCAGTTGCTACCAATGGAGTCTGTTGTGT
Source organism: Acanthaster planci (assembly GCF_001949145.1). Next base: position 925,408 of record NW_019091421.1, read on the forward strand.
TGGCTTTCATTAGCAACTCATCACTCGACGCTCATATTCTTTTTTTCCATTTTAACAAGATATCCTGACATTTTATCTCTGTACTTTAAACAAGTTACAGGGCCAGACGTTTTCATCCCAGCAGAATCTTTTCTCAAAGCCGTTGAAAAATGTCTGTTTGAGAAAATTCTGCTAGAATTGAAACAGGCCCTGTAAGTTCTAAGAATTGTATATTTCAGGTCATTGCTTCATTATTTTCTATTTGTGTTAGTTTTATATTTTGTTAGTGAGAGGTAAATTTTCGCTCCTGACGCTCAAAAAAGCAATGTTGCTCACTCTGCTTTGCTATTTCTTTGTAAAACGTCTCACACTTTGAAATAGCTTGTCATAATTCATTTTATTGTATTGTCTGTTAATTATTTTACTTTACAAACCAATCTGTAAACATCTACTTGACGACTGAGTCACTGGATATGTATAGGTATGCTTATTGTTTGAGTCAGCAACAAGTTAAAATAGAAAACTCAAAAATATATTTTTGGAAAAAAAACATCAGGGATGAAAATAAGAGTGAGTAGTTATTGGTTTGAGATTTAGCATTTGTTGAATATGAAGAAAAATCTGTGGAAAATCGTGGGAAATTAAGTCACTCTACCCTTGAGTGCAGAATTAAAAAAAAAATTCTAGTCCTTGTGTGACATACATGAAGTATGTGCATTATACACTGGAAAAACAACATAACACACACAAGGGGAGGCCTTGGGGTAATCTGTAGACATGACATCATATTCTATATTTATATGTTATGGTTTGTGGTAGGGAGGAACAGTAGTCTTGGTGCAAGATGCTGCTGTGTTATGGACTGCAATGCACCGCCGTTCAGACAGCGCCATCATACACTGACTGGCTATCACACATGAACTGCTATCACAGTAGATAGCCATTCATGAGTGATACAGGTTAATGTGTATAACAGGGCCATCTTTCATTCCAAACGTAAGCTTCTTGAACCAAGACCAGGAAGGACAGAGAATGGATACAATGAGGGAAAAAACCTGCCCCCACCACTTTTCAGCTTCTGGTGGTTTCCAACCCTGCTTGGAAGTAATTTCGACTATATTTGAATAAATGTGTAATACTTTGTGGTTCTTACCATGAATCTGAATTATGTCTGAAATCATAGTATTATTAACTTTAAATGTGGTGCTCTTTACTGTAATTTGTTAGTGTGTCCAGGACTTGTATAGTGTGCTGTGACTATCTTTAATAGTGCAAATGTCTGCGAGAAACATTCATGATTAAGAATGTAAAGTTGGCCACTGAGGCTTTGGGCCAATGAAACAAAGGTTCTTGTTTCTCGTCACACTTCAGCTGCGAAATCTTAGCAGTGATAGCAAACGATGAATTCATTTTAATTTGTTCAGTCTAAGTTGCTTGCCTGAGATGGAGGGTTAATATGTGTAGTGGCCACCTTTGCTCTCAAACTTTTGTGTACTTAAATGTTTTTGCTTGCATTATAATTGTGTGCTTAGTTTGTCACAATGTATTGTATGTGGTCAGCTCATTGTCAGGGTTTAGTTTTCTTGCGTCATTAGAGTCATGTTACTCAAATCAAGTGACAATTGTGTACTCTGCGCAGGAAATATGCTGTGCACTAGCCTGTCCAAAGTGGCGCAGCCGTGTATGTACATGAGTCAAGATTCATGACTTGCTTTTTGAAATAAACGAAATTGCCAGAAAGGATAATCGTCAGGTTTCCAACATGCAAATTCTAGTGCTGGAATGTTAGAAAATCCAGGGAGGATTTTAGCATTCTAACAAATGTTTAAACATCATAGGAACCCTTTTCAGCCTTTCAACTTCATCTCACCAAGTTCGGTCGTTGTATTACATGTACATGCAATTTCTATGCGAGTAATTTCCTAAACTGTCAAATGTGTGTACAAATTTCATCATTGCATCGCATGGCCTTAACATTACCAGATGTATGCAAAGTTCTGTGGTATTAATTAATGTACAATACTAAAGCATTCAGCGAAATCCAACATCTGTCATTCAGCATTTGTTTTTCAGACTTTAAAATGATACAGTTGGGAAATTGTAGTGCAACTTAACACCTTGCCATCAGTTCCCTGTCTTCTTTTATCAGTTGTTTTGGTTTCAAAGTAAATGTCATGATTTTTGAGCAGCAAGGTGTGCTTTCCAGAGTGAAAATCTGTTTAAGCGTTTATAATGCAAGTGCATGTACATTCATGTGATCTTCAATGTCTGTATTGTATAAATCAAGACTTCTCCCTGCGCTGTTCGTATATAGACAGCAGTAACTTTCTGTCAAGTAGGGGCGAATCCAGTTTTTCTAGGAGGGGGTCAGGCCAGTGATTTTTTTTAATGTCTTGTTTTGCGGACAAGCAACAACGAAACATTACATGACATATATTGTTTACAATGGTATTGGTGCGCTTACTTTAGTTATAATTTATTGGTTTCTTCACTTTTTCAAATTGTTGTCTCAGAGCAGGGTTTTTTGGACAACCCCTCCCCTGGATCTGTACCTGCTGAGATGTAAGGAAAGTGGAACCAGGTATGTGTCAGCAGTTTACTGGAAGACTGAATCAATTCAAATCAGTGTTGGCTTGTTGTCTGGGGCCTAATTCTTCACTTCCTGCTTTCTCCAATGTGATTTCCTGGAACTGTTCTACGGTTACAGTCACTGGATTTGTGCAGTTCAAGGGAACGTTTCGGTTGGTTTTTAACAAATGAGGTACTTCAGAACAACTTTTATAAAAATGGAGATTTCTTTTTTTTTATACCATGGATCTATGCCCTTACATTGATGTGTAATCAATGTAATGTGTAATGTATATTCAGAGTGTTTTCTAAGAGCTTGCCACAAAATTCATAAGCTTACTTGAGAGGGACTTAAATCTGTGACCTACACGCTTGTGCAGACGTCTTCACTGCTCGACTGGTTACTGGCATTAATCCCCAGAAGTAAGTGTACTGTGTTCAACATGACACCCCTGAGGCTGAATTAAATAGTTGGATAATTCATCGTAAGAGATGTGTATTTCTTTGGATTTCAAAAGAATATTTCAATCCAGGGCTATGTAGGTGTATATTAATCATATACTACAGTCAAGCCAACTTTGATGTTCATTAATCATGCATTCCGTCACGAACATGTTTAAAAATGTAAATGAAAAAGACTGCACAACTGAAAATTACAGAGACCTACATGATTTTTCATTGTCGGTGTGTAAGAAACAGCAAGTTTACACAATACTCTTTAATAAAAGGAAGCAGCTGTCAATTTTCAAATGAAAATCGTTTTAAAATCTATATAAATATATATCGTAAAAATTAATTACCTGTGGATAGGTGACAGTTCATAAAATGTTGCAAGAAACTGAAAAATTATGTTACATTTGAAGACACATGCACATGCATTTGCTGAATTAAACCTTGAAAGAGTAAACACCTTGACCATTGGACACGGTTTCACTTTCTCACAGAAAATAGACTTAAGCTGCAACCGTTTGCTTAATAATTAAGACAACAAATAATGGAGGCATCTTTAAGCTGTAATTTTAACAACTCCTTGATTTGTGGTAATGGGAAATCTTAAAATAACTTAGAGAGAACTTAAATTGCTAAAAGTTGTAAATATTAGGGATGTAGTGAAGTAGGTTTTGACAAGTTTGAAAGAAAAATCTATTGCATGTAACATACATGGCCTGTTGTCAATCCCACTTAAAATTTCCTCCAAATTGAAATCTCGAAAGCTTAATAGTTTATACGACACCTGTGATCATTTACAAAATCAGACTACTCCTTGGAAAAACTTCCATAAACTGACACCACTAAGTTTCCCCTGCAGTGGTTTATCAGCCATTAGAAAAGTGATATTATGATACAAAAAGTCAAAGTTAGCGGGGAAAACATTGCAGTTTATGAAAATATTATTTACTTTGAAAACAATTTTTCAGACCTATCTCACAGGATTTGTGTGCAGGATGTCAAGCGATGTCTGTGTATGAACCCTTTTGCTAGTCATCAAACCACAATACAACCTGGACTACATCTCAATAAGTGGGATCTATAAAAAGGCCATGAACAAAGTGAACAAAAGATGAAAAATGTGTGGTACTAAAGTGGTTAATAATGTATTATTTGCCAGATAACGCCACAAAACCACCCTTTTGTTCTCTTTAAGCAGGCTGCTTGGCTGTCGTCCATCATAAATAAACATTGTACAATGGCTTAAAAATTTTACAGCTAGCAAAACCTAGATCAAGAATGAATATCAACACCGTCAAATAGAGTCCAACCTGATTTTCGCAACAGTTTCAAGCTTGCTGACTGGCAATGTTGGAGAAAAAAATTCTTCGGCAGAGGAACAAAAAATTGCTATGTGCTTTCACAATATCTGCTGCGTAGTGAATCTAGCTCAAGCTCAAAGAGAAGCACATTACTCGGCTAATGTCACATTTTAAGTTTTCAACTACAGACGGTTAAAACAGTAAAAAACATTACTGCCATCTAGTCAAGGATTACTTAAAACAATCTGGGGTGAAAGGTCATTAAAAGTGATACATGTACATACGCTACATATAAATAAAACACTGTAAATAGGATCTACATAGGCTCTATTGTACATACTACAATGTTCAGAAACACGGAATGTACTGTGTATGGTTTTGGAATTTTGATCCTTAAAAACCCAAGCACTTTCACCTTAAAGCTTGTTTATTAGAACAGTTCACCTGACAAAAAAGTCATCAACTAAAACTCTCCTTTTAAGTACTGCACAGAATGACTGGCATAAAGAAATCAAAATCTGCACGTTTCTACAAACTAGGTTAGTGTGTAGGGTTGATGATAAACACAAAATTAACCCTAACCCTCCTCAATCCTTCACCTGTTGGAGGACTGAGGAGTGTTAGGGTTAAGGTAGTATCCACTACCGAGAGTACCACAAAGAATCCCCGTCATTAATACCGAAGGAAGGATAAAAAGCCCAAACCTCAAGACGACAAGACAAGGAGCAACCTCACAGAGAGGCTTCTTTACATGTCTTTAAACGGGAAATTCTGTTCAGGATTCAACTCGAAACAATCGTATTTTCGTGGGCATTTGAAACTTCCCAAGGGTAAAAGGCCCGTGTAATGCCTCCAAAGGGCATGTGCATGTCCTACAAACAGCAACTCAATCTACATCAATACTACAATAATTTATTCAGCGCGTCTGGCAGCATCGCCCAAATTATTCTGTCGAAGGGCTTCGACATTTGAATGTGTCAAAAATGGATGTGAGCTCAAATAAAGTTTCTATTTTTTGAAGGTGATATTTTCTTAAGTAACTGCCTGCTAATTTTCAAATTTAGTCATATTTCCTCCCCCCCCTAAAAAATTTCAGATGTTTTGTCACAAATTCTTACATAATTCTAAAATAAAAAAAAGAAACTGTGGTTAAAACTGTGGTTTCCATGGAAATAAAACTCATTCCTCTACAGGCAGGAACCTGGTCAATGCAGCTGCAAGTCTGTTTGACCTTTGACATGACCTAGACTGCTGGGCCTTTGGTGTCCACTTAAGCATCAGTGCATGTATAGCATAGAGTTGGCAACCAAGGTAAGGTCTAGGGACAGACCCTCCCGGTGCCCGGCTAATTGTAGGATATGTGTAGTTCCTCAATGCCCACCTTACCATTCTTGGTGCAGATTCGGTACCTTGCCAGGTCCTTGCGGGTCACGATGCCAATGACCTATGACCCAGAAAACAGTGAAAATCCAAACAGAGGTTAAATGATTGCCTCTCAGGCCACTGCTTTGGACAAGTCAAGGGAAGAATTGAAATTTCTGTCTTTTTAAACTCCAACTATTTGAGGCAGTGAAACATACTGCTCCAAGAAACCTTGAGAGTAAATGCTTCCATGAATTTTACACAGCAAAAATCTAGAACAAAAAAGCATGACTGACTTTACTAACCTTATTGGAATCATCAATTACCACTAAATGGCGAAGACCCAAAGCTCTGAACAGGCGGAAAATTCTGGGAAGGGAAGCCTCCTGTGAAAACAAAAACCACAAATGAATAAAATAAAAAGGCTTGAGTACAAGAAAGGTTTCCCATGATTCCTGCAACTGTAGCAAACAACCCTAGTAGGCTGGTCCAAAATGATTCAGCAGGCCACTCCACTCCTCAACTAGCTTGCACAACAACAGAGTTTGACAGACTATGGTCAATCACTGCTCTTGATTCACCTTGCTCCCTTACACTGAAGGAGTTTAAGTTCCCCCTCTTCCCCTATGCCAAGACCACTAAGATTACCTTAGATACTGTGTACGGCGAGGGATTCATGAACTGCCTCAGGTCAATCATGCAGTCCTTCTCCAGCTCCGATATCTCCAGATCGTTGACGTCCGGGTAGCGTGGGTAATTGTCCCTGAAGTCCTCAATGCTCACTGGGACATGGGGGTCGTACAGGTTGGGCCAGACGCTGAATGCCTGAATACGAAGCACAGACGGGAGTTGGGTGCATAAAAAAAAAAACCATTTGATATGCAAATGGCCCCTTTAAGTCTGTCCATTTGGAATCTTTGCTGTCGTTTGCAAGGAGTACTGGCATATCTGGCTGACTGGTCTAACATTATCTGCATGTCTATAGGGCCACAGTTAAAAGAACAAGCAGAGACCAAGTTGCTTTGGAAGTACCAGGTGGGTCTAACAATGTTGAAATGTATTGATATCTGCAGCCGATTTAATTAAACTGCGCAATGGTGTCATGTCACTTACGCCACATTTTATTGCGTACATTGCACAACAAGTTAAGAGTGATTTCACGAAACATCCGCCATGTGTAAGTCCGCTACTTGCGCAACAAATTATGGCGTCATGTCAGGTGGCATAAAATGTGTCGAATAAAGCAAAAATGAATGATTTGACAAGCTCATCATTTTCAAAGTCTAAACACTGCTGAACATAAGGCTTATATGAGAAACGTACAACTTTTTTTAGAAGGTTATGAAAAACTTAAAGGCGAAAACTTTTTCAAATTGGCAGCAGTGGTAATTCAATGACTGTTTGAGGACTGGTTTTATATTGGAAACAGCTGTCGTGAATGCTGTTTTGTCCTCGTTCAAGAAATTTAATATTATCTATTTTGTGCCGGTGGAAGTTATCAATGTTGATGATGCTGGGGCGGGGTAATTATCATTTTTATTCTGTTTTCAAAATTCTTAAAAAATTCCTCTTTAAATTCCTTCTTTGAAAAATCTTCATTTACTGGACACTTACACCCATGTGAAGGACTGTCTGGTTTCTACTCTAATGTGACAGACAACATCTACTGACGCTGGAGTATTTCAGCCAGGCCTGCTGCCTTGTAAAAAGAGCCCGGATTTTGCAGTGTTATGTAACTTTCTTTTGTTCATGAAACTGGCACAGTGTGCTGCTGACCTCTTTTCAATAGGGGCCAGATTAGCGTGCAGCGGTACTGTGTGGCTCATCGCTGCGGTGGTGGAGCGCTTTTGTCCCTGGTGGTAATTCGCTCGCGCTAAATCCCCCAAACCGTGGTATACTGTTTCAAAATAAGGCTGGATTATCTCCACTATTGAGAGCGAAAAATGTTGATAATGCCCAGCAGCCTGGTCTTTTGTTACAAGTACAGTCTTTTGTTACAAGGCCCAGTTCCCTTTGTCCGATTTTGGAGACCCCGGCCACGCGTATAAAGAATACGTGTCCAGTACCGGAAACCCTGGCGGCAAGTGGTTAAAAAGACGTGGAGCAGCTAAGCAATTTTTTGTGAAATCGAACATAAGTATATTGCCCAGCTATGGCACAAATCTGTTACAGCACAGTTCATGAAAGCAGGTGATAGTCACACAAGTTAATTCCAATCCAAAATGGCTGTCATTAGAAAAGAGCTCGCAGTACGATTCATGTAACAATTGAAGTGGGACTACTCTGTTAGCAATGGGACCCCCCAAAAAGGCACAACATGACACCAAGAAGAAACTTACTTTACATTTGAGCAGGATGATGAGCTGTGACCTCAGTATTGTTCCCCTGAAGATGCCAAAGGTTAGGCCATTCTACAAAGAAGAAAAAAGATGGGGAATACCAACAAATCCTCCGACTTTTCAGTGTAGTTTTACCCACAACCCTGGTTCAAGGTTCAAGGTAAATGTGTTGAGTCTCTCCACTTCCTAGTAAAGCATTTTTCTGCCAGCACAGCATTGTTATAATTTAATGAATGTGGAAATATAGTCTAAAATGTGACCAGTCATTTCAAAGCCAACCTGCAGAATCATAAGCAATCAACTGGAGAATTATACCACAGGTGTACATCAATGCACAATGCATGTGTCACAACTTTCACTGTCCGTCACTACCAAAGCTTCCAGCAGATACACGTTTTACCCTGGATGACTTTGACGTGTGAAAATTAAATGGGGGAGAAAAATTATCAAAATGGCCTACTTCAGCCCAACTTCTGAATGGTGGGTCACATAAACAGATTTAACAGCTGCACTTTTCCTAAACTTAAATCTAATGATAGAGGTATTCAACTGAATTACATTCCGGAGAAAAAAGAGGGGGGTTTCAACTTACTGGAACATATGGGTCGACCACAGGAAAACCATTGTGGTTCATTCTGGGGTCTTTAAGGACATCAATGATACGCCCAACTCGTTCTACGACATTGAAGGTCACTACTGGGTGAGCCATTACCTCCCTGTGGAAAATCAACAGCCTCTGAAAGTTGTAACAACTAGTACATGTAACATTTCTAGTATACTACTTGTAACATTTCTAGTATAAATACTGCCGATCCTAGTTAGGTGAGCTATTCATGAGTAATTGCTACTCATATCTCAGTCATTTTGAGTTAGCAACTCAGCCAAGTCTGAGGACAAACTCACATGGCTCGGATGGTGGTGCTGAGAGGGGGCGGGTCCCAGTTAAGCAGCGGCACGCTCTGCAGCTCGATGTGAATGTCGTAGAGGCCATGGTTGAAGATGTCGCCCACCCACTTGGCCAGGACCATGATGAGCATGAGGGGTAGGCCCAGGGTGATATTGCTGGTTGCCTCCATCAGGATCACTGTCAGGCTGATGGTCATCCGCACGACACCGCCTGTGGGGGAGCGGGTTGAAAAACAACAGCAGTTCTCAGGAGAAGCCGGGCTGATGAAGTGAGTTTTCCCCTTGTCCTGAGACTGGCTTGAACAGAGTACCAATCCCACACAGGATGAGGGGGATTTCATTTGTCAACCCCGGAACAATTTTGTGGAATTGCTGCATGATGAATAGAATGTATGTGTGGTATGCACTAATCCTCACACAAAGCTGCAGCTGTCAACGGTTCTCAGACAGAAGGGGTTAATCCGCCGCTTAGAGACAAAGTATACATAGCTATTCAAGAACAAATCTATTAACTATCGGTATCTTTTTCTGGTAAGAGAATCAATGCTTTTATGGCAAATCATCTTTTTAGGATAATGCAAACACCCTCTTCAATGAATGAGACTGTGGTTGTTATTAATAAGTGTTCAACTGACCAATCAAACTGTCCCTGAATAAATATTCATGTTATCAGGATTCTTAGCCAATCAGAGCGCTCCGTCTAATTTTGGTAGCAAGCCCCATATGTTGTACACAACAGGGCTTGCAAATTGTTCAAGTCGGTATTTGGGCATTGTCAGACATGCATACCGGGGAGTGGGGTTGTACTGACTGTTCCCGCCTGTTATTAAATTGCTCGCCGAACCGCACCGCCTACGCATCGCAGGGAAGGTGGATTACACCCAGCCAATTACCCACTTGATTTCAAATCGACCCCACCACCAACAGCATTTCATCATCTTTTTCCAAAAGGCTTGGACAGACTTAAGAATTGTAAACTCTCTTTACGAAAAAGACTGCTTCATATTCTAAGAAAATGTACTTCCACGTAACGAGGCTCAGGTTGTCGTAGCCTACAAGTATGACACACTGGAAACATAAGTTCAAAATTCATTACTATGCAACAGGCAGCAAATTCAATCAAAATTAATACCCTCATCAGCTGACAAAACTTAGTTGCTTATATTTGCCAAAACGAAAAACCCAAAAGAAGTTCTTCTTTGTTTGGCCTACCAAGTTGAGCTGCTGCTCCGAAAAATGCATATATGCCAGGTGAAGACAGCACCTGAGGGAAAAAACACAAATACAATGAAAAAAACGTAACGAACTGAAAGAGACAGCTCAGTTATTGGGGATTTTAACAATCTGCGGACAGTGTTATTTGGGCTGAAAGTTTTGGCTTTCAAAAAGGTGAGATACAGCAGCCAACTGTTAACAAATCACTTTGACAATATCTGTGCAATATTTCTTGAACTTCATATTTTGCAATATTCTGGGCACTGCCACTGAGTGATATTTGCTGAGATAACAGCCATGTACAGTGGCTAAGTAATACACAAACCTCCTTCACGGACATCTTGGACTCGGTGTGTCTGTGCTAAACAAACTGGGGTTAATCTGTGTACACCTCCCTGGCATTGATTCAGGGCATCAGTGGGGGTTAAACCAATCAAATGTTGTTGCGTATGTGGACAGTCAGCACTGGTTTAACAGAATTTCAGAATTGGTTCTCACAGCATGAGGGAAGATGTAGGGCATGGCTGTGCCGACGAGCCTGCCCCAAGCGGCTCCGGTCAGTAGCGAGGGAATGAAGAGACCGCTGGGAACGCTCACGCCGTAGGTCCAACACGCCAAGAGAAAGTAGCAAATGCAGAACACAGAGAGTGTAGCTACGTTGTAAGATCCTGCATGCCGTGAATAGTAGACTGACAACAAATCTGATGGTATAGCTTGCGACTTGAGAATAATATTATGGCTGATAAAAAGCAGGAAATCCACAATGCAATTAATACCCCATGGGCTATTTTTGCCGGGGCATAAGGAGAGCAAGTCTGATCGTCACGTAAATCAATCTGGATAAGCTGCTAGCTATTAGAAGTGACATCGCTGTACTCCTTACATTGCCATGCTCCCACTCCACACAAAAACGTCCATTTTTTTTTTATAAAAGTGGTTGAAACTGAACCAGCGCACAGTTCCACTCATTTCCATGGCTTGGAAAGGTCAATGACCTGAGTCATTAAATGGAGACTGCTTGGCAAACGAGACCACTTTTGCCTTCCTCAGCAGTTATTACATTTCTTGAATGTTCAGGTTTACATGAGAGTTGTTGTACGTGATAGCAGTGAGTTTATCTAAGGACATTCCAAGTGCATTGTGGTTAGTGTGGTACGTCACCATACATGAACAATGAAGAAGTGGTGATTGTGAGAATCATGAACAATGCAAATCAATAGGAACCCTAAACATTTTTTAGCCACATAATGTCCATTTTCATCAGGACGCCAGACTGAGAGGTAAACGAAAACAAAGAGCTCAGACTGCTCTTCCTTTTTGCAAAATAGAACAGAATTACTGGGCAAAAATGGCCGACAGACTCATTCTGTGGGACCCGGTTGCACACATGCTGAATTATGTACATTATCTTTAGCCCTGCAGCAGTTGGAGCATCACAAACAAGCGAGGGCGCTGCTTACCTTGAATGTCGTGAAAAAGACTCTTGACTGATTCCTCTGGCGTGTTGAAGAACAAGGAGGCAGAGGCGCTGTACTCTCCATCATTGCAAAACATCTACAATCGGAAATGTGTCATAAAACTGTGAATTACTTTTCAAAAGGAAAGATTGGTTCATTTACTACAGAAGTGACACAAATAGTAATCTCTCCCCTACTGTGAAAATCAACTGCAGTCAATTTTCCAAGTCTTGGATTCATCTCTGACTTTTGGTTTCTGACCTCTTGCTATTGCTCTAGAATCTAATTCAAACATTCACTGACAGAATCACACAATAACACTTTAAACGTTGGTCTCAAGACAATTTCAGGTCTCAAGACAATTTCAGGGATCAAGACAATTCCCGGGAGACAAAGTTTAGAAAACTGAACTCAGCAAGCCGAAACGGCAAAACCTGATATGAGATTAAACTTTAGAAAGGTAATCCATACACGTGTGAGAAAGTTAAAACATGAACTACAGTAAACAACTAGCATCAATCTCTACAGATACCCATCTTCAGAAAGGCTCTACAGCACCTGTAACGAGTTCTTCATGTCCCTGGTAATGGGCCGGCAGTCATCACTCAAGTAAATACACAGAAAGGATAACGTGACCGTCACTGCGGCAACAACCATGGCTTCTATCACACATGAGTATCGAGAGTAAACATATCTGTACAAAAACAACGAAAAGCGGTGAGAAAAACAGAGCTCAGACGGGTCAATATCTTGACAACTGATACATTTAATGGACCCTATTTTTAGGACATTTGGCAAATATTTGGGAGTGTCATCATTACACACGACCAAAGGACTGAAATGAGGAAAGATATCTCTACATAGACTGGAATAACACACTAGTCAACACAAGTTGTAAAGTAACCTTCTCTGAACACATGTAGAGAACTTTCGATGACTACATCGTTGAAATATCTGAATAACATACTAATCAAAGTAGCAGTGCACAGGTAATGACAGTTTTAACATTTGGCATGAATGTACGCATCCATTTCAAATGGAAAAAACGTCACTGTATTATTCTGTCACAATAAACTTTCCTTGCCTCAAAATGTTCAAAGTACATGCAATACTTTGTCCTAGGTGGATTGTATTAAAACTGTGCCACTGGGCTATTCTTTCCCAAATTCTACAACATCAAGTTGGTATTCTCAAAGTCTATGGTTAGAATAGTCTGCTAGTATTTCCTATGCATCAAGTGAAACATTACTAAGATGTGATTCTTGACTGCAGTTCTACATGTACATCCCAGCCCTATCGGCATGTGATATCATTGCTGTACTTGCTGTTCAAGGGCAGCCAACAAAGATACTTACTTCAGCCTGAAGACTGACAGTCTGTAGTTGATCGAATTAAATAATGCACCAGTCAACCCGCCGATAACTCCCATCAGTAGAAACACAAGTATTTCATAGCTGTTGTACATGATACCCTAGAGGAATGAAGAACAAATTCAATCAAATTTTAAAGAGGCAAAAGGACTGGCATATTTGTTGGGGGGGTTAAGTTTCATACATTTCAAAGGCCAACAGTGATTTACAGTGGGGATTTTCTGACCTTTTGTTTGGTATTCTATCGGCCTTAAGCAGAAGCACCACCTCATTGGTTAAAAAGAGCCGTGTTGGTCGAGAGGCTTCAGTTTGTTGGTCGGGATGTAACCGGGACGGGTGCATTATCTAGTCGTTTGTGAACCAGCAAAGTTCAGTTTTGACCAAAGGCACTTCCATTGCTAAAAAAATTGTGCCCTCACTTGGTCCAGCTTGAGGCCAATAGCATGTTTGGAATACATACATATATATCTGGCAAAATGGACTAAATAAAACAAATGGAAATAAAATCCTTACCTACTAAAATCACAGTCATCTAAAAGCTCCAATTTCAAACCAAATTACTCGCAAATTAATGTGGACAAAATACAGACACAGGATAAGATTTTCTCTTTTGAGTGCCAGTGACATTAATTCACACACTACATATCTTAAAACTCCTTTTCTCTTTTAACCATACCTCAAATGGGCCAAAATTAATGAGGCCTGGATTGGACAGATTCCAGGGTTCTCGATGCCAAAAACTCAGGAGTACGTTGAGGGTGAATGTCGACATCATGGAGGCAAAGAACTACAGGGCAGAAATCAGTGTAATCGTTCAAGGATCAATTTCACGAGGATATGTGCATCATCGCATTTCACAGTACTAAAATTCTGTATTCAGCTTAAAATTGAGGCAGGGTGACGGATATGTTAAACAAGGAAGCTGAACCTTGTTGAGCCTATCAAAGTTAATTCTGTCTGATAAACTGGAGGGTGAAAACTAGTCTACGAGGAAGAATCCACTGGGGAGGATCCGAAATGGATAGTGAGGAAACACTCAGCTTGTCAAACCTGACAGGTAATGGGAATTGAACAAGTTTGAGATCCTTGGAGGATAAACAGCTGAAAAAATTCTGGGAGAACGTAAAAGACTAAGCTTGCTTACACTCCATCATGGACAATCCAGAGGTGGGATAATTGGTTAAATGTGTAATACAATCCGAAAGCAAATGAGCTCCTTTAGAGCTGTTGTCAAATGTCATAACAAATTCTCTGTTCCCTGTCAGGTGATGTACAGCTACTGGTAACAAACAATGACACCAAGGTCCAGAGTTTTCCTGCTGGCTGGCGTCGTTAACTTGACAATGTAAATGTATGATGCACGTCTGACGTGTTTTACGACCACATCTGAATCATTCTTTATTAACATGCTTTTGCTTTTACTATTGAATGACAGTAGTACGGCCAACCATTAGTTGCAAGACCTATCGGTACAGCCCAAAATGACTTTTTTTCTGGCTTCCATTATAAAACTCCAACAGTAGCAACTTTAAGAAACTACTACCAAGCTGTAGGTGGAGCCCTAATCACACAAGGCTTTTTCATGTAATTCTAGAGAACAGAGCATTTTTTTCCTCGTCTATTTCTACATATATTGAAATTACCATCTCCTTTTTTTCAATGTCAAATCTGCATGAAATTCCAAGAACAGGGAGGTAAAATAAGAACCCTGATCAGGCTATCCATGCTAACCAGGAAACAGACTCTAGCCACAAACTGTTTCCAACCAGTTGCCGACTCAAGTAGCCAAGTTGGTAGATACACCAACCAATTTTAATCTCATACAATTACATGCTTGTGGATGGTTGTCGGATTCATTTTTATTGGCAGGATTTTGACACCATACTAAAGAGAGCTGGTATCTTACAATTCTCCATGTCAGCGACTGGTTCCAGAAGCTTGCACCCTCTTCCAAGGCAAACAAGACTCCGCCCACAGGAGCACCAAACGCTGCTGCCACGCCCGCCGCGGCCCCACCCGAAACAAAATCTCTCTTTTCATGGTCTGAGCGGAAATACCTAAATACCTGTTGTTAAAAAAATGCAACTTGGTTATTAAGAAGGGAAGTTTGCCCAAGCTCTGTTCACCATTCAAATAATCCAATAACGGTTCTTCATTTTGCAAGTGTACTGGAACTTCTACTGTGAAACCCTCACCTTGAAATCCCTCTTGAATGTCGTTGACCTGCCTTGAGACACACCCGCTGCTATGACTGATCCCGAGTGTATCATAGGGCCTTCCTGCATTGAGACAACAACCCAAAACAGCTTGTAACGTCTACAACCCAGAGCCTTCACTCATAGCTCAGCTTCATTTTGGGTCAGCTTCATTTCTGACTTTCAAACCTTCTATGATCCATCATAAGTGAGATGTACAAGTCTCCATGGCGCCTATGAAAGACTCTTACAACGTGTGAATCAATAAGAACCCTCATGGTTTTCAAAAACATTGCGTCCATTTTCATCAGGAAAACAAAGAACTCAGTTTTATCTTTCTCAAATGGCCTCGAGACTCAATTTTCGGGGACCCAAATCCGTTGGCATTTCACAAAGCATGATCATATTAAAAAAAACATTAATGTTGGCTTCATGTGACATAGTTTTTATCCCCACAGACAAACATGTAGTTTTACTTGGTAGTTGGATGTTATTATTCCTAACATTTTGAGAGGAAACTAGTTCCGGATCCATAATCAGAGAGTCATCCAGTGCACAGATTTCTTTGAGCACAGTTTTCTCGGCGGAAGACATGTTACTGTACCTATTATGAGATGCTTGATATCCTTCAACTAATTTGCACCCAGCAGACAAATCTGTTCAGCTCTCCAGGAGACCAACATCTCCAAAGCTCAACGTGCAAAAGGATGTATTACCTTTCCAACAGACAGTCCCCCAGATACGGCGAATATCACGCCAAACATTTTACAGACCAGCGTTCGTATGCGGACAACGTGCGGAACCTTGACGCCGTTCAGATAGCACTTGATCTGTGGTATGCCGCTCCCAGCAGCAACAGGCTGTGGAAAACCAATAACGCCATTTTCTAACAAACGAGTCAGTGAATTTTAATTCGTATTTATACATTTCATTAACCTTGAGCCACTGATAGACTTAAATTCATTTTGGGATCCACCCGAATACTTTCAAGGTGTACAGTGCTGGTTACAGTAGATTACAAATGCAAAATAATTTGAACTTTCATCAATTTTTTTTAAGGAATAGCCAAATAGCCACTCCCATGTGTATCTAAATGGGGAGATGCAGTTGCGATAAACACCCTTACTCAGGGACATAAGTATGGCTACCTTGTGGCACTGCAACAGCATTGTAAAAAACACAATAGCAGTTAAGACTTTTTTTTAAATGCCCCCTCCCCCAACTCTCCTTGGCCCCACCTCTCCAAAGGCAACTAAGACAGCTGCGATAGACACGAAGAAGACATCAATGGCCAGCCATATGATGAATGGCACCAAGATATCTGTGCCATGGATGTGTGTCACCAGATCTGTAATCAAGTCACTAAGAGTCAAGGAAATTGACAATCATTCACAAAATGAAACAGGAAATGAAAGATTGAAATTGTTCAAAACTGAAAAACAAGATTGTTTTGTTCTACTTTGTTCCAAATATTTGATATCATTATATGAAATGATCAATAAACACTTTGCAAGGATGATCATGTTTAGGTAATTAATCCTAACCTTCTAGATGCTGTTTACATCACACTGAATCTTGCCACATTTGAAAAAGTTGGGGTTAATCTCGCTTTGTGAGTTAATGTCAAACAAATCTGACAATTAACATCAAAAAAGTTCTCATGCTGAATCATCTATAATATAAATTTTGTGACAAATGGTCACAAAGTTTCAGAGAATAATAAACTGAGTACAGCTTCAGAGAACAATAAACAGAAAATTCTTCAAAACTCATTCTTGAGCCTGGATGTACAAACTGCATTGGCTCAGTTCCAAGGATACAACTAGAGAGAACACCATACTTCCAACCAGCCAGGAGACTGATGAGGATGTCAATAGTGGCAGCTACCATTGCAGTCAGGGTACCAATCAAGAACATGACAAACCAACGAGCCAGTCCTTTCCTAGCAATACTAAATCTCTATACACAGAGAAATAAAATGAAAGTACAAGACACATGTAATCTGTTCCACACACAAGTAGTTTAGGGTGCAGGAATTACCAATGCAACTTCTCTTACAATAAACTTTTTGTCCGGCGGACACGTACATGTACATATACATATACAAGGGCACGTATACATGACAGCCATTTTGTGTCCAAATCTGTGGACCCCACTATGGCTGTGCCGAATAAGCGAATATTTGATCGATTATTGAATATTCAAATATTATTTTTCGAATTTGAGTAGTTGAATGCAAAACCCATGAAAAGGAAGGGAGAATTTTCTTTTGTTTAAAATGAGAAAAATTGCACTATGGATGCTTGTTCCAGGCAGAATCAAATGAAAAGTAACAGAAACCTTAAAGCGATTCAAAATGTACATTATTCATTAAAAAGATTGAAAGGAATATACACTTTCAACAGGATAAGAAGTATTATACGTCTTAAATCTTGCTAAATTGTGGCTGGAAATACTCATTGACTTGAGAAGCTATTACAATGATTATAATGTACAACTGTGTGTGTTATTGCAACTGATTTTGTATATGGTTTGTTCCTCAACAATCTGCCAGTCGGTAAAGAATGAATATTCGGATATTCCATCGAATCGAAAGTCGACTATTCGAATAGTGAATTGTTCGAACTGACTCAGCCCTAGACCCCACTCTTAAAACTAAAACTAAATGTTGAAGTGTTGGTGATGTGGACACTGGAGATGAACCAAACATGGCATGCCACTGCACAAGCATCACGTTCATAAATAACGAATTTTGCCAGGAGTGTATTGGTTAGTCTCCAAAACCAGTCTGTATGGAGATAGTATATGCATTTTTTGTTTCTTTTTTCACACATGCTGATTCCTTCCACATTAAATCAAACCAGGACCATCCAAGTCTGCTAAGAACCCTTTCCTGTTTGGGTTAAAGATTCAAGGTTGGTGAACTGAACTCCTATTCATACACAGGTAGGTGCTTAATGTCCCTGTGATGTTAGATGAACACAGAGCATGCAATAAAGTACAAGCTGGTCAGATTTTAGCAGATCTGAGAAGGTTCCAAGCAAAAAAACCTTGCCTTGTAGGCACTGAAGGTTAAAGGACGTTCACGCAAAATCTGAATAAAGCACAGCCGTCCTTTATGAACAAATCGAAAGGAATTTATATACCCGAACAACTTTCAATAGAAAGTCGGTTTTGAAGTTCAGGAAGCACTTGTGTCTCACAGCATTCAAATGATTACACAACATGTTATGTGACAATTTCCGTACCTATATAAGGATTTGTTTCTGATCCGTATCACTTTCACTTTAGTAGTTTGGTCCGTGTCGGCAGCATGAACAAATAAATGCTCTAACGACTACGGTATTTCACAATCTTTTACAATATCTTGGTGAGAGCATGGTACCAGGATTCTCCAGACGCCAGTCTGAAAGATCAATACACAATGCCAATGCACTCTTAGTGCAGTTTTATCAATGGATGCAAACACATCAGTGGCATACCAACAATGACGAAGATTTGATTTTTATTTTAGTCCCTGAATGAGGTGCTATCAACTTTCAAAATCTGTTTTCCGGGGAGGCTGCTTGATTTGAATTTCAGTGGGCAAAGCCTGACAGGAAGGACTGAAGTCCAAATCATGCCTGGTGATCCAAAAGAAGACGGTTTTACATTTCCTTGGAGAGACGTGACCACCGGGAACCAGAGCACAAAAGGAATGCACTTATTAGAGACTTGACTAGAAGTACCACCTACTGACACAAAACACATTAAAGGGTGCCAGTCCCGTTAACAGTGTTTCCCATATTGTTATAAATTTCTACACCCAAAGCCATTTATAGTTGTTAAGCTAAGCTTAAACGAAACAGTAGCGCACTTTATGTTCTTACAAAGTTGTCATTTTCTTTTGCAGTCAACAATGGATGGAACACGTTGGGTAGAGCAAAATTTACTCACCAGTTTTTACATTAAAATGGATCACTCTCTGGTCGCAATCGAGTTACAACCTCCATAACGATATACACAAAGTACGATGTGGAGTGCTCAAGGCATTGCAAAAATGTAAAACCATCTGAGAAACTGTGCCAATTACATGTAGATGGTAACTTACTGGCCCATTTTACAAGTAGGTTTTTTTGTACTAATTTGATCACAGTGAATGGACCCCGACTCAAATCACTGCTTGAATGCAAAATATTTCATGTTTTTTAATTTTTTTTTCTGTTTTCGGGCACCAGTTGAAACAGCTTGCTTCATTCTGGTTTGCTTTAATGTTCATCTGCAATTGCTAAACTAAAAGGCATACATGTACGTGCACTTCCCTCATGCCAGAATTTGTAAACATCCAAGTTCCTACTGTTTTCAATTGGATATTGCATATCCAGGTATTGATCACACTATTACAATCAGCACAAATGCACAGGGAAAAAGTCAGCTTTCTTTTGTGCCAAGGAGCCAGTGATGGATTCTTGCTTTGAGAGTAACAGACCTCCATCTTTCTTGTCTACCATTCAAAGCAATATAACCAAACTGAGGCTGGAAGGGACAATAGTCTGTTCCCTTTTATCAGTATGTGAAGTTTACTGTTGCTGATTGGTCTACTGGGAACAAGACAAGCATGGCTCCATCAGGATCAAGGTCAATAATACAAGATTTGTGAGGGATCACAGGTACCTTGGTTCCACGCAGTTTCTCCTCCTTCAGGTGCAGCCAGTTTTCAGCCTCGTCATAATCAAGGCTCTGTGCAACACATGAGAGAAAGAACTATTAGAGATTTCCTGAAAAAGGAACTTGCAAGTCCTAGTGCCCAAGTTCTTAAAGAGGCCAATGCCTGCAGCTCTGTCATGTCAAGCTTTTTCAATCATTTCTGTATAACCACTGGCCGATGAAATCAAGGTTAATATGATAAATGTCAAGTGCAGCCTGGGGGAGGGAGGGTTTTCTGCATCAGCTCAGACTAAGTGGGTAACTAAATTTGTCCACCTTGCTTAGTTTACAAGGACGTTCCGGCTGACTTATCTATAAAAACTTATTCCAGTTTCATCAATTGTACTGAAATAGTCATAAAATTCTTGAAATAAACAAGAATTCCAAAAGGAATTCCGTATCAGATCGCTACAATTTCCTGTGTCCCGAATATCAAGAAGTAAACCCTGCTTTTAAAACCTACTCCCCAAAGGTGCCGAACCCCTTTCCTCTTTAAAATGGACTCCACAATTTTGACATGGTGATTATGATACATGAAAATTTCAATGGTCTGACTCGGAAAGCTTCCCAAGGTCCAAGTGTGTCCCCCCAAGTCATTTCTTGGGCTATCCAAACTTTTTGTGATCTGAAAATCCCCTCCCCCCGTCTAATCAGTTTGTTTTTCAGTGTTTCCTTCAATGAAAACTTGAACGTACAACAGAAAATATTTTTAAAGCAACATTTGCAATTCCAACTACCTCTATTCCCTATGTTTGGTGTATAATTGTTATCACCCACACTAAGTTAATTAAAAAAAAAACAACCCAAGTTTGAACAGCCGACATTTTCGGTTCTGGTGTAGTTTTCTTACTTATTTAACTCTTTCGATCCACAACACAATGCAAAGTCAAGGGTAAACCCCCGAGAGACCTACTTGCCACAAATCCCTGACGTTCTCTCAACTACCGACAAAAGATCATACAGGACGTAACAGTCCATTAAAACTGCACACAGCATCCGCCCACTTGACCAAACCCAAAGCCACTTCAAACTGGATTGCCATCTCCCAAGTTCACTTATCAATAACGTCTAAATCTACATAAACTGACTTCAATTTCAACTGTCCACATCTGACTGCAGAAAAGCAAACATACCTCGTACTTGGCGGATAACAGCTTTGTTGTTCCTATTTCTTCTGGGGCACTTGCATCCTGTTAAATATGGAAAAAGCCCAAGGGGTTTAAGGAACAGATCTAACTTACGCTCAACAAACAAGATACATGTACTTGGATTGGTCATTTGGTACATGGTACGTGCCAATACAGGTGTCATCATATGCGCATTGGCCACGTTTAATGCAGAGCACTATAATCCATCTAGTCCTACTCTCCCTGACGGATTGTACTTGGTGTTTTCAGTGTTTAGTTTGCCAGGAATGCTCAGGAAGGCCAGAGCTCTAAAAGAGGTACATGTACATGTATTGTAATACACAATACACGTATGGTACTTAGCCTTCCACTTCTACTTTGCTTGGCCAAATTAAAAACACTGGCCAAACTACTGTAGGGTATCAGCAGAAATGTAAATGCAAGATACATAAATATTCATCTCCAAGCTACCGGTGCGTTGAATGTTTGATCCTGATTGGTCGATCCACGGAAACAGACCACGCAATATATACCCATATACCCCATTACTCTTTGTTTTACACTGTTTATTTACATGTAATTTACAAGTAGCTTCCAGGGCATACATGTGCATACATATACAGTACATGTACTTGTAATAGCATCCCTGTATGTGAAGCAATTCCGAGTGAAACAGTACAGGCTGACTTAAAAATGGTGAATATGCATGTCAAGTTTGAAGATGAATTCGTTGTCTCACTCAGAGATTTATTTTGTTTTGGAACAAGCAAGACAAGCTCTTTTGTTAGATGCATTGTCACTCAGTTTGGTATCACAATGAAAATGGACACTATGTTGGTGAAAAGTGTTGTTCAAGTGTACAATTGTGCATTGATTTAAACTAGGCCTTTAAGTATGAAGTGGCCCTTGTGACGTCTGTCGCATTTTCACAAAGTGGGTCCCATTCATTATACATGTCTATGTATGTATATTAAGAATCATGTTTCAGCAACTGTTGAACTTGATGCTGAAGTTCAAATTTCAGAGACAATGACTGTGGCTACAAATCAAATCTTAACAACATGTTTTTAATCAATTTTCAACAAACGCTCTTAAACGTCTTCACAGTTTTGTCATTTGAAATCTCTCTCAATTCAATTTAGTGACTCATACACATGCTGGTACATTTGTTGTAAATTAAGTTAATTCAAGTCTTTGACTTTTTTCTCTGGTTCAGATGGTTAAAATCATCTCTATATCTTACCATTAGTAATTACAAAATAAATCAATGTTACAATACAAGGAAATGACAACAAAATACTGCAAAATGTGGGCCAACGGGAAGGGTAAAATGGATGTACATGTACCCCAGATGGGGTAGACAAGACAAGGATGTATGCACCATTGTTGGGCCTTCACTGACAGATCAACTGGTAAAAATAAGATTCTTGAGGGAAAATGAGAACAAGACTGAAAGTCTAGAAATCTCATTTTGAACTTTGTGTGTCTTGATATTATCTTATATGCGTACGTGGAACATTGCAATTGTGGATGTCAAAACGTGTTCCATACTTGTCTTGGCCCATTAGAGAGTTTGCAGTGTGTGTGCTTGAAGTGTGGTTATGCATTAAACACAAGCAATCATGGTCGGGGTGGGGGTTGAAAATTGATTTTTTTCTTATTGGTTGCTGGAGATAGCTCTCGTTCTAGGGAACTGCAATTTCTATGATGATTGTATCCTTGTGGGAAAACGAAATTGGAATTGTTGTGATCTACACATAATCAATTCATCACCAATTCTTATTTATTTGTCTTTAACATGATGGATTTGCACAGATAAAATGTGACAAATTCAGCAGTTCTGCAAACTCACATGCTTGAAACGGAAATAAAATCCAACATGCATGAAAGGTCTAAAAGATACACAATTGCCAAGTAAACAAACATTGGTTAATGAGGTCAACCCAAGGAGGGCAGAGGCTATTTCCAAAGCCAGTGATGTTTACAGCTTGACAGCAAGCGCATGCCACACGCATAATGTGGGGCCCATTCAGAGTTTCATATCATGCCTCTATATAATTGTGCATTTCGTCTGCTTGCCGTACGTAAACTATCATTTGGTATTAAACGCAAACGCAGTCTGGCACCTCAACTATGTATCGCACCTGCTCGCTCACTCGTGCTTCCACATTTTTTATCCCAAAAATTTAGCTGTAAAAAAGATACAGACTAACCACTTACCCAACGTATATTTTTTCAATGTAACAGGAAGAACACTATTATTTTGTTTGACCTAATTTCAAACTTTTTTTTGGCACAAAAACTTGTCACCAGTGAGGTCATGGTGCATGAAATATGGCCGAGAACTAAATGTATATCAACTGGTACCACGTACAATGAATGCATACATGTATGCTATGGTGATCAGGGACCTCATGTAAAATTTTCTAAGCAAAAAACTGCTACGTTGACCTAGTATCAATTTCACAAAAGCCACTCAGCAGAATGTCAATGCATTTATCTGCTTAGCGAAATATTCTGGTTCCGATTATGTGTTCCCAGAGGCTTTCTGAAGTATTCAAACAATAAACTTAAATAGAGGTCTCATACTTGGTACTGGATAGAACAGTTTATGGACATAAATCTGGTTTCTGAACACTGCTAAATATTACCTCTGATCAAAGATTTCTAGAAATGATCACAATAAAAAGCTCAGTGCACAACCAAACCACTTTGACAAACAACACTGAAAATGCGTACATTTCTATTTAGTGAGGGCGCTTCGGCATCAAATTGGCATGGTGCCAAACTTGCCTAATTTTCCACTGTGACCCAATGAGCTTCCCGACATACATGTACTGTACAAGGAACAAGTATGGTCTACCAACAACAAAACTCAACTCAACCACCACAGCTGCTCCAGTTTAAAGCAAAAGAAATGATTCACTTTAACCAACTTTCTGCACAAGTCTGAGTGCTGGTGCCAGTATCTCCCCCAACATCCCCTTTAAAGTGTTTGTACCAGCACGTTCATATACATGTACATGTACATGCATAAACTGTCTACAGGATGTATGCAAAGCCGTCAACTAGTGTATTTACGCAGCTGAGAACACCACAAGGCAATCCCACTGGTAGTGAAAATCATGTGAACTCATTCAGAATGGAAACATTATTTTTTTGAAAGGTGTTACTGGTGTGAGGTACGTGTAAAATATTCATTGTGGTTCTGTTTTGCTTTCACATTGGGATCTGAAACAACACTGACTATTTGGCCAAAATTAAAGCGATGCCTGATGCAATTTAGACCGAGATGGGAATATTTGCAGAGAGCCAAGCTGAGCAATGTCAAACACTGTTGCTATGGCAATGCCGTGGTTACAAAACACCTCTTGGAGGGAGACTGGGCTGCCAGATTCCTCGGCAATTTGGCAGTAGTTTATATCCTTTCGCATGAAATCCTTTCAGACAAGGAAACCCAATTCAGACTGTTACCAAGTGACTTTGCTTGCCCTCCCAGTCTCACAACATTCTGATTAAAACTTCTGACGTGAATCACACTCCAGATGCTTCGGATTTTGAGTCACCGCCCACCTTTCTAAGATGCTGCCCGCATTATGTTTTAAGTGAAGGGTTATTTTGCTTTGATGGGAACATGATGGATGGACATATATGTGTAGCAAAGTTCCACATTAGACGTTTTGAGTCACCCGTCACCTTCTTTCTAAGATGCTGCCTGAGTCTTGATTAAACTGAAGTGAAGGTTTATGTACATGTACATAAACCTGTACCTTTGACCTACATGTAAATGTTCAGAATATAAGGGTGCGAACTTCTGTATAATTTGAAAAATAGGGCCAAGTCAATTTGAATAATTTACTATTCAAATATTTGACCTTCAATTCAATTGAATATCCTAATATTTGGTCTTTACCGACTGGCAGTTTGTTGAGGAACAAACCATATACAAAATCAGTTGCAATAACACACACAGTTGTACATTATAATCATTGTAATAGCTTCTCATGTCTACGAGTATCTCCAGCCACGATTTAGCAAAATTTACGAATAGCAAAAATTACGAAAAGACGAATAATACTTCTTTTCCTGTTGAAAGTGTATATTGCTGCTAAATTTTCTAATGAATGATGCCCCTTTTGATTCGTTGCAAGGTTTCTGTCACTTCTCATTTGATTCTGCTTGGAACAAGCCTCCATAGTGCAATTGTTCTCATTTAAATCAAAAGAAAATGCTCCCTCCCTTTTAATGAATTTTGCATTGAAATATTCAAATTAATGTACATGTACCCCCTGCCAGTTTGTTTGGCTACCAACCACAACAACTGTAGTCCTTTGCTGCAATTGACCGATGTCATCACGTATCCATAAATCATATCACATGGTCGACATCGACATTGTACGTGTATGATAGAATTTGGACTCTGCAGCTGTGACGCATACATGCATTACAAAGCAGTTTCTTTTATAAACTTTGATAAACATGGGGAGCTGGAAACTGATAAAAAATAGCCACATGTACCGGAACATGTACCTGCATTTTGTTTGCACTCTGGTTTTTACGAAGGGAAAATGAAAGAACTTTCCCATCTATAGGCTTCAAAGAAACTTAGGCATTGTCAGTTACAACCACAGGTCAAAATCATAACTGCATTCTTGGATGCCTCTGCTTACTCTAAGGTCTGTGCTTTGCAGGTGCCTCCTTTTCAGAAGTAAGAAATATCTGTTCAACTTCTTAATTGGTTACAGACTTGTCAACTTTGTGCTTGGACCATTTCACAAATGGTTTACATCAGCTTCAAGAAATTATTGTCTGTCATATTTTGCACCTATTATCATGTTTATGGAAAAATATTGCTGGTGCTGTTTTTTGTTCTTTTTTGCTTACCATATTTATTTCATTCGCCTTAAACTTTCTGATCTTTTCTAATGTACTGCTATACTTTGCTACCTGTTACAAGTCAACACCATCTAAGCACATGAGGATCCCTAACCCTTGGGTGATATAGATGAATGTCTGCAGCAGGTGGAGATGAAGTGGTCAAAATTGATATTAAGGATGTCGGTGGATGCTTTCATATTGTGTATAAAATATACAACACAATTCTCCATATAATAGCAGTGCAGGCTTTATTTGCCTTGCAAGCAGTATCTTTAACCCTCCGGTTGGCTTTTTCAATTGGGTTATGCAACCACAATGGAAGTGAACCCTTTGCTTTTATCCATCTACATGTACCTGTACATGTACATGCACCACAGGCCATAGCTTGATACTGCCCTGGATTGAAACTCCAGGCATCAGGAAATTCAAGATTAGGGCTTCGAGTGAAATGCATACCTTTTTCTGTACAATCAACAGATTTCTCAGACCTTATTTCTGGGTCTGAGTCTTCTTCTCCGTAGATTTAATAGCCGCCCCGACTATCAAAATGTTGCCTAACAATGAGTGTGAAATGTACCCAGTAAACCAACTCTGTTTTTGAGTTTTACTGGTTTTTTGCCCCCTCTACATGGTGCATGAAGCCTACATGGACATTTTGTGCACATGTAGCCTACATGTATGTGTTCAGTATGACAGGATCCACTGTATCTTACCGTAGTGTATATATCTTTCCATGACATTGTTCGTCGGAGCCGAAGCCTGGATGCTGGAGACTGGCTATGTTCCATGCCTCTTGATTCCTCCTCTGCAGATCCCTGCACTGAATGCTCAATCTGTTTTTTTTTTAAAGAAAACATGAGAGTAAGAGACAACAATTTCTCCAAGGGAAGAGACTCAGACTGACTTGACTTGCGGTCATGAGTTCGCGCAGGGTTGAGTTCAACCCAGGCTGTAGTGCAAAAACACCTTACCCCGGTACATCCTTCATCTCAGCAAGGGTCCACAAATGCCACAGAAACACAGAGCCAAGGGGATACGGGAGACAAATTGCTGGGCTCAGCTCCACTCTCTCATGCACAGGAAACACACACCCATTCCCCAAAGTCTGGCATCATGTGTACTGTGTGTTCTGCACTACTTGTGATGGTACACGTACGTGTAAGTAAACTTTCGGACGCGAAAGGTCTTGGAACTCCACAAATCACACATTTCACAATCGGTTAAACTAAAAGGATAACACAGAGGTCTATTGTATGCAGATAAACTGGATAATGGGTTCATATCGAAACTGTGCCTTACAATAATTACAACTCCTCACATCCAACCATTAACGCACGGACCTTCTGTTACCATTAACTTCATGTTTTCAACGAATTGTTTGTTTCGTAATGACTACAGTAACGTCAGCCATGACAGGACTTCCAAATTCCATAGTTACCGGTACACTGCCAATCTACTGGTATACATCACTTAACACTAACCCCTCACCCCTAACTTTATTAATTGTGCTGCCACCCTTCTGAATCTAATGATATCCAACAGCTAGGTACGATAAGTGTGAAGCCTCCTGAATCTAACAGAGTCCAACAGCTTGAACAAAAGGCCTTTTGTCCACTGCTCACATCAACAAAATCTAACAAAAAGTGCCCACTGTTGGATATTGTTAGGTTGGGTTCAGCATAGTTTAGGGATAATGTTTTGGGTTCCATAAGGCCATCATGGTGTTGTAGTAGCTTGTTCGAAATGCAAGCCGCCAAGCGAGTTCATTATTTGTGAACCCAGCATTTCAATCTTTATTTCTGTCCTTTATTTTTCAATCATATCCTACCGTATGCTTCTTTATGTTGATGCTTTGCTTTTCTTTCACACATGGCAGATTTCATACCCTTGAAAATTTTTAAAAGGAAAGAAAGTCTGAAATGTATACATACTGTACAGACTGATTAGTCTGGTTCCTATTTCCATTGCTTCAACAGAAGTAGACACCAACGACACGTAAAGTGTCAAAAAGTCTATAGCCATGGCATATATTTTGTTTATTTCATGAAGTGCATGTTAATGGCATCTGGTCACACATTACTTAATGTTAATCCCTTCGTGTCGGGAGGCGGCTAGACACAAATGCCGTACAAATTGAGATCCTCAGCCCGCTTTTCAGCTATTATTCTCCGCCCACGCCCGAGCGAACATGGTGAAAGAAGGCAGACCCTGGCTCTTGTACATGTTTATATGGTAATTGGTCTTTGTGCGTAGCCAAGAAATGAAAAGACCGAATTTGCATCATAATCATCAGCTTCACAATAGTCTTCACTTTGAAAAGAGGCAACGGGAATGTGGAAGGGTGAGTAGAGCCGCATGCCACCGAACAATCAGCCTTTCAAATTCAAAATACCAATCCCTATAATTCTGACTACTCTCGTTAAGATTATATAGAGACGTCAGGGAAATCCGTGGTCAGGGAACCACACTAATCATATGACGGTTCGACCATTTTGCAATAAATATATCCCCAAATTACATGTACATGGAAAACAGACACTTTATTCGTCCCACAACTTCACAATCGTATCTTCGCAAAATATTATCACTCCCTGAAGTACATAGGCTATATGTATTTCTCAACATTTTAAACGTGCAAACACAGCTAGCTTGACAACGCAGTATGTATCGCACACTCTGACATCCCCCCCTCCGCTTCCAAACATTAATGGTCGAGCGATATGTGT
Source organism: Acanthaster planci (assembly GCF_001949145.1). The sequence continues at coordinate 953,967 of NW_019091421.1, forward strand.
TTAAGCCTACTTAGAAAACACTCTTCCTACCTTCAGTTATGGGAACGGAGTCACCAAATGCACAATCCCCTAAAACAGGCCTAGTTACGATCCCCGTGATAGTCTCAACATGTTGGATCAGGTGCTACATCATTTAATTGTAACACATTGGGGCGTAAACAAGTGCACCATTGTCCGCACCTACCCCGATTTCGTGGTGAGTCCGCGGGAGATATCTTTGGTCACCGAGCAGTGGGACCCGTTCGTCCTTCGGCCGGTTCACACCCGTTCGTCGCGGTCTCTCCGATGCCATTTCTGACCCGTCCAAGTTCTAAGGGAAATTTTTACATATCGGATCTTCAATAACATAGAAAAGGAAGTCTGGTCGCTAAACAGCCCGGCACAAACTTCCAGCTGTCAAGCACTTGACATGTGATGCTGACATAGCTCACTTTCTAAAAGTAGAACGAAATAAGCGGCGACCGTAGCTAAACTGTGCGTACTAGACGGTGTGTTGTAAGGAAGCCTATACGTTCCAAATATGACACAAAAATTCATCGCTGATCAAAGATGTATGATTTCCCTAGAGGATTAGAAGCAGGGGACAACTTGCCTCATTAATACAAGTCGATTTGTTTATATTGAAAACGCCAATTTGTTACAAGCGATACTTGCACCTTCCATTAAAAAAAATCCTGACTCAAGATTGACTCCTGATTTTTGTAAGATAATCATAACTAATTATTCAAAAGAAAAGCAGATTAAAAAAAATCAGAAGTGACCCAAAAAATTAACTTAACATAACCAAAAGTTGTCTTTGGATTGACTCTGACTAGCCTACTTACGAAATTCCTCAGCTGAAGTCGCATGTCCATTTTCCCACGCAAGACAGCATTGACCGGGCCCAACGACGTGGCGAGCTGAGTGACTTTGATGCACTAAAAACACTGCTGATTTCAGAACCAGAATTTAATGAAATGTAATCTAGAAGCAACTGGATTCCTAGATTATGGGCTGTCCTCTGTCTTTACAGATCCCATTCATTTGGGCCAAATAAAGACAGTTCCCTCATTATCTTTTGTACTGTTTGTGGGAATAATGAGGATTGTGCAAGAGTACAGTGTAGGCCTATAAAGCCTATCAAGCACTCTGTATAGATAGGAGGGAAAAGGTCACCGCCTTTCCCCATATAAATGGAGATGACAAATAGGGGAGAAAGGGCAAAGACGTGGAAAAGAAATGAAAAGAGTTGGTGAAAATCGTCAAGTTCCACGAAAATGCTCTGGACTACCAACCCCAATATTTTTATCAGTCGCTCAGTCTCACTGTTGAGCACTTTTGTAATCTCCCAAACTGCATTAGGGATCCATTCCAGCCCCTCCCCTTTCGCTCGTGCTTTTTTTGTTCTTCTGTTTACAACAACAACTGTTTACAACTATTGCTTGCGTTCGGCGATGTTTGAGTTTGTGTTCGACAGGATTTGCGAGCACCCCCCAGTACACTGTAAATCCCAAGCACGTTTGACGCGTTTATAAACTAAACACATTTGAACATTTGAACACGGGGTGCGTTTAGACGTGAACGTGTTTTTTACATTATGGAGTGCTTATCGTAATCTGTTTTATAGCGGCTTAAAACGTAAATTCCATTATTTTCCGCCTTGCCAATTAGTTGTCAGTGGTTAATTTAAGCTGATTTACCGTATAATGTATGGATGCAGAGTGGATTATTACTCAATTACCGGTATCCACCAAAAATAAACAACGTGTTTAGACAACATTTTAAGTATTAATGTTGTATCGCTTAGCGTTCAAGACACGACTTCGTACATTGTAGGTGCATGCACACTTCCATCTCTCTCAGCATCCCCACACGTCTGCTGGCAGTTGTCACTTGCAAATGTAGAGAACTTTTTTCGTTTCTTACACACGTCCGTGCATATAACGCGCATAGATATTTCAGGATCTCGGGTGGGTGATAATTTTCTGAAAAAAAATAAGGTCTGTCAAGAGTACTTCAATCATTTTGGTTTCCGTCGGTGTTCGCTGTAGCAGTTGGCTTGCCACTCTTCACGCCACTGAGTATGACTTCAGTGAACACGTGTATGCCATCGTTACCTAATAATGAGCAGTTAATCAAACACTGCACCCATTATAAACGTGTCATTTAGCAAGTCTTCAACCAGAAAAGTGAACTTTCGAAACTTTCGATATTTGTAGTTTATTTGATGGATCTTCTGGTACGAAATTCTTTAAGTACAGAAGTTTTGTGTGATGCAGTCTTTGTTTGCTTCCATCTTCTCTCTCACCTTTCTAGAGCAGGGACTCTTGGGGTGAGGGATTTATGGACAGTGGTCTATTCACACCGGAAAATTGCGTGTTTTCACAGAGTGAAGCATATCCCACGTGACCATTTTACGCCCGAAAGAATTCACAGATTTTAGAAATATCAAATTGAGACATGAGCGTGTCTTCTTATCAAGAGATATTATAAACCAATAAAGCGACGCCATACAGGATGTGATTAAATTATGGAAGCATTTACTGCTGCAGCCAAAGTGCCTACGGGGTCCATTAAAGATGGCATGCGTCACCAACTCTTCCTATGCTTGATTCGAAAAGACTAAAAGAGTGCGGCAACTGATTGATGGAGTTCTTCTTGTTCAGTATCCTCGCGAATTTTACGGAGTTGCTATCGCCCATCCTACAAGAACGCAAAGAATAAAATCCTTTTTCCTCACGCAAACCGGCTTGAAAGCATGCGCAGGAACACCATGTTAGGCCATGCCTGTGAATTGTTCTCCCGGGGTCATCTGTGATTTTCCGAGCTACATTTGAACATCTAATCACAGATTATTTTTACACGTATATGTTCATTAATAAGCCGTGTCAGAAAACCACTTGGATGGTGCGGCTTGAAATTACGCACAGCTCTGGGAAGTGGCTGCAACCACCGCCACAGACTCACATGTAATTTTAGGCGACAGTGAAGTAATTCGGACACGGCTAACTTGAAGAGCTGGTAGGCCTAATCGAAAAAAGTTTCCATGCGCAGACCACGTGTGGGACACCACATAAATTTGCTTAGCAGGATTTTATGACGAGCAGAGCTTGACATTTGGTCCCACTTAAAAACACAACTTGCCCTTGTTTGAAATATGGCCCCGAAAATCAATGAAAAGTAGAACATACACACGGATCCGGTATGGCTTGTTATGTTGCTTTCTGGGGTAGCTCAATGTCGGGATCACATAGTTGTTATGAACTGCACGACGTTCTAGTTTCATTGTTGTATTAAAAGCTGTGTATTAGAGACCTACCTTATTTTGTGAAATTGTTGAAATTGTCACACCACACAATCGCTGCAAAAAGTCACCACTTTCAAACACTAATGTGGGAAAATCTCACCAAATTATAAACAAAATGGACGAGCATTATACGAGCATATATACTTCCTGCTGTGAAAATAAAGTTCACAGTTCATATCACACGCATACATGCACACACAAAAGTACAATTCACTGACTCGTACAGGCGAAATAGACCATGTAACGGGTATTGGTTTTCTGTAATAACACAATGCTGACATGTAGCTCCGAGTTGGCAAGAGATTAAACATTAATTCAACGACAAGCACACATGGAAGACAAAGTGTAAAGTCCTCCAAGGTGGTATCAGTCGACGTTTAATATACCAAAGCTGGATTTACATTACTTAACAGTGAAACAGAAAAATACAATTTTCAAATTTCTTTCAAACTAGACTGGGGGTATGTTTATACCCCATCGCAAACTAAAGGCTTAACATACTGAAATGTAAATCATCGACACAGTGTCTCACATAACCTAAATACTGAATGCAGCATGCAATTATATTAACGGTAGTCAGTTAAAAAAAGACTTTTTTTCCTTTTGGATGTTATTCTAGCAACCATTTGCCTTTGTAATAATTGACTTTATTTGTAAAGCAGAAGAGCCAGACTTTTTTCTTTAATCTGTGACAATCCGGCCTTCTTTACTTTGTTCCAGAAAATCCCAGCATTAACTATCAAGACAATTTGCAAAGAAAACAAAATTGATCCAAAAATATATTAAGAAAATTAGAAACATAAAACATTACGTGGTCATTTAAAAAATGTTTGTGCAATGTAAGTCTATTGTGTAGTGATTGATGGTTCATACATTTCCGAGACAATAGTTTATGATCATGTTCCTCCTGACAATTTATTTAAACACAGAACAGCGTCTCTGCCATATATTTTGATCAAAGTGGCCAGTTACCTCGCTTTTGAAAATATTTTGCCGACAGACCTAAGTCATGAAAAGAGTGTACACCCTTAATTTAGATCATCACAGCATGCATGTTTTATAATTATATGCTACATCGTCTAACACTTCACCGTAAACTTACTGTGAAGATACATGTGAAGTAGTTTGGAGCATTGATTTCCCTTTGGTTCTGGAGACAAGGTAATGGACTCTATACCTAGCCATGTTAGGGCTCCAGACCTCAGTTAAGCACACACATAGGCATCGCTCGGTCATTTTAAATGGACGGGGTGCCATCATGAAATTTATCGTCACTTAAAATTGATTGTAACAGTAGTCTGGTTCCCCGACCTGACACGTGACCTCCACCCTTCCTTTCCCCTTCCTCCTACAATCTTGCCCACAACACCATGATTATGCCAACAGAACCGATCAGTGGAGGAGTGACTCCCTACACACGCTCTAGCGACGACCGTGAGCGCACAAAAAACTTGACTTCACCGTACAAAACTTGAGCTCATCGGAGTGCACCCACGTAAATAGGCAAAAAAGCCGTCTGCCGAGCTCATTAATAGAAGTTATACACTCAAAATATTTTCATTAGGAAGTTGTAAGAGCCATGAAATTGGGGAATTGAAGAAATATTGCATGGAACCTCTGGCACGGACTTAGAGCTTCTAATTCTGAGCAATTTGGGTGCAATCACGTGCGAAAGTAGCACTATTTGGCCGTTTTGCAGAGGGATGGGTTTTCAAAATGGCTTCTTTTCTGGGTAGGGACATTTTCTTCATTTTAGGGGTGGTCTGCTTCGGGTGAGAATTTTTCAAAGCTTCATCGTCAACCACCCAAAATGGAAAGGAAAATGAAAGGGGACACGTCGAACAGTTTTTCTGTGCAGCCTGAACACCGGTGAGAGTTGTGAGTATTTTTAAAATAATTTTGAAGTATGGGGATTTATCACTGCTGTCCAAGGGAATTTATTTGTTGTGGTGCAGCCACCGGGCGTCTTTGGATCTCAAACTGCCTTAGGACTGCCGACCAATCAGATGACAGAGATTCATCAGGGGTCGTATACCACGGAATGGCACGTGTCTGCTCAATGTGTCTGTGACTTCACCCAGTAGTACGCAGTTCAGTTTCTGCTCACCTCAGGTGGATCTGTTCCGTCTCCCCCAGAGACGACAGCACAGAATACGGTAGAAGACTCTCCTAAATAGCGGGTTGCAGATGGCATAGCAGAAGGGATTAGCCGCGCTACTCAGATGCGCCAGAAAAGCCAGGAACTGCGGGTTCAAGAAAATATGAAATAGGACAAATTGAATAGCCGTGTATTCATTGTGGCGGACCAAATGAAGATCTAAAAGACCTTTAGGCTGTTAGGGCAAAGAGGTAAACAAATTAGCAGACTCACATTTTTTGTGAAGAGTTATGGAGAAAAATGATTGAGCCGGAAACAAAATGTTTGGATCAGGTTTGTGCTTTGTCAAGTTTAATTTGAATAACTGATTACTTAATTTATACATTGCAAGTGTGATTACTATTCTTCCATTGTAATATCGTTCGCGAAGGTCAATAGCATATGCAGGTTTTGTGCCCAAGAGGGGCTACAGAAATGTATAAGAGATATGTTATTCTTACCCCTACGTCTATTTCTGGTGTGTATGCTGGATCTACAGCCACTATCATAGCGTATATAGACCACGGCACTCCAGACACCAGCATCACTGCCCAGATGTACGTCAGGGTTCGGGTCGCCCTCAAACTCATCAGACTAGCCTTACGGCTAATGTTCTTCACTGGGTGTGGCTTCGAGGTCAAAGAGGATTGAAGTTGGAGAGATGCAACACCATTTGGCTGCACCGGTTCTGTCTGAGATCCACAACTGCCGCCCTCTCCTTCCATGAAAGCCAGATTCACCTTCCCGACGGACACACCAGAGGACCTCTTAAAGTCGGTACTGGGTGGTGTCGATGATGGTTCGGCCCCTGGATTTCCTGGCACAGGGGCAGTCTCAGACGGCGAGTAAACACGAGATGTTTTCCCAACTTTCCTGTTCGGATACCGTCTAAGGCCGGTCGGATGTTTGGTACTCATGGTTTCCTTCGCCGGTTGCGTCTTCTGCCCCCGACTGCGACGGATGATAGCGCAGTAAACGAGAGCGTAGAAGACAGTTGTAGAGATGATGGGCACCCAGGACAGAGAAAGAAGAGTGAGGATTAGCAGTGCTGGGTGGAAGCCGTAGGAAGCATGGCAAGCTGGTGGACGGACCCGCTGGGTCAATCCGACGTACGGTAGCACCACCACCAGAGGTGTCCATATCAAGACCGGGATGACGTACCCGACCGACATCATCAGACAGGCGTGTCTCAGGGTCTTCTCTTTCACGTGCTGGACGGGGTAATACAAGGCCCGATACCTGTCGATACTGATGATCAGAGTCATCAAGAAGGTAGTATGGAGGAAGACGTGTTTGATATACGTCACCACTGTACACAGGGCCTCGCTAAACGGCCAGTATTCAACCAGCCAGACGACACTAGTCACTGCAGGGACAACCCCTCCACTGACCAGATCAGCTATTGCCAGACCAACGAGGTAGTAGTTGTTGTAACTGCGCAGTTTCCTTGTCGTCGCAACAGCATAACACACCAGTAGGTTGCCGAAAAAGGACACGAAGAGGAGAGTGGCGCAGAAGATACATTTCAGAATGAATAGGTAGACAGGAGAAGGGGGAAACTGACGTGGCATCGACTCGTGTGAATCCACAGTGGGGCTCATAAACTCGGTTGAGTTGATCCACCCCTCATTGGAGGTCATCCACTCGCTAGCACTGATCAACTCACTAGCAGTAAATCCCTCGCTAGAATTGGTCCACAGTTGAGGTCCTGCCTGTTCCGTGGTGGCAGTGGTCCACCTATTAGAATGGTGGATCCACTCGCTGGAGTTGATCCACTCGCTAATGGTAGTCCATTGATGAGACTCAGAGCTGTCGGCAGTCGAGCTAATAAGCATGTTGGAGTTTGTAGACTGGCTGAAAGTGATCCACCCATCAGCTTGGGATTCCTCCATGGTATAGTATTGACCACTTACTGAAGTGAAGGTGATGCACTCCCTGTGATCGATCCACTGTCTTACGTTGGTTCGTTCTGTCGGTTTGCTTCGCTTTGCGTGCTAAATCAAAAACAAGTTGGATATAATCAAAATTAATTGTAAAGGGATTTAGTGTATGAGAATCAATTCCTTGAGTCAATCCTCTTGTAGTTCATCAATTGCTACCTGCTCAATGTAGGCATCTGTTCTGATTTACTAATGCGCTTAGTAAGCATGTGACGAAGTGACACTTTGGTCGCTGAAAGGAAGTGTTTTCCACTGAAGTGTATTCCCTGAATTCAGAACTTTCCCCATTCAATACCGACCAAACAGCTGCAACTGCGGACAATGATCCCAGAGTGGAAATAGTACACCACGACACCTGACAACCAGTCAACGAGAAAGAATACGACCAATTGCTGAGGGAGAGATTTTCTACCGAGATAGGAGAACTGATCAGGGCGCACGGATACCAGAGAGCTGGTCTGCCTTCCGCCTGAGGATCGCCTGTGATCGACGGAAGGATGAATTCAATCCTACGGACACAAAGAGATAACGACGGCAGTCTCCCCGGACGAAATAAAGTACCTCCGAGGCACGATGAGCAAACAACATGCAAGACTAAACCCTCCAAGCCTGTCTTGTTTCTCTAGTTTCCCCCGAGACACAAAATGCAAACAATGATTTGCCGGTCGTTACAGTCAATAATGTTTGGATTCTAAATTTGCGCGTGTGCGTCAGGTGCCGTAAAGCTTTTTCATATTGGATGAGATGAGATGTGCTTGCACACGCACACCACCCGTTGTGATAAAATTGGTCGAATATCTACTACTTGAACTTGTAAGACGTGATTTTCCCCTCTGATGGAAACATCTACCAGCATAATTAAGCACACTTCTTTGTTTTAGTAGTGCGATCCGTAACGAATACATAGATCAATTAAAAATTCAATAGCGGGATAAAGTCACTGAAAACTGAAGCCAACAGGCTGCGTCAGTAACATTTATTCATAAAAACTTGCGACTTTCGTAACCAGATAAACGCTGTCAGATCAACTTTGATTCAGTCTTCAAACGACGTGCTCACCAGTACCACACTTGACTACTCTACTTGCCCTTGTGTAGGAAATGAAGTCTATTGATTCGCTCTTTGCGCGCTGCAACCATAGGCATGTAAGAGCCTCGATCTGGCAGCTTGTGCAATTGCGTCAGAATCGAGTCAACGCAGCTTTTAAAAATATCCGATTTGTAAGTGTGACGTCACTTCAGTTTAAACCACGCCCACTGCACACGTGCATTGCACATAGAGTTAACAGAAACGTGAAAGGGCTGCATAGCACCGTGATCAGAATATCGACGAGAATATAAGATTAAATCAGTTCTCTGAAATATATGATTACCGAGCTTTCGGTGACTGAGTACGTTCTTCAGGGCAACTGAATCTGCTTGCCCCGAAGAAGGCACCCAGTCACCGAAAGCTCGGCAATTTCAGAGTACTAATTCGATATTACACTCTTGTCGACATTCCGATCACGGCGCTGCGCAGCCTTTCCATATTTCTCCAGTTCGTAAGTGACTTCGTCACAAATTTGGACGCGCCACGATTCGCAGGCTCCCAGTGGATGGACGATCGCAGAAGTTGCGCGTCAGAGAAATATGGAAAGGCTGCGTAGAACCGTGATCAGAATATCGACAAGAATATAAGATTAAATCAGTGCTCTGAAATATCGAGCATAGGGCAAGCAGATTCAGTTGCCCTGAAGACGGTACTCAGTTACCGAAAGCTCGGCAATCATATATTTCAGAGCACTGATTTAATCTTATATTCTTGTCGACATAGAGCTAAGGCCGTGTCCGAAACGGGCTTCCAGAGCTACGGCTAGGTCTATTGTCTGCGCGTCTCCACACATTTCCAATGGAGCGAAGACCTAGACCTAGCTCTAGACAAGAGATTCGGATGCATTCCTTACATGCATTGATCGCCGTTTACATGGAACTGGAAGTTAACGCGCAACTTCAGCGATTGCCCAATGAAAGTCTGCAAATCGTGGCGCGTCCGCCTTTGTGACGAAGTCACTTACGAATCGGATAAGAACTAACGAAGCACGCGCAAAATTACTGCGCAACATCACGTGAATCACTTAGCCAGCGATATTTAGTGTGGAATGCTGCCTGGTCGAGGCTCTGCATGTGGCGACAACGTGCACACAGCGTGTAAAGAGCAAATGTCTCGGGAACTAGCTACGCGTGTTAGGTGTGGATGCAACTGAAAACAGCTTAGCTTAATTGATTTTAGCCAGTGGGAAAACATGGGTCTTGCAATGGTCTTATCTTCTGTCTCGCCAGCTAAAGTTAAAATAAAATAAAATATTATTTTTTTTCAACTGAGATTACTTCATAGGTTCGTAGGAAAGAAACTAATCGGTATATTTAATAGACGGTACTTTTCTCCCCCATTATCATTTTGAACGAGCCCGAAAGTGAATGGAATTTGCCCCCCCCCCCAAAAAAAAGCTGGAAATGCCTCTGTACCCGCATCACCGAGCTTAACTATGGATAGAATCACAAGAAAAGAATTATAGGCCTACGTTCTGTGGAGCGGCACATCTTCAAAGTCATCTTGAAACACAAATGCGCACAATCAAATTGAAAACCATTCACAAAAAACAATGTAAGGAAACAGCTAAAAGCATTGAAATGTTGGTACGTTTTGATGGAATGACTTGATCGCCACCGACACTTTGGCAGTATCGATCTTTACGAAGCATGGGCATTTTGGTCTGACCGAATCTTTTTTGCAATCTGTTCTGCCAGCGCAGCGCACCCGTCTTTATTTTGGTTCGTAGATGGGTGAGCAACTTTCCGGAGGCTTTTTTGTGGCAAACGAATTTCGCTTGTCATGATAACGCTCGTTGTACACCCCAGAAAAGCGGCAGGAACCTTATCGACCGAGTCGGTAATAACACGGAACGAGTGGTAATGGCTCGGAGGGGCAGACCGTCTCACATCCACATCTCATGAAACGAGAAGAGGGGAGGCACTTCTCACAAGTTGTTAGCTACGGTCTGCCTTGAAGCACAGACGGGCCACTGGCCGCTGGCTAATATGACTCCAAAATTATCGTTGCACACAGATAAGGTCAATTTATGAGGTCCCCTCATTCTTGAATGAAACGAGTGGGAGCATAATGCTCTATTACAGACCAACATAGCAAAGAATTCACAAGTCCAAGACCTTAATTAAAACCTTAATAACTATGCATTCCAGAGCGCCCTCAACAAGAATCAGCGATATCCCGGATGATGAAAACTCAACTAAAAACTGTCTCCTTAAGCAGTATTGCCAGGTAGCTTGTCAAAACGCTGGTTGTGATTGTCCGAATGTGTGTCAGAAATCTCCTTGGTTAACTCTAGACGATGACCCAATTAATGTTGAGAATACAAAACGACTGAATTATGACTGAAGTTGCAGCCTTTTCAACAACTCCTCATGCCAAGTGAGTGGGAGTTTTTAAAGAAACTTTCTTTGTTTATAACACTGAAAATTTGAACGGAATAGTTAGTGTTTGATTTTGTGGTCAGAGCAACATATTTGGAACAGTTTGCAGGGTTGGCAAATATGACGAGAGAAAAAAATACGAGAAACGGTATTAAACTTTTTATTCAGAATTTTGCCAACTGGAAATTTTGAAAAGGGCATTTTGATCGCTGTAGTTGAGCTGCACGAGTGCCGTTGAATTGCTTTCGTTGCAGTTTCACCCCAAAGCAGGATCGACTGAGCTAAGTAATGCCTTCGAAAATAGCAATGATGCAATGGGTGAAGCGCCAGCGCTAAACTTGCAAAGCATTTATCGTTTGAAGGGAGATTTATTTGCTATAGCTTGTCTTATCAACATCAGAGTAGTCCTGAGTTCGTCAGGCCTTTCATTCTAATCCAGTAAATGTGTTGACAAAATGAGCATGTTCCCATTCTGAAAGTTATTTGTTCTCATCGCTGCTTTATACCAAAAGTGCATAAAATCATAAAGATAATGGGTCATTCCCGGGGGACGCAGGTGGTCGTAGCGGTTAAAACAAACAATGTACCAGAACACACCGATATTCCCCTTCAGAGAATGCTATTTATACTTCACAGTGAGAAAAAATTATTCCAGATAATGCTCACTACTTAACAAACGAACTCTGCTTGCTCGCTGCAATAAGCCATTTGTAAGTTAAATTTGAATAAAATCTGGTGCACTGAGTTCTTTAAATTCACGTGAACATAACAACTTGAATTCTCCATACTAAAACCACTGTTGCTATACCTCGTGATTCGGGCAAGCTTTTGTTTAGTTACATAAGAGTCGCCTTGCAACAATACACTTTTCCCAATGGATAAGAACGGCACAAAGGAACCAGTCCATTCCAGAGATGGTGGTCGCAATGCAAAAGCTTGCCCCGAATCAAGAGGTATAGTAACAGTGTCTTTAGTCTGGGGAATTCAAATTGTTACGTTCCTGTGCAATCAGATAACACAGTGTACCGGATTTTATTCAAATTTAACTCGCAAGTGGCTTATTAACTAGAACATAAATCATAAAAGGAAAGAGGGCCTGACGTTTTAATCCTAGTCTAGTTCCCTGATCTGAAGACTCCCGAAGACTCTCTGAGTAAAACTTTGCACTAAATGCCTTTGGTCTGGTGTTTGTAGTCTCCAATACAATAAAGTAATCAAAAATTAACAAACAGTTAAAATATTAGAAAGAAAATATCTACATAAACCACTCGTTACCGGTATATCAAATTCATGTGATTCCCACGAAGGAGGTCGCAGGAGAACATGCACAAATAGACTATAGATTACAAAACTATAAATCACCTCCTGCCAATTTTAGTTGACGGCAGTGTAAGAAACCCACGTTACTATAGGCATACAGATTTGACAGTGAGGGAAATTCCTGACAACAATATTTTAAGGGTTTTATGAAAATAAGTGGTTAGTTTTGCTTGTGGCGCTTTCTGTCGTAGATGCCCGGTGAATCAATCCGATATGTTCTCTGTCTTTGGTACTGACAACAAATGGTGACAATTTCATGGCTTTTCAGTCACTTTGTTATGAGTTACAGCCGAATTTGTGGGCCAAAGGGGCAAAGCTAACATCTGTCCCCTTCATATTATTCCATTAAACGCTGCTCCACGCTGCTCTACTCAGCTCAATAGCGACATTATTTAGAACTGCAATGCCTGTCGTGGATTCACGTATTCTAGAGATGCCCAGGACCCACATTGTAGCACGCCATGCTATTTACTGTATGCTTAATTGTCGATGAAAATGGCTTTCCTTGTTTTCTAAACCAGCACAATTTGATGCAACCGCACGATGTTAATATTGGCCGAGACAGCGTGGGCAGTCACTACACTCGTCCTTGTTTCATAAAGACAGATCAAGACAATACGACTGCTTGAGGGTGTCCGTCGTTGTTGAAGAACCAAAAAATAAAGCCTTGTCAACTTCCGAAAACAGGTATGGACAATATCCTCAAGCACTAGAGCTCAATTTAAATTCAGACTTGCAATTTTATTGGCAACGTTAAAGAAAACTAATCAGTTGGGTACATGCATGGTTTGTTCAGGAACCAAAGACACGTATGGTGAGTGCCTTGAATTGAAGTAGGCCTATATTGCTTTCATGCAGCCGTATTCGTATGGACATAAGGCTGCCCCTAAAGAGAGGAGCAAACATTTTGTTTGTTGGAGTCGTGACCATCCATCACTTTCAAAGACGTTTCAGTGGATTGGTTGTCCTGAGCATGATCAGTCCCAAACGGACACGCGCGAGGAACTTCCCTCATCCAAAAAAGTATAACGCGCACTTGAAATGCGATCCCTAACGCCTAACGTATCAAAGTATTTGGGAGGATAACCCTTACTGTTAAAATCAAGAGAAGTCTTATGGTTAGTCGATACGTATATTTCCTCTTTTATGACTATCCACTCCATGTTAATCCCTTCCCTTCAAAAATTAACAAGCAAATAAACCAAATCCATGTCTGAAAAGTGTAGGCTCCGCAACTAAAGCTATTGATCTCTTTTATGCTCGTGAGTTTTTCTGGTTTATGCATTCACGAACTCCTTCATGGACATATACATGTATTAATATTTTTGTTTCACTGTAATAAGCTTGAAATCCCATCTTTCTTTATACAATTAATAAGATCATTTATAATCTGAATTTATAATCTGACTGCATGGATAAAGGATGATTTATATGCGGAACGTAGTGGTTTAACTTAACGGAGTGTAACCGCAAGTTTCATTTAGGTCCCTACATTTGGGAACTGGCACATATTGCTCTGTCGTTATATATAGAAACATCAAACTGTTTTATTTGATATTGACACAAAACAGAGTAGCTTGATGTTCGAACATTAAAGGTCTTGGTCCCAGGCAAGACTACGATTGATGTCGAATCTAATTGCAGTCGAGCTTACGGAAGGTCCACACAGCGGATGTTAACTTCTGGCGGTGACATCGCCACCAGACGTCCATGTGGACATTGTCAACATACAGATACATGTATTCAATTAGGGCAAAAGTTTCAACAACAGGGAACATTACTTGTGGGCAAAAAAGCGATTCTATCTTGGTCCTGGATGTAATTTTCCTCCACGACTTACATGTCGATAAATTGATCAGTATGCACAAATGCTTTCAAAACACACCAGGGCTGTGTCTATGACAACCTTATGGGAAATTGAGCGAACTAGTAAACACAAGAAGAGAAAAAAAATGCATAACTAAAATTTGAAAGCATCACGGCGTTTCCTATTCGTCTAATTTGATAATTTATTAAACGTCTAATTAAACACAAATGTTTCAACCCGTCATTTATGTGGAATTGCATTTAGTGTGACGTCATTTTGAACCAGAGTGTAGTGCAAATGAATGGAGCTGGTTCTCGCGCCTTTGACACACATGATAATGAGCCAGTTCAGTCAGGGTATTTCAAAAACCTGAGTTCGGTATTTCAAAAAGCCAAGGTCTATCAGGAACAAAGCGCGCGTGTGGGTCAGGGAGTGGCTGCACCAATAGGACAGACAGTTGCGTCCACGCATGTTTCCTAATAGCCACGCATGCGCTGCTGGAATAACGAACTGGCTCATTGCGCGGGTACTCGTCTTACACGCGTACGCGATTGCAGACTCCTAACCTCGTTCCCATGGGTACAATGTTGCCGCACCCTGTTGGTTCCCACACCATGCCTTATGCGATCTAATCCCTGGAAGTGTATAGAGTACCGAAGCGTGACGTCACTGTGCAGTGTGAACCTGAAAGTGTAGTGCAAACGAATGGAGTACGCGCGCGTGTTGGTTTACGCGTTGGTTCTCGCGCTAATGCCTTTTACATAATAATTGTGCGGGTGACGTATGCACTTAGGTACTCTATAGTATAAGGCCGTTTTCAAATACTCAACTTCGGCTCTGTCTCAGGCTTCAACTGTGTTTTACTACCTAACTTTAAAGCTGTAAGCGCACTAATTAGTCTAAAAGTGTTTATAAGCGACGCAGATTTACGCGTGTGCAACGTGCAAGAGAATACGTGGGCGCGAGCGCAGCTTTTGAAATAAGCACGCGACTGACTTTACGTTCACAGAAATATGAACTGAATCTGCTTCCCTGACGAAGGTACTCAGTTTCCGACTGCTCGGCAATTACACATTTCCAGAGCACTGGTTATATTATTGACTTTACGTTCATGTATATTCATTCTGAATAGCCAGTCAGCATCATTTTCGAATTCTACACAACCAGGGGCTAGTGAAGGAATGCGCACGTCTTTTAAGGCGGGGTTGAGTAACATGGAACCGTGTAACCGGAAATCAACGCGCAACTTCAGTGTTCGACCAATGGGAGCCTGCAATCGGTGGTGCGTCCACGTGTATGACGAAGTCACTTACGAACCGGATAGGGTGGCAAATATGAATAGGTGGGGTGCCAGTTTGCGCAAGAACATCGCAACTGTCTCTCTGATTAAATAACCCACAGTACAAAAACATAGCCGGCAGGATTGGCAATGGGAGACTTTCAAGAAGTTTGGTCGCAGAAAACATACTGGTCCCCCGTCCAGTCCCACTATTGTTTGTCAACGGGAATATAATATCAAATTAGTGCTCTGAAATATGTGATTGCCACATATTTCAGAGCACGGTACTACGCAGCCCTTCCACATTTCTCTGATCCACTATTGTCTGTGTCAGGTTTGAGCTAATGCGCGCATGCTCAAAACGACCAAACAATGCCTGGCTGGTCACGTAGAACCGGTATGTTTGCCGCCACACAGTGTCTCAAAAGTCTCATATTCCGCCGTTTGTGCAGTACCCCAGACATCTCTCACCAGAGGTCGACCAGAAAACTTAATTGACTATGCAATTAACAGCTATTTCTAAGATAATAGCCGCAGGCAACAACAGGAAGCACTAATTCGAATTAATACTTGACAGACCGATTTCGCAAAAAGACATACACATCAGGCAACTGCATCAGCACAATTTCATTAACAGAACGGTGCATCAGAATTTTGGCGGTCTTTCAAGGGAAATACGCCACGCAGAGGAACGTCTACCCTTTTTGTGTGTGATGTCTACTGCAAACGGAAACTCAGAACTCAGAAAAATAGCAACAGGTAATTTGTTTTGCCGTATCGGGGAGAACCAACACTCACCAAGCCAATCAATCGCCAAATGAACAACAGTAAACCTGACCAGCTGCCGCACTTATGACACGATCCCTAACCGACAGCGTACGGGCTGAATGGGAGGGACACACGTATAACAGTTATTGACATTGCGTGTCATCAGCGTCTCGATCGGGGCTGTACCTACATCACCGTTGTTATCTCGGTATTTCAGCATTGCCACTCGTGCATTCAGGTACCTCTTAATTTGGAGACACATTTTGTTTGCGCAAAAACAAGTAACTAGTACTGAATTTACACACAGGCCTGATTACAAACTGTCTGTCCGATGGAGACCACTGTAGATGAGACACTGATTACGACTGGCACGGAGACTAGTGTCGTCCAACATGAGATCGAAACATTTGGATGGCAAAATGGCAGTGTTTTGTTGTTGAGTAGCACTGTCTCTTCCACCGACGGATTTCCTTATACTGAACATAGCAACGA
Organism: Acanthaster planci; assembly: GCF_001949145.1. Next base: position 970,466 of record NW_019091421.1, read on the forward strand.
CAATTATGACCATCACACTAATTCCAGTATGCGAGCGAATTTGTCGACCGATTACCCTACGATTCTACCTGAACCACACGAAATCCCGCCATATCTCGTTCTCAAAATTGTCCTCTGTACAGTCTTTCTCCTGGCAACATTCTTCGGCAATGCCTTAGTTCTCTACGCCTTTTTCACTACGAAGAAGCTGCGGACGTACACCAACTATTACATCGTGGGTTTGGCGTTGTCCGACTTGGTCAGTGGTGGCATCCTTCCTTTACTGGAGAATATTCTTTGGTTTCTCGGTTATTGGCCATTCAGCGAGGGTATATGTGCTGCTGTCATGTACTTAGTTCACGTTTTCCTTGAAATTACGTTCTTGATGACTTTGGTTATCTGCTTCGACAGATTCCGCGCTCTGTACATGCCACTTAAACACTTAAAGGAGAAAACGCTAAGGCACGCGTGTTTCATGATATCCTTGGCCTACGTCATACCACTGTTTATTTGGACGCCTTTGATCATTATTTTTCCGTATACTGGACTCACAGTGCGGATACGACCACCAATATGCCAAGGATCCTATGGTGATCATCCTCCCTTGCTGATAATAGCGATTCTGGCCTTGTCTTGGATCCCAATGGCGATCACCATACTCCTGTACGCCCTTGTCTACAGCGCTGTCATCCGCAAAGGTATCAACAGGAAACGTGGTATCGGTGAAGAGGTAAGCTCAGACTTCAGATCCGAGCAGCCAGCATCTCAGAGAGCGTGCAACAGTGGAGACGGGAAGCTTGGTGAAAAGAGTTATCGTCTAAATAAGGAACTCGCCTCGAAAGCTGAAACAACTGAGCAACCAACAGATTCTGAACAGCCACCACCTAGAGATGAGGTATTCAGCATATCCGCTGGAATGTCTGCAGGGCTCAACAACCCCGCTTACGAGCACACCGAGGAAGTTGACTATCACCACAGTGACAACACTACTGCAAACAAGCCTGATGTGACCACAGCAGCGACAGCGGCCACGACATCGGGCAACTTGGGGAAACGGCCCGGCTTGTTGATGCGTTCGAGGCTCTCTAAACGGGAACGTCACTTGGCCAATCTTCGGGCGACTCGCACTTTAACGTACATCCTGATAACTACAGTGGCTACGGCAGCGCCTTGGTCCGTGTTTGCGTTTTGGGGAGCCGTTTCTCCGCAAACATTTCCGATTACAAAGAATCCGCTCAGGGTAGGTGTTCTTCCTCACATTGTACTTTTGGTTTGGTTCGGTTTCAGATTTGGTAGGATAGATTTACTACCACATCAAGTGACAAGAATCCGCTCTTCCACTAGCGGTACTGATTATTAATTATTTCATGCACCACAAGCGTGTAATCCATGGGCGTGGGTGTGGCCTTATGATCCCCTGAACCGGTATTTTTAATCCTTGACGCCCAACAGGAAGAAGTGCCATCAAAAGAACTTATGAATACACTCTCTCTCGATGCTTCTTACCAAAACCCCCGTTTTATTGTACACACCTAGCCATAACCTGACCAAACTCTGCTGGATTTCAACCAGACTTGGCATACAGAATGTTTGTAAATGCCTCTTCTTCCGATCTGGAAATCCCCAAACTATTTGAGAGTGGCAGTTATTCTAAAGTTTGGATTTTCCCCGATGCAACAAAGAAGCCAAACAAGATCATAATAAGAAGCAACTAAACATGTTTGATTTAGTGAGAATGTTACACTTGGCATGTACAGATTAAAGTAACAAAGAAAATGCTGATTTGAACTAGTTTATAATGATAAAGATAAAGAATCAAGAAAAAGATCTTGTATGAACAAGATGATTTTACGGGCGAGAGCTTGGCAGGCACTACGGTGAAGAATGCTAGACTCCACAGGTGGCGGAAAAACAGTTCAGTCCTTGTGAGCTGCGACGGGGCCAAAGACTACGTCGAATAAGTTCGACCGGGCTCGAGACGAAACGGCGAGGGTGTGATAAACGTCACAAATACGGGACTTGATATCCCACAAACTGGAACTGGATTCAGTTAACAAACTGTCTCTTCTGGAACAAGATTCTGCTTTGCACTTCACTTGGTCTGGATGAACTTTTCTATTAAATGTCTAGCATACGCTAGATAACTGGAAATGTCCTCAGCTTACAAGAAATTTCCCGGACGTATAACAAGAATATTCTGGAGTAGACTGAGGTCATTCACTGTGGCCTGGGGCCCAACGCTGGTCAAAAACATAATCGTGCGCAGTACCGTTACATAATTTGTCACATGTTAACTGTCTGTACACCCATACATGTTCATAACACTCTTTCAGGGGCGTAGGCTGGTTTGCCTCCCCCCGGGGGTGCGATTTTCAAGAAAGTGGAACTCCAACTTCAAGTATTTAAACGGGGAAGGTAAGTGCGCACGTGAAAAGCAGATTGTCCCAGATGCATGTACATATATTTGCTATGTTACGTTCGGTCATCGCGTATCAAAAACCCACGTACTCTCACCTTTATAAAATAACGTACTACTGAATGGTTGAAAAAAATGAAAACATGAACACCTGAAGCGAAACTCTCGGGGGGGGGGTGCGTCCGCAGCGCAGCTCCCTCCCAGCCTACGCCCTTGTCTTTCATCCCTATGTTACCAGCTCTGAGTTGCCGTTGAAATCAGCAGTAGAGGACAACAGCGCCAAAAAAATTTCAAATATAATTGAACTGGAGTCTACCGATTTGAAATACAGTGACTTTTCGCCAAAATATGATTACCGACTTTGTGCCCAATTTCCGGACACCATCTTCTTGCTTTTATAATGGAGTTGCATTTCAACAGTGGTGGCATTTCGTGACAGTTCTATGTGAAAAGGGTCAAGGTGTATAGCAAAGTAGCACTTTTATATATGTTCAGTACACCCCGTTGTGCGTTGTTCGTCGTCCGTCGTGCGTCGCCCATCAAATGGGTTGCATAGGACCTGCAGAAGCTGGGGTTTAACAAATGACAATGTGATGATTCCATTCACTCCTTAGGATCTTTTCCAATAAGGCTAGTAAAAATCCCACCTGCAGTACTAGTCCCATAATTAATGCCAATAATGCTAGACTACCCCTGCCCCTTGACAAGAAAATGTCGCCTTTCTGAGAATTCAACCGAGTGTTTTTGGGGGAAACACATTTTCAGCCAAAATGTTCTGGCCAACTTATCCACAGTCTAATTCTAATTGCATACTGTAAAAACGTGTCGACTTGTTTTCATCCAATTCTAGAAAGAAATCTGCCAACCGATACAGATATTCCATTTTGTCCTCTCAATTTCACCTTGAAATACAGAAATACTAGACAGTGCTGTGGATAAATGTGCTTAAATGTATTGTCAGGGGGCAATTAACACTTGGTTTAAGTTTCAGAAATTGTGACGTGTTGGTTTTTGTGGGTGTGTATGCCATGGTGGATAGACCAATGAGAACAGGTTGTCCAGCATATCAGCATTATTTATTGGGCAAGTAACCTTACTGTTT
>NW_019091421.1:974095-1037551 GCF_001949145.1 Acanthaster planci
CGTCTAGAGTAACTAAGTTATCGAGAAAAACAATCTACCCTAACAAAAGTCTATTTTGTTAATTTATTTATGTAACAAAAAATGGTATTATTTCATATACACGTTACTTAACCGATGTCAGGATATTATTTCTTCTTTAAAGTGGGGTTCGGCGCAACTGCAAAAACGAATACATGTACATCTTCTAGTTCTATTGCTAAAATGAGAGTCAGGCATGGTGGATCGATCAAACAAGGACATGTACATGTGGAACGATCAAGGGTCAAAGTTAAAAATACCACTGCGCAATCTTGACAAAAAAACACGGGCGACGCACGACAGACGACGCACGACAGGCAACGGCAGATATGGAAGTCTGTATGTAGCGCCCAAGGCAATTTGAGTTCAGCTCGATTCCCGTAATGTTTGTCTGAACCGAGTGTAAACCTTTTCTACATTCGGAGTGTATTTGGACCGTGCAGAGGCACCCCAAGAGTGTTCATTTTGCTGGTTGCGATGTAGCTGCAACGCTTGCGTTTCATAGTCGTTCGTTATAACCGGCGATGCGCAGTTACCAAAGGAACCCCCGTTTCGAGGAAACGTGCGCCCTCTTTGGTCCAGCGCGGAGCCCACAAGTGGGACTGGATGACAAAGAAGCAATGCATTTTATGCACAATCCTGCGGAAGACGTGTCCGCAAAACACACTTGTAAGTTTCTACCATAGGCTAATATATACTCAAAATCAATCCATCTTCTTTTCTCATAGTGGTGAAGATTGAAGATTTGGAGTAATTTTATCCACAAAAATTTAATTTGAAAGTTTACAAGAAAAGATGATTTGGGCAGTCCCTCTAGTGAAATCAGTTTCTGGTTTGATCTATGATCGTGGATATCAATGGGCTAGTATTGGCTCTTCAAGATTTGAAGTTCATTAATTTCATCCCTCTTTAACTATTCAAGGTCATTAGCCTAAAGTAACTGGTTACCTTTTAGGAAAACATTTAAGGGTAATTTTCTTGCTTCCAAAAGATTTCGATTTGCAGTGAAAACATATTGCATGCTATAAATCTATACAAGACCTGATTAGCAGGCACTAAATTACGTTTAGAAGAAAAATATGACTGGATCAGTTCCCCCATTATGGGTTCATGAATAAATTGCATGGTGTGCTTGTTTCCGATTCCAGGATGCAGTGAGAATGCCGAAAAGGTTTATATTACGCGTGGGAGTAGTAGTATGCTAGATTTAGCATTTTGGTAGATCAACATGGTTCTGTGGCGATTGGATAAGAACATGAATGCATTAGAAAGGACAGTTAAAAAAGTTGGATGTGTCTGAATTGATAAAACGATACCCAGATTTCAGAATTCCTAGCTAATGTCTTTAAAGGAAGAGGACATGCTGGTGGTTTTGTTTGTTTTGCTCTCATTTGTTTTGGTTTTGGTTTAATTTGTTGACAATGCCTCCACAAGCCGTCATTGGTCGTTGTCAATCTGTCCTATTTTGACTGGGGTATCTTTTCTGGCCCTGGGGACTTGTGTAAGAGGATCTTCATTTGCCAAACACACTTTTATGCCAAAGCAAACGTAACCACGTCGTGTGCGTAGGTAGTACAGATCAAGTGGATTAATGTAAGCGAATAATATGTTAGGGCTTCGCGTAGGATGACCTCCTGAGGAATACAGGGAACCAGCAATTACACGAGGAAAATGCCATCCCCAAATGCATGGGTGTAAAATATGGCTTGAAAGGATGCCTGCGTTACCATGTTAAAAAATGAAAGTCACAAACACTGTGGTTTGAGAAAAGAGGACAGAAAAAGATTTCTCCTGTGTCTATTCTGCATTTTATCCTGAAACACCGGACTCCGCAGAGGAAATCAACAAGGAATTTTGTGACGAAGAGAAACAACATTCCCTATAAGGCCTACGCCGATCGCCTTTAATGCCTATGTGTAACAATCCCTTATCTGATTGATATGAGAGTTATTAAGGTGGGCAGTTTTTTATTCTTCAAAATTGGAGCACGACCGCTCGGCGAATCAGTCGCTGTATAGTTTGTTCCCAGATACATGCGACAGTTACATAGGTCGACATTGAATATGTGTGTCTCAAGACATACCTGTCTGGCAAACGTTCTAAGGGGCCAACTGTCTTAACGTCATGGACACTGTGTGTCACCTTCTTGATTGAAGGAGTTTTATCACCGCTGCCACTCGTGTGTTTTGTGACTGTCTTAGATGAGGGAAACGTCTGTCTGCGAAAAGCCAACTTTGTAGTTTCTTATCTCAATTCCTTTTGGTTATATGAACTATTTTATCCAATGGAGGCCACTGTAGTTGAAGGGCTCAACACAACTGTCAATGAGGCTAGTGTCGTCCAACATGAGACTGTAACTCCAAATGGCAAAACGACAGCGTTACGTTGCTGAACAGCACTGTTTCATTTACTATCAGACCTCTTCAAGCTTATCTTTAGTACAATGAAAGTTATGATGACTATGCCGCCAATTCCAGTATGCGAGCAAACTTGTCGACTGAATACCCTACGATTCTGCCTGAACCACACCAAATCCCGCCAAATCTTGTTCTCAAAGTTGTGCTTTGTACAGTCTTTCTTTGGCAACAGAAATTAAGGATATTTTCGAATTTTGATGAATGTCAGGAAATTTGCAAAGAGAATCAATCAATACGCACAATCAAAATCTGCGTTTACTGGCGACGGTATATACTCGAGAATGCAGGAAATCGGTCCGGCAAATTTAGGGCAGTCTCGAGAAACTTACGAAATGGGTGGAATTTCTCCCTCGTTATCTACGTACCTGTGGCGGCTACAGGGCCTAAGGAATTTTGAAAAAATGTTGGTATCTTTGGGCCTTGGCACCAGACTCAGACCTACCATACTGCCGTATTTCAAACCCAGGAAATGGTTGCCCCCGTTAAGTAGCTTCGAAGCATGAATGGCTAATGGCTGGAGACCTTTTGGTGAAGTCGTTAGACATGTACAGCATATCATTATCATTTAAATATGTTGTACCTAATGCCGTAAGTGGAATTTCTGTGAAACCGACGAACAACAAACGACTGAGATGGACGTTATCAGGATTTTTTTCCATATAGGAATGGGGCAGAAGTTTTCACAAAGGATGGGCGGGGCAAAATTCTCCTCAATAGCAAACCGATATTCCTTAATGTTGGAAGGGGCCATTCTGAGGCATTTTAAAGCAAAGTCCATTCCACTCCTCTTTTGTCTTTCCTTGGTTTATTATTTATTATTTAAGTTTTCGTTTTTTTCGGGTTTGGGTTGACGAGGCATACTCTAGCCCCCCTGACGCCCAGGCTTTCTAAACGACTTGCCGCGAAGTCCAGAGCGCTTGATTCCTATATACATGTATTGTGAAGTCTGATAAGCGTTCCATTTCTGTGTATACACCGTCAGAATAAAGGCCTAGGCGACGTCATGACTTCCTGTGCACCTATGTGTGGAAGCGTTAAAAGTACACAACTAACATCTCTCATTTTCTGCTGAGGTTTTAGAATTAACAAAGTATTATTGAAATGTGGATTTTACTTTGACGACTCTCGCACGCCCCAAGGACATATTTTCCCCTTTATTCATGTAATGACAGGCCATCTCTATATATAAGGAGGTCCACTTTAATTATCAGTTTAAGAATGCCAAGGAAACGGAAGTCGGGAAGATAAGAGAGTCAACAAGTAATTGTCTCAGTTACACAGAGTTTTATTTCACATTAACTTTTGGGGTTCAAAATGTCCAGGTTTGATTACAATTAAATATGATTCAAGTCCTTTAAAACCAAGTTCCTATATTTCTGTATTATTCTTAAGCTTATAATTATATTGCTATTCTCTTATATTCCCCCGATTCGTTTATTCCCCCATTCCCCCGAATGCCAGGTCAGTGTGCTGACTTGGCCCCATGGTGGCACTTAATAATGAATAGCGTGTGGGGTAAAGATCGAAACCCAAGTGTAAAACATCATGAGTCGCCATACAAACAGTTGAAGCACAACACGTGCGCATCACGTAAAACATTCACAATCGAGATGGTAAATATTTACTCCAAAAATCACACATTAAGCGATTTGCTATGACTCCAATATTCATCAAGTCGAGTCAGACACTAGGACCTCAGAGATTGAGAAGATAAAGAGAATACAAATCAGCTATTACGAAGTCAAAAGTTACATTTCTTGGCGACATGTCGATTACAAGATACTCAATCTGCGGTGCCCACGCTGGAAAGGAAGAGTACACACCCCAACTGCACTAGGGGGCTGGGCGGCGTACCAAATAAACTACGGTGACCCCTAAACCACGCTTCTCTACATTCATAAATACCATAAGCAGTATAGCTTTTCCTATTGGTTGACAGCCCATCGTTCTGCCGGTCTTAAACGGTTGACAAAGCACGAGCTGGCTGATCTTCAATACTTTTCCAGTGTCACATAAAATTTCTTTGCTTATGAAATCTGGTCCAATTGTCATACTGGCTGGACGGTCGGAATCTTCACTCAAGTTTGTTTACGTTTTATTTGCGTAGGTCCTACCACTAAGTCCACATTTTGGAGTCCCAAATTCACTCTACTAACTCACTTCGTTCTGTGTTACCCACGCAGTGCGCGCCAAACTAGCCGATCTCCAGTTAAGGAGTTTCTTTGTGATCCTTTGCGAGAAGCATACTCATAACATGGCCAGAGGGGGCCAGAGGGGGCCAGAGGGGGCCAGAGGGGTTTGGGGGGAAAATAGAAGTGAAAATTGTCGAGCAATCATGTTGAGAATCTGAAACTAGCGTAAGTTGTTCCAACGTTTTGTTTCAAAAGGTATATGGGACAAATACTTGCTTAGCCGGTCTTAAACGTTTGTTTGAGACTGGATCAGGACAATGGACGCATTATGGCATGAGCCGAAGATGAGAAAAAGATTTATTCACTTATTAAGATATTTTTTGCATACTATGGATCCATGTGTGAAGTTGATGAGCAGGTACTTAAAACCTTTTAGAAGAAAAATAAACTATGACTGGTTCACTTCCCTCATAGCATAATAGCTTTAAGCATAAATGCAGGGTTTGCTTGCCATCCAATCCCATGATGCAGTGAGAATATGAAATGGTTTACTCTAAGCGTGAGGGTAAGTATTTAGCTTTCTAACAAATCAACATGGCTGTACGGTGGCTCCACATGAAAACAGTAAACTTTCATTAGAAAAGGACAAATCACAAAACATCGGATGTGAGTTGGTGAGGCGATACCTGCACGGCGGATTTCATAATTCACTAAGCTATAGCGTCTTTCAAGGGTAGCTGCAATCAATTTGTTTCATTACATTCCTTCAAAATGAACCCTTGTGTCTTAGTAAAGCTTTTTTCAACTTTTGTTTCACTGTTTTAAAGAGCATTTTACAGCCTTTTTTGTTTAGATGCGTAGTACTTCCATATACATTCGTAAAACTGTGATGTCATAACAGGAAGAAAGCTTCTATATTGCATTGGTTTGTACACAAAAAGGTCCTGCATTTTGTAAATTTTACTCGACTAAATTTCTCTTCTTTGCTGATTCATTTTTGCAAATGAGCAGAGCAATAATCAAGCTTCATCTCTTTATCAGAAATGTTTTCAGTAAGTAAATTCTGGGTCCACAATTTGAACAGGTAAACCTATGTACTAAATCATGCCTTCCCTGAATGACATCACATCAACGGCGCCTCAGTGGTCCTGGAAGCATGGGTAATTTTTAAGTGTTTAAAGAAGTGCACATTGCAATGCATTTAAGCAAATAGAAATGTAACAGAGTTTCCATACGTTGAAGAAGGGTACAAATTTGAAGAAAAACGTGTCTAAGAGATATTCCTTGCAGCAACACTTTAAGCGAAGAGAACTCGGTGTACCGCTATTTGCTATAGTTTTTGTTTGATGACAACGCCAGCAGACGCCCGTACGGTCGTTGTTACAACGCCTATATTTTACTCAGGTTATCACTGCTGACTCCAGGAACATGTGTAAGAGGATCTTCGTTTGCAAAATGTAATTTGGGTCCAAGACAGATGTGACCACATTGTAAGTGTAGGTGGTTGCATTCTGAATAGCTTTATGCGTGCACAATAAGAGCTTCGCGTAGGATAACCTCTTGGGGAATACAGAGCATCGGCAATTAAACAAGAGGGAAAAAAAGTATCTCAAAATTTATACGGCTTGAAAGCATCTCTGGATTACCCGTGCAAAAATGGTAAAAGTCACACAACACTGCGGTTTGAGAAGATTGGACAACTAAAGTTCCCTCCCATGTCACGTGTTGGTTTCAACTGACCAATTGGATGGCAAAATTTGACTGGGATTGGCGCAAATAGGCGAAGTTACAGTCGTCTACTATTTCGACTATTCTTTTAAAAAGCCGCGCATACGAAATGCTGGCTTGAAGATAGTTGTGGAGTACACGAGCCAAAACAAAGTCAGCGGACTCGGTGATCCGGCTGTATGGACGTTTGTCCCCTTCGGCCACTGATCAGACCAGCTTGTTCACCACGCAACTGAGAGGTAATACTATCTGCAGGTAATAGGTCTAGCAAACTAACAACAGAAGCACGAGTTCCAACGCTAAATACGTCCGGACATTTCGCAGTACGGCACACACTCCCTGCATGCGACCGGCATCAGCAGTCAACTGAGCTTCGCACTAATATTTTGGTGGAGCTGATAGGGAAGTGTTGCATGAGGAAAACATTTATAATATTGTTCCTGTTCTGCACTTCAATCCGAAAAACCGGACTCCGCAGAGGAAATAAACAAGGAATTTGTGCCAAAGAGAAACAACATTTCCTATACACCGATCGCCTTTAATGCCTATGTGTAACAATTCTTTATCTGATTGAAATGAGAGTTATGTGAAGGTGAGCAGTTTCTATTCTACAAAATTGAAGCACGACTGCTCGGTGATTCAGTCGCTGTAGGCCTATAGTTTGTTCCCAGATACGTGTGGCAGTCATAGCAGGAAGTTCGACAGTATGAATATATGTGTCTCAAGACCAGAGCAAACGTCCTAGGGTGCCGACTGTCTTAACGTCATGGACACTGTGCGTCACCTTTTTGATTGAGGGAGCTTTGTTACTGCTGTTATCTTTGTATTACAGCACTGCCACTAGTGTGTTTTGTGACTGCCTTAGATCAGGGACACGCCTGTCTGAGCAAAACCAATTTTGTAGTTTCTTATCTCAATGCTTTTTGTTATATGAACTATTTATCCAATGGAGGCCACTGCAGTCGAAGGGCTCATCACAACTGGCACGGAAGCAAGTGTCGTCCAACAAGAGATCATAACATCCGAATGGCAAAACGACAGTGTTACGTTGCTGAACAGCACTGTCTCCTTCACTATCGGACCTCTTCACGCTTATCTTTACAACAATGAAAGTTATGATGACTATGCCGCTAATTCCAGTATGCGAGCAAACTTGTCGACTGAATACCCTACAATTCTGCCTGAACCACACCAAATCCCGCCAAATCTTATTCCCAAAGTTGTGCTCTGCACGGTCTTTCTCCTGGCAACTCTTTTCGGCAATGCCTTAGTTCTCTACGCCTACTTCACTACGAAGAAGCTGCGGACGTACACCAACTATTACATCGTGGGTTTGGCGTTGTCCGACTTGGTCAGTGGTGGCATCCTTCCTTTGCTGGAGAATATTCTTTGGTTTCTCGGTTATTGGCCATTCAGCGAGGGTATGTGTGCTGCTGTCATGTACTTAGTTCACGTTTTCCTTGAAATTACGTTCTTGATGACTTTGGTTATCTGCTTCGACAGATTCCGCGCTCTGTACATGCCACTTAAACACTTAAAGGAGAAAACGCTAAGGCACGCGTGTTTCATGATATCCTTGGCCTACGTCATACCACTGTTTATTTGGACACCTTTGATCATTATTTTTCCGTATACTGGACTCACGTTGCGGATACGACCACCAATATGCCAAGGATCTTATGGTTTTCATCCTCCCTTGCTTATAATAGCGATGCTGGTCTTGTCTTGGATCCCAATGATGATCACCATACTCCTGTACGCCTTTGTCTACAGCGCTGTCATCCGCAAAGGTATCAACAAGAAACGTGGTATCGGTGAAGAGGTAAGCTCAGACTTCAGATCCGAGCAGCCAGCATCTCAGAGAGCGTGCAACCGTGGAGACGGGAAGCTTCGTGAAAAGAGTTATCGTCTGAATAAGGAACTCGCCTCGAAAACTGAAACAACTGAGCAACCAACAGATTCTGAACAGCCACCACCTAGAGATGAGGTATTCAGCATATCCGCTGGAATGTCTGCAGGGCTCAACAACCCCGCTTACGAGCACACCGAGGAAGTTGACTATCACCACAGTGACAACACTACTGCAAGCAAGCCTGATGTGACCACAGCAGCGACAGCGGCTACGACAGTGGGCAATTTGAGGAAACGGCGCGGCTTGTCGATGCGTTCGAGGCGCTCAAAACGGGAACGTCACTTGGCCAATCTTCGGGCGACTCGCACCTTAACGTGCATCCTGATAACTACAGTGGTTACGGCAGCGCCTTGGTCCGTGTTTGCGCTTTGGGGAGCAGTATACCCATACACATATCCGCTTACAGACAATCAGATGAGGGTAAGTGTTTACTTTGCATTCTGCATTATGTTTCTGGTTTGGTAAGGTGTGGTTTGGTGTTTTGTTCGTTTGTTTTGTGTTTTTGTTCGATTTTGTTTTGGGGGTTTTATTGTCTGTTTTACAATTTGGCTTACAGGCGCAATCAGCTTACGTTTCATATCATCACTAATCTGCCATCCACTGACAATGTACCCTTTGTCGTGCGTTGATGGAATGTTTGCTTAAACGCCTCGTAACACGGCTGCTCCGGCTCGCCTCTCTCACTTTGACCATCACGCTATTCAGAAAATTATAACTTCAGTTTTTAACTATTTAACTTTAATTCTCAAGCGTTATTGCACGTACATATGTATTGCACTACACCCCTCTCCAAAAATGTATTAATCTCCTTGACAATACCCAAGAAAAAAAACAACTTGCGTAATTTACCTGTCAGTTGAAACCGTTTGAGCATCCTATTTGTTTATTGATGGAAATTAAAGAAGTTTATAACATAACACAGTAGAACCCTGTTAAGTTCAGTATCCCCATTCTGTGGGCCGTTCTGATCGTGTCATTGTGGTGGCGTAAACAGCATTTTGATTACTTTGGTAAATCCCATTATTATGTGCGGGGCTGCATACCTGTGGCTAAATAGTAGTTAACTTTACAGCCCCTGACCAACAGAACAGTCTTGTGTCCTGTCCTTGTGTAAGGAGGTCCCACGTGACGAAACTATGGATACAATTTTGTGATTTTGTAATCATCCATTTTAAGATATTCCACATTTGCTTTAATTTTTGCCGACTAACTCTGTTTACAAAATGTATACATAGTGCTCTCTTTTACTGCTGCAGTGCCGTCTCTGTTGGTGTTAATCGATACACTCACTCGGGGTGATACACAACAAAGGAACTCCAATTTATTTTAATTTTGTACATGTAGTTTGCGATGATATGAAATTGTAAGTACGGCAAATTATCTGAGGTTTAATATTATTAAAATTATTCATCAATTTTCCAATTTTGCTTTCCGAAATCCCTCTAATCGTAAATCCCAACCCTGTTCACTGAGTTGAATTGTTTACTGGACATGATTGTGTGGTATGTGTTGTATGTATCTCTCTGAGACCGCGTGGGATAGTGCCTACCCCATTTTCACAGGTGGTAACTGCTTCCATTTGGGGGGGGGGTTGTGGGTTGCATTTATTTATTTCACCACTTATTTGAGTATTTGTAAATCTTTCTTTCCCTTATTCTATCCCTTGTGATTATTGACTAGTTTGATTGTAGATTGGAGGAGATGAGGAATTTTTAAAAGGTGATATGTGGAAGTTGATGTAGGGAGTACTTCGGTGAAGGACTCTAGGATTTTGTGGCATACAAACATACATGTGGTGTGACCCTGTGCAGTCTGCCTGCACTGGTGAAGGGCAGGTGAGGGATAAATTGTGCAGTGCACTAGTCTTCTGGTATTCTTGGAAGTGGCAATTAATCCAAATGGAAATCGATTATTGTTAAATGAGGGTTGTCAACTGATTTTCTTTTTGTTAAACTGGGATGTCTCTGTAGGTTATGGACTATATATGTGTGCATTTAGGGACAATTGAGTGGATGTGGTGAATGATAGTGCGTGTAAGTTTTGGTCAGCCAGCGGCCTGGGTTGGCCTGAATAGTTGTGTTTCTTCCTTGCTGCCCAATATAGACATTGTGCCTACATAAACACGTGACGAATTTCAGGTTGTACCGGACTCTGTTTATTAAGTGTATCTAGAGTCTATCAGAAAATTGTGGAGATTCTGAAATCTGGAAGTAATGAGTGCCTGCACCATTTTCACAGGCTGGGTCCCGGACCCCAGCAGCAGAAACACAGTGCTGGCATTCAGTGCAGTAACAAACCCACCACCCCTTGCTCTCTGACCCCCTAAACCTAAACCTGCTTGCCCCCTCTTCCCAGCGCCCTGGAGTGTAGAGTCTTTCCACCAGGCACCGTAAAGCCAGCTCCCAGCTGAAACCCCGCTGGTCACCCTTACACTTGTATTCGGTTGTTTTTCGCCGTATTCGAAATTATCTCTGCAAAGCAGATCGAATTTAAATGAAGTCTTCAGCTTTGAAAGACAACAAAAGATAACATTCTAAGCTTCCATTTGAAATAATAATATAATAATAATAATAAAGCATTTATAAGGCGCACTATATCTGCAAAGCATTCAGAGGCGCCGGTCTAGGTGGAAAAATGAAAAACTCAATTGTGCATTCATAGTGAAAAAGCTTGTGAGAAGAAGAATGTTTTGAGATGATGCTGAAATTGCTTGATGTTATGCTCTTGTCTTAGATGATCCGGGAGTGAGTTCCATAAGCGTGGTGCAATTGTAGAAAAAGCCCTGTCTCCGGCACTGGCCAGCCGAGTCCGGGGAACAACTAGGGTATTACTTGTTGACCTCAGACCCGGCCTGACAGAGCGGAGTTGCAGCATGTTTGCAAAATTAAATAGGGCACAACCAATCTCCGAGAGTTATTTTCAGAGACAATAAGTGTTACTTTGGGGTTGCCGGGGGGGGGGGGCGCACCCTGTGAGCAGACGGTTAGAAAAGTTAATTTGCAAACTTTTGGCGTCTGGGTTTCCATCAGTCGCGGTAAAGCATTTACTTATAAATGATTGCGTATCATCGGCAACTGCTCAGCGATACAGTCTTTGTCTTTTTACGTCGAAAAGGAATCTAGGCTTGACTACTCCGTGCCAGCCTGCGAATCATTTTGCGTTCTTACTTTTCTTCATGCTTTCTTTTTTTTCCTCTACATCCAGTTCCTGGCGTGGCTGGCTCACCTGAGTAGCACAGTGAATCCGATCTGCTACGCCGTCTGCAACCCGCTTTTCAAGGAGGCTTTCCTGCGGATACTCCGTTGCCAAAAACGCTCGCTGTCTCGAAGTTCAACGATGAGGTCACAGAATTCAAAGAATGGAAGATAAGATAACATAACTGGCGTAACCAAAAAGAGGGCTTGGGAACCGGGGCACGTATGTTCGCTCCCATGCTTTCGTGCACCACTTAGTTGAGAGTTAGCCCATGCGCACTCGATCAATTTACTGTGGGTTTATAGAGGCAGGCGACGTGGGACACCGTTTCAACTCTTCTTTCTGCGGATGGAGACCATAACAATTTTTAACAAAATACAAACAAATAAAGTTCACGGAGATAACCTGATAACTAAAATTGATTTGACAACGTATTGTACCATCGTATTATGTGAACCCAGTTGAACAAAATTTGAAACAATTCTGAAAAAGTGATTTAAAAAAAAAAACACGATCAGATTTGTAAGAAAATACAACCATGATCTTTCCCATTTTAAAATCGCCTCTCCGATATATCCAAGCAACACTTTTATACGCCGTGTGACTTAAGACCTGATAAAAGTAGTATTTTCATGTTATTGCGAATTGAATATTTTCCACGAGAATCATTTGTCCGTAGTAGTGCATGTATACGTGCGTTGATGGAGTAGATGTACATGTATACGTGCACATGACATGCAGACATAAATCATGGCCGACCATCAATCAGTTCAAACTGATCAAACTAACGAAAGACAATTCGAAATAGCGTAAACATAACATGGTGTCCTTTTTCGAACACTATTTCAATTACCAAGATAATGAGGTATGTGTGAAAAACTGCAGAACAATTCAAAATGTCGATTTCCAAATAAATTTTTTTACGTTCAGAAATGTCACTTATGAAATAACTAGAATACAAAATGAAATCTGAAGCCTGATTATATCTCTCGGGTATAAATTCAGCGAACTTTTACACAGTGCAGAAGATCTCTGCAGATGGACTCTGGTGTAGTCGTTGCTGGCTAGCGTCGCCATTTTATCAAGAAACAGAAAGTTACTACGACGACTTTGCCGAATTTTAGCGCATGCGCAAAGTGACAGGGGTGAACATAATGTGGGGGGGGGGAGAATAACGCGGGTATATGCTGAAGGGCTGTCTGCCCTTTAACCTCCCGCTCAAAAGTAAAAGAAAAAGTTGTGAATGCTTTGAGACAGCGAAATCTAGCTATTGGCCCCTCCAGAGAATGAGGGCGCAATGTCCACCCCCTCACAAATCGAGCTCCAGATATACCACTGAATATTATGAGAAATAAGCGACATTTTCAGTTGGAACAATTTTCTTATACCTAACAATCCTAACAATGAGTCTGTATCTTAAAACCCAATCGGTGGTCATACGTTTTGAGAAGAAAAGGGTGATCTGACTCGTCAGAATTTATATTAAACGAGAGTAATTATTTGGAACGGTACCAGTATTCAAAAGTTCATGACACAATGGTAAATATATAGTGAAGATTCTCGATCTCTTTTGGAGGGCCATCTAAGTCACGAGTTAAACTACATTTGCTATGGGGATTAAGTCTGGTAGCCTTGGTTCAAGCCAAGAGTGTTCATCAGTCAGGAGGTCAAGGGATATCGATGTTTCACTATGGCATAATGTTTTGACGGTTGAGACCGGTTAACCTAGCGCAAAAGCGAATGAAAACGCGATTTCATGGGGGCCAATCAAAGTAATATTTGGGCTGGTAATTCGTGAAAGTTGAACATATTTCAACTTGAGCGAAATTTCGCGGCAAATTTTTCATGACATCAATTTCACTCCATTTTCGCATTCGCCTAAACTATGAATCGGTCTTAACACAAGGTGGTAGATATTTTTATACACGAATACTCTAATTAGATGAGCACTGGTTTGATAAATGCACATCTTGATTTTTGAAACCGAAATGCACTTAACACTCACTGTCGAGCATAACACAAATCCCTTATTATGCACCAAAGCACCCGCAATAGGCTTACGCGTGTTATAGAAAAAACTTGTTCTCACAGAAAACAGCTGTTATATAACACATTACGTACGTGATGTCTAGTCTATACCTGTCATGTGGATCAATTATAGCTCTTCATTACTTCGCGTTCTTTACCATTTTTTCCACCTACCGACACGGTATCCCCCCTCGGTTTGGCAAAGCCAAAATATTTAACAAACTCGCCATTAAATTTTGAAGAACGATTCACCCACTGAGCATAAGACGACATATAAAAGTTTTAAAGAAAAATCAAGGAGGTAGAATCGGCGAAATTAATCAAACATGCACCAGACAGAAAATATTGACACACCTGCTGTAAAAAACAAACAAAAAAACCCACTGTATTAATATATTCTATTCACAGTGAGCGTGATCGAATGAAAAGCCACATTTTGCGTGAGGATAGTCGAGTTATTCACACCCAATAAAGGGTTCATAATTAGACATTGGATCGTTTAAGGAATTGAGTCTCTGCTTATTTAGCATATGGGTTTATCAGACCTATCTAGTTTCAGCGACGATTTTGGCTGTATAATTATAAGTCAATAGAGCGTACGTTTACTTGCTGTACGAAGTAAAGCGTGGTAGGTGCATCCGTGGTTGTATACAGTCCTATTCTTCTTAGCGTGGCTGTTATGATGTGCGTAATTATCAAAACCGATGCACTGTATTCTAACTAGGAAGCGCATTTCAGCAAAACTAGACTGCAAACAGTGTCGACGCGCTTGTAATACCGAACTGCGCATGGTTTCACAGTGTGTCTGACTATGTTATTATCACTGTTTGCTTAACTCACACGTTGCATTTAGAGTATGATATGTTATTCTAAATTATGATCCCAGGGATTTCGTAAACGCCTCTGACCGCGATCGAAACCATTTTTCATTGCAAACACCGAGGTGTAAATCAAACACCGTCGTCATCCACATATCCTACCGCAACATCATTGATATATCGACAAAGATAAAAACCAAACTGTTGTCCCATGTGGATACCGAGTGAGATTAACGTCACAGTTTTTGCCACAGTGTCAATATTTGAAGCAAAGTACCCCCATCTCAAGCTTGAAACAGTACAGTTGGATGCTTCTACACTCGTATTTCAAAACGTCAATGTACATGTGTCATGATAATGATTCAGTCCCTTTGAGTGACATTATGTTGTAACACTGTGCGCCTTATAAATGCTCTACACTTACCATATTGAAGAAGAAGATACAAGGTTAGAGACCTGAATCAGGCGAACCCGGAAACGAAGACGAAGCCAAAGTTTGAATAAATCCTGACGGACATGGGCTCACTAGTGTTGTGTCCAGAGCAGTAAAGTATTCTCCGTGTGGATTTACCACCCATATTAGGTTGCGCGTTGAAACATTATCGACATTGAAATTAAGCCAATGGAGGGTATAGCGAATGTAGTGCTTGGGTAAAGTTATTAAGGTTCGAGTGGATTTTAAATTCACCAGCTAGGGCCTTGAAAGGAAGAGAACATAATAGTGTATGTTTAATCGAATAGTGGCATCAATTTGTGCTAGAAATGGGGAGGGGGGATTGGGGATGGGGTTTTGGGTGTCTGTGAACGGAGGGGGGGGGAGATGACCTGACTGGCCATGGACATTTGGAAAGGGGGGGTGGTGGGCTAACACCATACGACATTGTATAGGGGTTGATGTTCATGATATGTATTACATTCACAATCTTACATCACAATGGTATATTTAGGGCTTTTTTTTATTGTTTTCCCTTTTGGAGTGACATTGAAAGGATTTGAAGAATATATACACCCCCCCCCGATTTATGCCCATTTGATCGAAGCCCTTTGCACGCTATTTATCTTTGTATCGATTGGAGCTTTGGTGTAGATAGGCGCAAATAGAAATGCAATGGGCTAATAACCTGATTAATTTGTTTCGCTTTGTCAATTTTAAATTAGGGAAACCTTGACGATAGACAACCTATTGGCAATTAGAGTTAATATCAGAAAAGTTCCCCAAGTATTTTCTCTGGTTTTTGATATTAATTTGCTGTTTATTGCATTTTTTAAATATTTTTGTTGGCTTACTGGCTGACATGACTAGCTAGCTAGCTGGCTGGTTGAATGATTGGTCATATGATTATTGATTAGAAGTTCGGTTGGAAGGCTGAATTTGTCGGGTAGATTACTTTCATAGCTAAGGTTTTCCAGTAAATTGCATAAAATCATGCCACCAAGTGTAATTCACTGTACGTATTAATAGTCAGCACTAGGAAACAGTGCTATTATTATACACATGCATTGAGTCTTACCACCTGTGATCGATAGAATGATTTCTCCTGCAGCAAACGGCTGGTCGCACAGTACATACTGAATATTCACACCTGGTTTATACGCAAATTTTTTTTTTCACTTTTTCCCCATGTGCATGCACTGTTTTTGTCCTTATCGAATGGACTATACAACCCAATTGAAGCTTTAATAACGGCACGTACGTTCTTGCTACCCTTTTGTGGGGCGTCTCATATATTGATCAATTTATTGTTCTCGTTATTTGCGCTGGATAATAATTCGCATTCTCAAGGCCTCTGCGGACCAGCATATTGATGGTTATGTTGAGTTTTGGTTTCTGTGTTGTTAATACTTCGTTGGAACGAGCTCAATAATTTAACCCGATAGCGCTCAGAGACCTCGTCTCGACGAAAAAAATACTAGTAATACATTTTGTTTTTTTAATCGTTGCACAGCGACGTCTATAGGTACAAACAAATTCATCGATTTCAACTTCCTCCATGCCAAGGAGAAAAAGCTCTTCAAAAAGGCACAGCCAGAAGTCTATCTTTGGAGACTGTTGAGCAGAAAACAAGATGGAATGTTTAACCCACTTAAAAGTGGGATAAAATCGAACAGCTTTATGAATAAACACTTGCACAAATTAAGCGTGAAAAGTCACAACAATACAGTTACTTCCATGTTGAGAGGTATTTGCACGGTCGTTTTGTTTACACTCTCTGCATTCATTGCCGATCCGTCTTGAGCAGAAGCACCCTCTCATCGATTGTAAAGAGCCATATTGGTAGGGAATGTTCACTTTGTTGAAAGCAACGCAACCGTAACACGTGCATTTCATAGTCGTTCGTGAACCACCGAAGTGCAGTTCCCACCTAAGGGGCATCCGTTGCTAGGAACTTTGTGCCCTCTTTTGGTCGGGGCTCATTCTCCACGATTTTCCTAGATGATCATTCTCATTTCAGAGTCACATAAGCATTAGAATATTAATAAACCTTTCCGTAACTTAAGCTATCATTTACTACTCGCGTGAAAATTGCAGAAGCGGTGAGATATTCAGAATATGTCAACATGGGTCACTGTGCAAGGTACAAACAGTGTTTACGTATTAATATGCATCAACCTCGAGCAGGGGCACCTTCTCATCAGTTGGAAAGAGCCACGTTGCTGGGGAGAGTTCATTTTGTTGGTAGCGACGCCACCTTCACGCGTGTATTTCATAGTCGTCTGTGAACCAGCGAAGGAGCCTCTGCTAGGAAAACTGTGCCCTCTCTTGGTCCCACTCGTTTCAGATACTGCAGCTTAGTTTGATCTTTTCGAGGAGAAATTTTTCCAGTTATTACCTGTTTTAGCCCTTCGTATGGATTCGCAACATTGCCAAAAATTTGTAAGAGGCCAGACCATCCGCGTGAATGCCAATCATCTAGGCCAACGTATCGGCTAATGACGATGGCACTACGCCAACGCGTGCATTGAAGAAGTTAAGAAGCAGTAAATAAGCCGACTTCAAGGAGAACAGTGATAAATATCCAATTAAAAAAAAGAAAAATACATGTACACGTTTCTCGGGTGTTCAAGACACGTCAAGTTAAAGCTTATTTTCTCGTCTTTCTGTTTCTGTTTACGTTTTGCAGGATTAACCATTGACATTACAAGATATTTCCATTAACGATGATCACCCTCCCCCTAAAATATTCGTCAAGCCCACTGCCATTTTGAAAACTGATGCCAGTCTGCACTCCATTGCAAAAGAGATCCACTTGGATAGCTTCTTTTTGCCCACATTTCTCAGATAGTCCTTTTGATAATTTGCATCCTCATGTTATT
The DNA here is from genome assembly GCF_001949145.1 of Acanthaster planci. The sequence goes on from NW_019091421.1 coordinate 991,659, forward strand.
TAACCATACAGTGCAAGAACACAATGTTCTTTTAACGGGGAAATCCGTGGGCAATTTTGGGCCTATTTTAGCATACAACCTTAACTTGACGTGTGCGTGAAATTTGTCAAGTCGCGCATAAAGACAAACCGAAGCTTCCCAAAACGGGATGGTATATACGATCGTGGCAGCCGGTGGTGTATATCGAATCCCTTATCAGGGTGCAGACTTTTCTTGAACACGCGCAGCTATCGTCTTAACCCAAGGCAATTACAACACCGAATATTGCATATGAACCCATGTTTCTGAGGCATGCCAGTGTAATCTCGCTTTGAACTGAAGCCTTCAAAAGGCCCAATGATGATTATCCATACCCAATTGTCATTGAAATGGTCTTTATTGTTTACGAACGTATACCCAGCATCCAGAGATGCCGATTTTTTAGTAATTAATTGCCAATTAATATCACACAGTTTTTGGAATCTCGTTTTATTTTGCAGATTCGGTGGAGATATGTTCAAGTGGTGAAACCTATAGCTCTTGTAGCCCTAGACCTGTGCTCTTGATATAGTGCCAAACACCGACCATAATTATGGAAGATTCTGAGAATCATATTTTTTTCCTGTTTTGTTTTTCTTGTTAGGATTGTTTAATTTGAATCAGTACCACTTAGATAGAATGTATGTTATTATTTTTCATTGTTCAATTTTAAAAACCGTTCGTTTCATATTTATCACGTTCCAAAATAAAAAAAATAAAAGTTCACAATGCACAAGACCGCCTTGAGTGTACGCTGTTGAATTTGTACATAATGAAAATATACACTGCAGAAAGTATGGTATTTAGTCAACACCCTTGGGGTTATCAGACCACAGCAGTCCTCTGGTAGGACCCAGGGAGTTAAATTAACACCTATTTAACAACACAGTGTTTGCAATGTACATCTTAAAATTTGAAACATATTCAAAAATTAATTATTTTTTCTTGCCTTGAAAATTCTTGATGTGTCAGCAATCGTTTGTACATGTATTTTCAGACATGTTTTCTCGTTCTTGTTTCAATAATCAGCATCATCCGGTGAGTCCTATGTGGGAAAAGCAGTCGCTATAGGATCGTCATGTGTTACGAAAATAAAATAATCAGCATAGTGTTAACATCATTTTCATTCATACAAAGTGGAAAATAGAGCAATGTGGCTTTATTGTCGGAATCACACGACCTTTAAACATTCATTTCCTAAAACAAGGGGTCTAACCACTCCGCAAAGGTTTCTTGAATTTCACACCTGCAAATAAAAATCAACGGTGCGTTCAGACGGTGTTTCTCTGGGTTACTGTAGATTATCCGAAAGAGTACCAACTATGTTTGTGAGGTACATACTTTGTATCCTTAATGAGCATTAGTTTTCTTGTTTTCCTCCCAAAAACTGTAAATTTCCCCCCAATTTAGTATCACTCCTCAAAAGCCATATGAGGTTACAAAAGAAATGTCCAAATTTTTGCCCCCCCCCGAAAAAAAAATCGCACTCTGGAAATTGTATTCTGGATCCATCCTTGTTAATGGGAATGGGGTTAATCAATAATTGGAATCCTTCCCTCGTGGACTTTGGCCCTTTACTCGCTGGTTTTTCTGGCTAAACAAGACGTAAGGAAAAAGGTTGGGAACCAGAGCGAGTCAGAACAGCAAGCCAGTGAGATACATCGTGAGGTCAATGCGTCTGTATTCCAATGACGATCTCTCAGCCGCATCATAAGAGCAAACCTTACGTCTCATTTAACATCTTGATCATCACGGGGCGAGATCTCACTTTCGAAGTTCCAGCGTTTGAGAAAAGGTGACGGATCTGAACTCAAGAGGCCCTTGATTTAAACGATGTAATTGGATGAGAAATCCCAGCTTCTATAAGAGAGGCATTCTTGTATGAAACCAAGAGTCTCATTTGTCCTTGCTGTAATTCAAGCTTTGAAGGGTAAAATTAATCTGTGATAATACGAGCGTTTCACAATGGTGCGCCTCCAAGAGTTTGCAACGCGTTAGCCAATCACAATGCGCGAAATCTGTCGACCCAATGCGCGTTTGGAAAGGGTCGACAGATTTTGCACGTTGTGATTAGCCAACGCGGTGCAAACTCTTGGAGGCGCACTATTGTGAATCGCCTGTATTCATCAAGGAACGCATATTGTACAGTTATGAATGACGATATTAAAGGAGAAAAAGATCTAAACAAAATGCAATGGTTAGTACAGGCAATTCAAACTAAACTTCTAAAGACGACGACGATAACTTTAACAGGCAGTCTCAGGTAGATGACATCCCCCAGCTATGCGCTCGGAATAAGAGGTGCTCACCCCGTGTTGAATTGTCTCGGGAAGCCGACATCTCGTGCCAAAAGATGTCCTCATTTTCAAAGACCACATTTGCCAAGACTAGGAGGTGTACCCATAGAAAGGTCCGTAAAATGCTCTCATTGTATCACCCTTGCCTGTTGGCACTAGCAAACGTACTGGGGGAAAAACCACAACACGCCTGCCTTGTAAATCCTGCCCATTAATTCCCTCTGCAGCTTTACTGTCTTATTTGCTATAGAAAGAATCGGGCAGTACTTTTGTTCAAATGTCACAAGTCGCTTCAGGACGTAGCATAACAAGTTCTTCCACCATGTTTGCCGTCTTACAGATCGGTCAACAAAAGAAGCGTCAGACTTGTTATTTCTAGCGCCTTGGGGAGACCCAGAGTCTTTGAATGACGTCAGTGCCTGGTTAATTCGCAGACGGGACGGCAGGAGAAATTTCGAAAGCAAAATGCCAGCATCAAAAGTCATTGTTATCAGAACTTTATTTTGTCCAATCAACATCGATCTAATAAAACAACTTTGGAAAAGATTGTGTGGTGGTTGACGACTTTTGCATGATTGATCTTTTTTCATAAGGTTATTACACTTAATTTTTTTCATCTTTTACTGCTTTACTCTTTGAACTTCGTGGGAGTTTTACCTAGACTTCTCCACTGGCTGAGAGAAGCCACTCCTCAGACTAATGTCTCCCATAATTATATTGCAGATGATGCGTTCCAGGGTAAGATGAGCATCTACAAACGAGACTTGTTTAAAAGTGGAACAGGATCATTTAACTATAATCAATATTTTCAGGTAACGGGGACAGAAGTACAGGTCTCTTGTAAAGAAAGTTGATGTTCAGAGGCCATAAGTTCCCATACCAGGAGGGGGAGGCATGGACGTGTCACGATCCACCTGAAATTGTGAAGAGTTTTCTATGCGAAACGAAATTCAAGAATGCCAAATCTAACCTTTTTTCAAACCATTTACCCGTTAGATTTGACGAACGAAAATCTTAATTGCGTTCCCTCCAAAATTTTGATGACTGTGAGTCAAAGATCTAGGTAAACACAGCGTGTAGTTGCAGACGAGCACGTCATTGTTCGTGTACAAAGCAAAAACGCAGGTATTCTGATTCTGTGCCATTATTCCGTACTTTTTCACTTCGCTTCTGCCACTGTCGCAGTTGGAGGGATGATCCGATTCACCTTCCCAATATCGATTGTTATAGGCAATGCATGCTCCGTGAAGAGTTCATTTTTTCCTTTCTTACCCAGACTTATTCTCATATCGCGTAGCCTCGGTCAAGTATGAAATCTGTTGTATTTGTCTTTTGAAATGATCAAAGATGTGTTTCTCCTCAAGGACAAGGCGATCTTGGCTTGATGTATGACTGAGCCAATTGTTCGAGTATACAGTTTAGATGATGACTTTGCTTAGCCGCTGTACATAAGGTTGTTTATTATCTCTTAGTGGACCCAAGTCAAAGTTAACGATTGTTAATGCAGGATGGTCGGGTGTACGGGATTGCCTAAACAAGATGTCTGTCGAGCCGTAACTTGCTCAACGGGTCAGATATATCTTTTAACCCCCGCTCTTCGGTAAGCTTTTTATAATCAACTCACATTGGGAGGTTACTGCTTTTGCGAAGAAAATTCCATTACGTAATGCCTGAATAAATCCCCCTCATGTGATTGGTGGATCCTTAATTGATAAGGCTCGTTCCCTGCCATTTCAATTATATTTATACTTACACCAGCAGGTATTGTCTACTAAAAGAAGGTGTTACCTCATGTCTAGTATGTCCCTTTGTAGAAACAGTGCGCACCGTCTGTTATTTCTTTAGAAATTCATCAAACTTAAAAATGGGGATCCATTTGATAAAATGTTAGTTTGTTAGTTTAGAAAATTGTTGGAAACAATTCCTTCCATTTTTGTCACGTGAACATGGTGGCTACTAGACCTGTAAGGCTCTCTACAAATAGTCGGCATCTGTGGATTTGGGAACATGACGTGTCATGAATTATATTCATCCAGATGCACGGCCTGGCCGAATCCACATAAATGGAAAATTCCATTCCACAGGTAAATGGCTCGATCGACGTCCACCCATGCATATCAAGCGAGATGATGTTCTTCAGGCAATTTTTTGCTCAAAATAGCAATGCATCAATGGCCGTTTTCGGAATTTATCACGCCTTTGTATCAAACAAATATTGACTGTTTCACATTCGACCAATCATAAACATTGATAGCCATGAGCAAGGGCGGTGTGCATCGTTCAGAAAACGACATGAACATTTAACATTTAAACATTAAAATTGTCGAAAACCAACTTGTGGAGAACTAAGCAAATCAACATTTATTTTGCTACATACCTAACGATAAGTATAAATAATTAAAATTACATTTTAATTTCGTTAATGTTCGTTAATGGTCTGTTATGAGTTTAATCACAAGTCAAAAAGGTGTCAACATCTGTATGGAATTCCTACATAGTACATAGTCATTCTCACCATTTTCATTCTCACCATTTGTGTACAAATAAAACAAATGACATATTTTTTTAGGGTATCACTCAACTATCAACTGCGTAAATCATAAATAAAAAATAAATTCTCAGCACAATGAAAGAAAACCTCAATTTATTTACCGGTACTCCTCTAGTATAATATGTCGGTAAAACTAATAAATACGGTCAGACACTGGTTGGCGAAGACTGAGAGAAAGACTGGTTGGAAAATTGCCTGGAGTGTCCTCCGAATGCAAAACAGCAAGCTCCCGTGTTCATCCTCTCACGTTCTGTCCACTGTGGAATGCCGCATTGCTCAAGAGATGGTTGGGTCTGGTGTATTTCCTTCAACCGAACATGCACGTCAGTACGCGGTGCCCCTTTGGGTGAGGCCGGTCGTGGAATGGGTCTAGCTGCAAGTAGCCCATCACTAGTTTTGTATTAGAGTACAATTTTGCTTTCCCGATCTCGCTTTTTTATTCCAAAAGCATCTATGGGCCGACCATAAAATTATTGTGTGCACAATAAGTAGCGCCTCCGCGCGCACTACCTATCAAGTTGTTTGAGTTCTGTACCTACACGTGCATGTATGTTCTCTGCCTGTATGAAAAGCCGCCTCAGTGCCTAATGGAAGTGTAAAGAAATTCTTCAAAAAGTGCAGATTTGAAAACAGGTACTTGTTAGGCGAGTTTGTTGGACCTTAGCCACCAAGTATAACTTCGGATGCTTGAACATAGTAGAGTCTCCAAACTCCATGTGAAAGTCGCCTGATAATTTTGTGCTCCAATAAACGCACACACCTGTTTTCGTTGCATACTCATTACGGTCGACATGTCCAGCAATCAGACTTTCACAATAAAGATTTCATTTAGGCCAGGGGTTTTGCATTGACGCACATGTTTACAGGCAAACGACGAAATCAATAATACGCCATGCATTTTGATATGGAGCTCTGATCCTCAAAAGACCTCGAAACCAATATTTTATAGAGAACCAGATAATACCCAAGGAAAAAATTGTTTGAAAGAATCGGTCACAGATTATCCGCTGTTGGAAATTTTCTCCTGTATTTTTGATGTTGAAAATCTGAAAGAAACGGGTCAATTATGTTGAAAGTCGTTGACTTGAGGTTAAACACGGTGGACACTGAAAAAGTCGACGTGAGCATTGGGCACACTGCAAATGCCATCCTTAAGCTGTTCTGACTTTAATCAATGGAGGGAAAGGCCTATATGCTGCAGAAAAGAAAAATTAAAATTAAAAATCCTCTATTGTATTAAGTATAAGTATTATGTTTTCATTCGTTTTGTTGCTCTCGGAAGATTTTGTAGTAGGTGAACAGTGATTATTGGATGATTAAACAGCACAGGGAAAATCAAGTGCAAATGAAAAATGCTATCTTCAAACACTTCATGACTCGAGATTTCGAGCAAGTGTCAGCTGAGACAGCTTGCCCACTTGCATTGGGTTTTCTACATTGGAACCTGGAAGTCACGTGACTTTGTCGTAGCGGTATCTCACGTGGATGAATAACTAAATATAGCACTCGAAAAATATTTGCCCTGTGGTGTAATCAGGGTGTATTACGGCAGACTGATTTGAATGTTATTGGATTTATTTTCAAAGGTCATCCGTCTGATAAGAAGCCATTACAACACTTTATTGACAATGATGAATATGTTGAGCGAAGGCAGCAAATCGACGTTTGTTCTTGGCCGTGCTCCGGTAAGTTAGTATACAAGTAACGAATGTATTTGATTGCTTGCAGCGGTAAGAAGAGGTGACAACCAAACAGTTCCATTTCATGAAGCGAGGAGAAAATGATTGTGTCTGGCTACCGTGCAGTGTTAGACTGGTTTCCATCTCTACATTATTTGCCCCTTACACGCGGGGATTTAGATAAATTAAATGGGGGAGGGTGGGTACCAGTCGAGTAAAAATGAGGTTCTTTTCCAGGACATGCGATCCATCAATCAAATGACGGGGGTTTATGCAGGTTTGCAGAAATTAAATTATCTATACATGGAATTAACTGAACAGAACCGTTGACATAATACATTGTATATTTTAAAAAAGTTATTTTAACTTACATTGTCATTAATGAACATGGAAATAAGAACTTTTTATTCACTGCTGTCGATATATAATAACCGGAATTAATAGTGAAACAGTTTATAAACAGTTTCATGAAAATGTACCTTTGTAAGTGGACTACAGAGGGTTGGGGATTTTTAAATCGAGATGCCGGTGGGAGGCTGTGGCAAATCCAAATGAAGCTGGGGGAACATTCTATATCGAAACGAGCACTCAAAACTCCTACTGCACGCTTGCCTCTTGTCCCAGTTCATATTTCATCACTTGAAAACCACAAAACAGTCTTTATCTCTACAAATCCAGTTCTTCCATATATCCACCATTGTGAAAGACACCTCATGAAAGGAGTTTTGTTTGTTACTTCTTTAACGTTGAGCAAATTAAATCTAATTTTGCTTGCCGTGTCCCAAGTGAAAAGTGTCTATCAAAAACTTTCCACAACGAAAGTCCAACTTGCAAATGGTACCAGTATTTTCTTCAGTCATTGATGAAGACCTAATTTGACTATTTTTTCAGTTAGACTGAACTTTTCCTGCTGTTGACAGTATACATGGATGACGATTCAACATAGTGAATGACAGAAATGAATTTTAAATGTGGCTCTTCACTGCAAGATTTCATTAACCCTTAAGTGAATTATGTGTGTGAACAAAAAGCGGGAATACGTGTCACAATTTATGAAAGGGATTTCAACAACAGCAGCAGCTTAAATCGAATTGCCTCTGGGAATATACGACTTTCATTAGAAGGGGGGGTCACCAAAACCTATCCCTGTCTCTGAATGCAAACATGGACAACTTTTTAAAATGCGCTTGACATCATTTACAAGTATCAAGCTTTTCAATGAAAGGCTTTACTGATGAGTCGGTACTGCAGGCAATCATTCTTACAGTTCAGTGATTTTTTGGTAGAGTATTATCAATGAACCTCTAAATTTGAAGCATGAAATACGGTAACATGAAGCTGTGAATTTACAAGAAAAGACCCCACAACAACAAAAAAGAAAGAAAAGAGCACGTTAAATTCTGATAACTTTAAGTAGCTTTCAAATGACACTGACTGCTGCTTCCAAATGCAGAAATATTGGGATACTTAAAAAAACGAAACATGTACCTAAAACACTTTAGAAATTGCAATACATGAACAGTAAGAAAAACTAAATGCCGACAATATCGAGCATTTTATGAATTTTATTTCAAAGCCTTTTGTTATACACACTATCATCTGGGGTGTAATGAATGTCTCTACCTTTTTGGTAGCGAGTTACGCGCACTGATTCCAATTCTAGCATTATATCCAAATCCAATTCTATTAATACTTTACTCCCGTTGAAGCAAGAAAAATGGACTGCGTCAATATTTTACGAACGTCGTTCCCCTGTGCAATAAGGGAAAACGTCGCCCTTGGCAAATTTTGCCTCAAACAGGACCGACACGAAATCTTGCGATTTGAAACCGGATCTCGCTGTAAGGGCGCGTGAACACAGTTGTGGCATATCCAGTGGGAAACAGTATGTTGACGTGTTTTTTGAGAATTGAATTTTTCGACACTTGAGAATCGCCTTTTAATCTTTTTTTTTCTTTCTTTCCTTTTTGGGGGGTCGGGTAGAGGAGTGTTGGATTCTTTAAAAGCTGAAAACAGTGTGAAAATCTATATTTGAAAAAACCCCAACTCAAACCTGGAGACCGCCACTAGAACCAGTGTGGTGTTGAAAGGGTCTTCGAATATGGCCTATCGGTGAACACGAATCCCGGACGCAGCACCATTATGTTTCCGTTGGAATCTTGTCGTAACCATCAAATCAATACAAAGAAGCTTCAAAAATCACCCAGCATTTCACTCTCTGTTAAAACATCAACGTAATTCAAAATATCTCAAACAAGTTGACTTTCAGACCGTAGTCAATCTCTCCACCGTATAAGAATTGACCTCGCGAGCAACCGAACCCGAATTCGATAATAGATATTAACAGACTGAGCAACAAATTTAATAGCCGTGAAGTCGCAACCGCAGTAGCGTGACAACGTCATGACTATTTCCCTTCATTACGTCGGCACCGAGGGGAAAGGGAGGATGGATCCATTTTAGTTTCTAATGATGGTAGGAGAGAGTTGAGAGATAAAGTTTGTTTGGTTTTGTTTTTGCTGGTTTGTTTTTGGTCCAGATGATTCGACGATTCCCTTGGAAAATCTTCATAGTAATCTTGTTTTAATTTCGTCTACAACCTCAGTGAGGATGTCACAACATCCCGCATGGACTTGTGCAGAAATGCCTGAACGATGTCATTGGCGTGTGAATGTGACAAGCACGCGATTGACGGCGGTGCATACTCTAGACACGGCAGCTTTTGCTAAAGAATGAAAAAGGACGAAAAGGACCGGAGATTCCATAAAGAAACTTTAAACAAGAAGGAACAGCTCGGGGAAAACATTGTTATTTTGTAAATGTTTCAACTTATAAGTTCGCGTGCTCCCACTAATGTAAGGCTGATTCCCAGTGGCTTGTGAATTTCCCGACTTGTATCGATTTTTCTTGCGCTTATTTGATTTTCACGCAAAACACTTCAAAAGGACTGTATCCAATTACCAAAGTTGTCGACATCATGATACAAATCATAAACAAAATGATTTTCCCAGTGGATTCGCGGCAGGGATCAACAGTGTTACTTACTTTGATCTAAGTGAATTCAAAGTGCAAAATGTTGTCAGGTTGGACACTGGTGGGGCAAACAGAACGGACGCCAGAGGTCAAGGTGAACCTTAAAAAATAGAGGCCCACTTTGTCTTCAGTTCAGCGAGAAACAAATCGGTGAACACATCAGTGAATCACGGGATAGATACTTGTGTGCCCTCTGTTCAATCTACGGGATATTCCTCGTCAAGACAAGAGTCTTTGGTCTATACTTCGACGAGGATCATAATAGTCATAATTGTTGCAGATACTTTCAAGGACAACCGAATTAAACCACTCATCATCTGCCCATACCTGTGACCCCCCCTCTCTTTTCATCGCACCTCCTGTTTTAGCTTCGTGATCCAACCGTTCAGTGGACTTTTCCCATGAAATGCAATAAGACCGGCGCATGCGCATTACTACCTCTGGTTGGCAAAGTTGCTTAAATCTAAGACGTAACAAAACAAATCTCCATGCGAGCACACACACGCCGTTTCTGTACTAGTTCAGTTTGACATGAGTGCCAAAGAGCTATAATTATATTTAAAAAGAGCGCTAACTTCTCATTCTCTCTGCGAGAAGAAATCTTGACGCTGTCCTGGGTGCAGACATTTTGAATCCATGTGCGTGCTTGGAGCACATTTGAAATCAGATAGAATGAATATCGAATTATTTATTCTGAAAGAAACGCGAAGTACAACTCACGAAAACGTCAGCGCGTCTTTTGAATAAGACGCATGTACAGAGCAATGGCACATGTTAAGTTACATCCATAGCAGGAATTATTTAAAACGAAAGTGTATCGTATCATGTCTTTCGATGGGCGAACGTTCGATGAATAAGTTAAGCTAAATTTAAAAAGTTGTTCCCTTAATTCAGTCACTAGTGTTAAGTGAGTCGATGGCTCTTGCTGGAGCAGCAGCTATCATGCGCATTAGGTAGCCTACCGATACAAACTGATTAAAAACGCCACGACAAAATTTATGTGCAGCGCGCACGCGTTTGTGTTATTTTGGTGCAGAGCAAAATGAAATGCTAAATACTGGTTGTGCGTTCAGGCTGTTTGCGCATCGGCTTTGTTGACATATCATTTTAGGTTGCACTACACGAGGTACGCGTCCATAGAAAACATTGCAAAATCGGACCAAAATAGAGACCCCCTGTTGACTCTCGTGAAGAGGTTGGAAATTCCAGATTATGGCCAGAAGATCACTTTTCGTTTCAATTTTTTGGGAGTAAATTTTTTATTCGCCTTTCCCCGAAGATACCCACAAACTAGCAGTAAAACTATGCGCTCAGCTCTGAATGTAGCCGCCCACCTCTATCCAAAATAGGCCCGCAATTTGGGGCTTTTTGTGAAAGAAAAACCCCAACTGGAAACTATCAGTCCCAAATTCGGGATTTATAGAAAGATTTCTATGATCCCTCATGATTATGGCATATCCTATCGTAAAAAACCTGTGGGATCACAAAATATTTATGAGCTCGCGCGCCAAAATACAACCATTTGGGTGGATGCGGATATGCAAATAGCCGTATAAAAGACGTACAAACTTTCGAGTTTTCCAGGGGAGTTTTCCATGGGTTTGTGCACAAACGTTAAACATGGCTGCGCCTAGCAGGCATCACTTTGGACATGAGTCAGCACTGTAGTTTTTAATCTATAAAGCTCTATTGTGCAAAAGGTAAAGGTGAGGAATTGTTACTTTCCATCTTCAGGTTATAGTGTTGACAGCAGCACTTGCCAACCTGTGGTAGAAGCACGCATGTGCCTGTCAAATTTGCATATTTCATAGTAAAGGTTAAAGACTGTATAGCGCCGCGCAGCGGTGCAAGATGGAGAACTTCACCGTGAACACGCGTAAAACCTTATTATCGCATGTGCGCCATTTGGGTGTGAATAAGCTATGTTAACACAATAGGCGCAGCGACAGGCACGCACACCTGATATGCCTGCTCCTATGCATTAATGTTCGCACTCGAATGGCGCCCATGGTGATAACACCTTCCCAGCCGAGTTTTCCATATTGCACCGCTAGGCGGCGTTATACAATCTTTGGTCGAGTTCGGGCGCCGTGTTCTTGACACGATTTTTTGTTCTCGCGCTCGAACGACGGGAACACGACTCAAGAACACTGTTCTCGGAGCAGGAACACACACCACTTCCTCGTCAGGGTTTTACAGGAACACACGGAAAAACTCGTGAGATTTTGATTTTTGAACAGCTGCAAAAAATAGAAAGATGGTTTACAAAGTCGGAGACGATAGGAAGTTTTGCAAAATAAACATTAATTATTTTTCACAACACAGAAGTGAATGTTCCTGTTTGAATAGAAAAGAATTTAGCCCAGTTGTCCAAGCATCAATCCTCGAATAGTTTACTATGATATGGACGCCGCCATGTTGCTTGTCACTAACTACCAGCGATGACCAATTGTACGTTCCCGGCGTTCGAGCAGCCGACCCAAGAACGACAAATCAAGCTGTTCGTGAACAAACCGCCTGAACTCGGCCTTTGGTATTGGTCCGGTGCCGCGGCGTTAGGGTGACTTTCAGACGCTTGGTGGCAGCAAATAAACCAGTCCGTGTCCTGCGAATCTAACTGAGCAAATGTGCACATGCTCTAAACGATGCAAACAGTCCGCCCTGAGCTGAAGTTCATTCTCCACGGCGAAAGAAAGACAGACAGGTATGAAGATTTCCAACCAGGTAATTGCACTTATTCGGCGTGCACGCAAAGCCCACACATCCAGGAACAAATTCGCTGCGCGTACTCAATGCGTCAAACATACATAAAATCTCGCACCTAGGTAAGTTCGTACCACAGACATATAAACCCATAGACAAGCAGCTCCTATACAAAAAAACGGCGGGATACTGTAGCCGAGACACCACCCGACTAAATCCAAATGCGTGGACAAATCAAACCCCTCGGTATCCGCCCCGAGCTGAAGTGCACCCCCAATCGGCGAAAAGAAAGACAGGTGGTTAGAAGCGGGTTCTTGCACGCGTTCTGCGTGTACGCAAATACCATACGTGCAGGAGTAATTTAGTAACACGTACTCAGCGTGCTCCATGTCAAAGGTGCATATACTTGTGCACCTCATGGCGCGCGCGCCTATGCGTTGAGTACCAAAAAACACGCCCTCTTTTGTTCCGCTCGTAGCGGATAGGGAATTTACGCGCGGTTGAAGAATTCCAGCCGTAAAAAATTTATGAAGCCATTTTCTAATTGTGAAAAAATACTTTGTTTACTTAAGCTGGCCCATGTACATTCAAAACAATGTGGTTGCAACAGTCGAAAAGAAGAGACAACAGTACTAAAGTATAAAAAAGGGAACGTTATTTTTAGGTCATATGTAAACAAATACTGCGATTAAAGCGCGTCACGTGCAATACGCACTGAAAACGCTGCCACCCATCGTTTCGGCCACTTCTTGCCACGATTTTTAAAATCACGGTTACACGCGCAAGACTGGTGGTCTATGTGTTTACATGTCTTTGGTTCGTACCAATGACTGTTAATTCATTTAAACACACGCCCTCTTAAGTTCCCGGATAGTGAACTAGTAATTCATTGGACCGATACATTTGCCCCAAGCGTGTAAAAAACCCATGGACACCGTCACTGCAGGCAACAATTGTTTTGTTATACCATGGTCATATATTCACTGGAAAGTTCTTATGCAAGATAAATTAAAATGCTTCGACAAACTGAAACACGTGAGCAGTAAATTAGATAAAATTAGATTAAATTTCAAGGAAAATGACTGATAGTGATGTCCGTTATTTACCCCCTTTTTGGGGGGGGGTGGAGAAACCTGGGATTCATAAAGCACGGGAGGTTTTGTCGACCGGTTGAATTTTAAAAAAACTATTTTCATCAAATACTGTTGTAAAGCACCAACAAGATTGAAGAGCAGACGACATGGGACAGTGGCATGAGCGTTTTATATAAACGGCAATGGCGATTCGGATTGCAGAAACAGTGATCACAGCATACTCGTGTACAACGAGCAAATAGCTGGGAGCACAGGCAGAAGTCTAATTACCCAGAGGGGCTCCGTCATGGTCAGAGTGAAGAAAGTAGCACATGCGAACATAGTACCTTAACGTCCCCCACAAAGAGCACATCTCCTACAATAATTCATGCGTTCTCGTACGGCCACCGCGGCTATCCTCCCTCGCACCCAAGATGACACAATTACAACGCAGTAGACACAACACGTCAACCGGGAAAGGTCACCGTTAACCGTCATTTTTTGCGGACCGGCAACATCGCCAGTGCGCGCGACGCGTGAATGGTACATGTGTGCTTGTAGCACATCACGTCCGGACGCAGATGTTGGTGGTCTTGGTTCTAAGACATTCGCATTCGCTATATTTACTTGGGTTTGTTTCTTTGCTTGTCACCCAGCGCCCTGTTTGGGCGCTGGGAAAGGCCGATGATGGCTTTGCATTGTGATTGGCTAAATTGTGTATGACCTGTGACTGCGAGGTTATCACTTTCTGTTAGCGAGGCATTATTTACATTTTTTGGTTTGCCAATGGCACACGTAAGCTCCTCCCTCTACTTAGTTTGCTTATTGTTCAGGGCCGAACACTGAACGCCAGCCAGCTTTTGTGATGGAAACGAAATGTCTGAAATAATTCGTTTGTTATTCAGTCATCTAATGCAGCAGTAACCTTTTTCTAGCTGTGAAATTCGTTGATTTCCTTTGTTCCTGTGAAACAAATCATGATATTCTTGCATCCGGAGTTAATCCAAGAATTTGAAACCCATAAAGGTGAAGCAAGCACTGAACTAAAAGGCCATCCAGATGCTTATTATCATGCTAAATTTTTCAAAAGCCCGATTCAAGAACTTAGATTTGGTTCACGCTGTCATTTTATCCTGTCACAGCAAGTCATTACCTAACCGAAAGTCCAGTTGATATTCGAATAGTCTAGATTTCAGTAACGTTAAATGGTGTCGATAAAAATCTCTTTAAGATACATCAAGGATTGGTATTGGCTTCTGTGGACACTAAATAACGAAGTTGCGTAATATGACTTAATATCACTTTTTTAAAGTAGCACTTTGGCTTTATCGTATGTGATTGTTAATGTCCTGTGCAATTACACATGAAGTCCGGGCGCAAACTAAACAGGCAGTCGTACAGAGTACCATTAATAAACCATACAAAGGAGTCTGTGTAATGTACAAGTCAGGCGAAAATTCGTACAGAGTGGGAAAACGGCAAAAAGGGAAACTTTTTTTTCTCCAAACGAGTTTTCTACAATAAGCAACCTTAGTGGATTTTTTACAGCGTAAGATCTGAACATACCGGTGCCATTTCAGCTCATAAAATTAAGCGGATGTTTAGTTATGCCCACGGATGTCCCGGATAAAGTTTTCGGAAGAAAACCCTATGAATCGGTACACTCGGGGCCCATAATGCCACGGAGGAGTATTCGTCGGGCCCTGTTTACCGGGTCCACAGGCCGGCTAGCTAGCTGTTGTGACCTCGGGTATTTGATTACACGCTGACTGAAGTCGGGTGATTGTGAAAACCAATTCAGTTGGCAACTGTTATGACCGAGATGGCGTTATTACAATTACAGCCACCGTTGTTTTTCGTCTCGCTAATCATGGATGGGCTCGATGTTTTTGTGGAAAATACCGCGACAGTATTTTACTGTTTTCTCAAGAAGTAGGAACTGTATGGAGCTTAAACTTCCACAGGTGACTTGAATTGTATCTTTCTTGATAATTTTGCCTACCAATCAGCACTCCCTTGACAAAAAAAAAGTTCGGATAAATGGGCTGAATTCTTTCCTTTTTAAAAAGGAACAGTCATTTCATTGATTTCATTCAGGAACATTGATTAATGTTACTTTTGTCTCTGGCTTTGAAAACCATCGTTCTACTTTTTGCCATGTTTGCAGCTGTTCAAAAATCGGTATCTCACGAGTTTTGCCGTGAGTTCCTGTAAAACCCTGACGAGGAGGTGGTGTGTGATCCTGTTCCGAGAACAGTGTTCTTGAGTCGTGTTCCCGCCGTTCGAGCGTGAGACAAGAAACCCCGTGTCAAGAACAGGCCGCCCGAACTCGACCATAAACGCAGGTAGGTCTGTGCGCCGCGCGCTCAGGCTGGGGGGATTTGCACAGCGCCCGCAATGTGTGACATTGTACGTGGGTGGGGGATGCCGTTTTGTGCTAGTAGTTTTAAGGTCATCAGAGATAGAATCCGAAGTTAAACAAAACAGAGTACAAATGATTTATTCTGACGAGATGGAGGAAACGTGAAGGGACAAGGGATATTTTTCCGTGAAGCGAATTCTGACGACCCAAACTGTGACTCTTTGAGGCAAATTGTTGGTTCTGAACAAAAAGACAAGGAGAGGAAACACAACTTGCAGATCCGGCAAATACTGCCTGCAGCCGGCTGCGGCAAAAACAGAGCCATGTTCCGTAGGCCCGATGGCCTTCGAGCTGGACCAAGAGAAAGCACTATTTTCTTAGCAATGGAGGGCGGCTCGTTTGGGCAGAGTCGAACTTCGCTGGTTCACAGACGATTATGAAATGCACGCGTCAAGGTCGCATCGCTACCAGCAAATTAAACACTTCCGACCAATGTGGCTCTTTTCATCCGATGAGGGGGTGCTTCTACTCGAGGCAGAAAGGCACAAGTATTCCATAAGCACTACTTAGTCATAGGCACTTGCATGCACCAATTCCGTAGTACAGGGACTTCGTGTTTCTAGCTATGCACTATAGCTTGTTTAAAGTTTTTCGAAAAATCAACAATTTAAAGATAGAAGAAAACCGTTGTAAATTGTGAAGGACACTGCATGTTTCTACAGAAAGTTAGCAGAGGAAGTAAGGACACTCGTGGTACTTACCGAAGGAAAGTGACCGTAGAGTGCGAGTAAGAAAGATACCCGACGATCTCGATCAATTATTCAGATGCTCTTCGAAGATTTCATGTAACTTTAACCCGCGGGTAATCATATCCTGTTACACGCAACACTGCATGCATAACCAGCGGCAATTCGCAAGGATGGTAATTATTACTTTGGTGTTTTATGGGGGAAAACTAAATCTAGTGAAGGAAAAACCGTCTCGTTGCTTACTTTTTGCTTCATGAAATGTATCCCCGCAGGCACGCCTTATTATAACTGTCATTGAAAAGCCTGATAGCCACCTGCAAGGGTAACTGAACCCGAATAATAGGCCTACTAGATCATGTTACCGCGTGGAAGCAGATTCAACACTGAATTCGACGGAAACTGCACGAAAACGATCGAATAACTAATATTAACCAAAGACTGGATTTGAATTATTATGTGAGAAAAAACATACCAGAAAGAATTAATTCCTGAGGTGACGAATTGAATATTCTATGCCACTAGACGAACCCGAATGGAGCTGAACATTCATTCTGTCACCTGATTATTCTTTCCACCTCCTTTACCCTTTTGCTAATAGGGGGGGGGTTCTCAGGATTATTCCAAAAAGATTCTGTCGTAAATTAGATTTTTTTCAGCAAGGAGTGAATGAGATTTTATCAGCATTAACAGGGCCACTTCCCACTCTTTTATCACTGGTTAATTTTATACAACTTCGTGGACGAACGGTCTGTTTGCTGATTTGAGTACTTTTTTGCGACCAGCATGGAGAGATTTTTTGGGTAATGTCGCTTCTAATGCACTGGTAGAGATACCAGCGTTTGTGCAGACCGGACCTTCCAAGAAGTTAGTGTGAAATTTGCTTTATTTTCAGGGTACAATCCTTAACTAGGATGTCACCACCGGTCTCAAGCAAGATCACGAAGGTGGGTAACGCTTGTCAACATATGACTCGCCCGCGGGCCCATTAGGCTAGTGTTTCCCCAGAGAGCAGGAGTTTTAAAACTCCGTATCCGGAGCTTGGCAACGCAAAAGTTCGTTTGTGTACATTTGCAGTTTTGTTTCTAATTCACTAAATGATTTGAAGTATACCGGTGATAATATGCCGTCCCACCTGTTTTTTCTCCTGTGTTGGGGGAAACTTTCCCTATCATATCATCCTGGAACACCTTCATTTATCGTGCATACACGTACTCATTTGTTACCACGTACGTACACGATAGATATCATGTACGTACTCGGTAGTTATCATGTACGTACGCGATAGGGGCGAGAATTTTTTTATTATCGTGGCGGTAATACGCTTCCGCATGATTCTGTCCAATGTGTGCTCGAAAATATCATATCAAGCATCCTGAAACAGCTACCCTTCACATTTTGTCTCTCCTCAAGTCACGCACTTGTTCTAAACTGGTGACGGAAGTGAGGATACAGTACTGAAGTTTTCTTCGTTTGGCAAAGATTGTAAAAAAGCGGAGGCGTTTAAACTGTCTGCACTGTTTAAATACAGAGTAAAATTTAAGACACAAATTTCGTATTTAATGAAAGATATTGTTGCAATTAAAATTCCTATTCTTGGTTTTGCTAAAATAGTGAAGTTGCTTTGCTGTGGTAAACATTTGTGTGCCCCAAAATTGTTTTATGCGAGAAAACAGAGGGCGCCGTTCGCTGGGCTGTTTTGCAGAATCCAACCCCTAGCCATATGCACAGCACGCTCGCTTGGGTAAGTGCGTTTAGCGTTCCCGTTTCACAGTTGAACGCTGCTTTCTTCATCAAATTTAACAACCAGTGGGAACTGAAACAGCCACGGTATTGATTCAGAATGCGACAACGAGGGTTTACTAACATTACTATCCGCCCCCAATTCTACTGCCAATCAATGGACTCTTTAAAGGAGCGTTTTCCAAATCATGATTTCGTCTGCGTTCCAGCAACAAAGCTCTTCGCGCAAGAGGGGCAAGATTCGGAAAAAGTCGAACAATGTTTCTCTGTGAAGTCACTGTTGAAGTTTTCTCAAATTCAAACGACGCCAAGCTTTTCTTTCCGGAATTTGGGCAGAATTTACCTGAGGCGGAACGGGGGGGCATGGGGGAGGCATTGCCCCCCCACCTTTGAGAAGGTAGTTATTTTGCTCCATTTTATAGGCCTACCAGCTGTTGCAGGTGCATTGCAACTTCATAATTGTATTCTTTTCAGTCTAATGGCCGGGGCTCCCCCCTACTTTTACAAACCGTTCCGTCGCTGTTGGCGGAATTAAGTTTGGCCAGCTATTGTACCATTTGGTTGCATGTGAGTACTGTTTTTTCTAAGTTTAAAGTTGTTTGTGCGTTTTGTAGTGAATAGACATGAAACCAAAATATTTCTGCCCGGTTGTTGGCCCCTTTGCAAAGGCAACCAAACAACACGGTCTACGTGGAACGTAATGATATTGTGCATAATTGTGCGAGACAAGTGAATACAGTCCTTCACACTCTTAGCTAGACGATGCTTTTTATATTATCTTTTTTGTCTCCCTGCAAAACAATAGTAATCGAAAAGGATTCCCCCTCCTACTTTTCAGTAAAAGAGTTACTTCTCAGTATGTTTCAGTACATAATATTGACATAATCACTCTTGGCATCAACTTGTAAAGGTAAAAAGGGAATTCGTTTATTGGGTTTATGGTAAGACAAGAAATCAGTTCGAAGTCTGGTCGTTATTTATCGTGTCTTCCCGTGTGCACGATATTATAACGTCTGTAGTCCAATTCAAGGACACCGCCAGAAGAACTGGAATCCGGGTTCAGTCTATGCTCGAACGCAACAGCCCTACTGGTGGATGTAGTTGCCGAGATTTCGGTAACTGAGTACCTTCTTCAGGACAAGAAAGTACTCAGTTACCAAAAGCTCGGCAATTACATGTTTTAGAGCACTTATTTATATTATATTCTTGTCAATATTCTGATCATGTTGCTACGCAGCCCTTCCATATTTCTCTGATCTACCGGTGGATGTGTCGCGAGGAATAGTATGGTGTACTATTTACGACAAACATTTCTCTCTCTCTCTCTTGCCTCCCTCCAGGCGACGCAACCAGACGACGCGACGGCACGGACGCTCCCTCGCGTCGTGCCGTCGGGTCACACCGTTGCCTTCTTGCCATTACGTTTGTACACACACGATGCGTCGCGTCGTGCTGTCTTAGATCCTTTCCATGTTGCACTTTTTTCCGCCTAAACGTCGCCCCTTCCGTTGCCCGTCCCGTCGTGCCGTCGTGCGTCGCACGTCGTGTGGTAGTACACCATAATTTGTTAAATTGCCCGACATTTCAGTGCATGATCCACGAGGCGCCACGACTAGTCCCCTCTCAAGACTGGCAATAGCATCATTGTCCCATGATGCGAAAGTATATGATAAAAGTATACACCACGCAACCCCAGAAACAAATAAATTAATTCAAAAACACACAAAAACACGCGGCCTGAAACAAAACTTGAAAATAACCCAGGCAGTGGACTAGCTAGAAAATGGAACAACCTACCGGTACTCATTTTATTTGCTTATGTTTAATGGGGCACATCTCTGAATCACCAAAATCAAATAAGATTTTTAAAAGAGAGAAAGAAGGAGTATCATATCGTGATAAGATCCTCGTTTAAGCCACGTCAACTGCCAGTTGACACTTTATTTTTTTGACAATGGTTTTATTTGCATGCACCATTTTTTGGGGTGCGGGTATACACTCTATAGCTATTGAGAAGGTGCTGTGAGTATGGAGGATATATGTTAAACGAAATTAAAGGAAATGTTCAATGATCAACCCACATCCCAGAGATCAGTCGAAATACCGTACAAACTTACTGGTACAATATAATGAGAATGTAAACTTACTTTACAACTCTAAAAACGGCATTCCTAGTGATAGACGTACATCTAAAGCACAACAGGAGGGCGGAGAGTTACCGTACAGTATAGACAGCATTAGGAACTACACAATAAATATTTACTGCTACAAGCAGTGTTTTCAGAGACTTTATCTAAACCGGTCTACCATCAGCCACTTTGCTGATTCAAAAAGGAAAGGTGATTCTAAAACAAAGCACCTGATCGCATATCATCTCGTCACTTCAAGGCAGCACCGAAAGAGGGCCAACCTTGCCTCACACTCGTCCCCTTTTGAAGTACCTCGTTCGCACCAGCAAAGACAGGTTGCACAGAATCGTTCAGGGGCGTCATGCCGTACAAAGCGTACTGATGATCTCCAACGACCTGCAGCCACTCGTTTCCATCGATACTGTCTGTACAAATGGAGACCAACGCCTGCAACGGGGTTCATTTTTAGTGTGCACTAGTGTTCATTCAGCGAATTCGTTACCGTATTACTTGACATTCACAGGAAAACGTAAAAATGACGGGACACGGTAGGCAAGAAATTTATGTCATAGCTACACCTCCCTATGGACTTGAATATCTATAATTATACATGTGGTGAGCCAACAAATAGGAACAGGTATGGCTGTTTCATTCTGATGATTAACTTTATTTAGCAACAGTCGAAATGAACGTGGCAATTAATCGATTAAAATAATCCGTTGTTCGTACTCTGGTGTGATTTTTTGTTTAGGGGTTGACAATAAAATGACAAGTGCGTTAAAAGTGTTGAAGAAAAGTATGAAGACACTTCACTAAGGGATTGATTAACGCTATAACGATCGCAACGTAGAATATAGCAAGTTTTCCGTAACTTTATAGCACTACTGTGCAAGTCTTGACTTTGGTGCTGTTAATGGGGCAGTCGATGCTGCGGACGGAATCCTCAGTTTTACTCTTATTTCTTCCAGTGACAGCATCGGCAGAGGATGCGGAGAAATGATTGCTTGAATACAGGGTTGCAGATGGCATAGCAGAAGGGATTGGTGGCGCTGCTCAGATGAACTACGTACCCAACAAACTGTAAAAAAGCAGTAAAGTCAAAATTGGTATCAATTAGGAGGTGGCCGTTTTTTATCCCCCTCCCAGAATCCACTATTAATTAAGCATTCCAAAGTGAGAAGGAGCACGATCATTTTGCTAAAGTTTTGGGTGTAGCCTCTCTCCTTCCTCTAAAAATTCCATTTGGGCACTAAAAGTGGCATGCCTTTAATTAGATCCGGAAGTACCAATCGTTGCCGCACTGCATCATCTTCGTTCAGACACACAGAAATTGTATTGCTTTTCTCTCTCTTTACGGAGACTGCCTATTTTTATTCAACACAACTAATCCGTGAGTTAATGATTTGTTTATGGTTCAGTATTTGGTATAGGTTCAGTGGGTTACATTTATTTGAAACCACAATACGTATAAATACTACAAATAAAAGTTCTCGAGATTAAGCTCGGCACAATAGTTTTCAATTGCCCGTTACATTTAAGTTCAGTGCGTGTGGGGCACAAATACAAATAAATTATGTACGTTTTTATCATTTAAATGGCAAATTACGTCACAAAACTGCGTACAGAATCTAACAAATTCTTCTTGAAATGAAATGAGATCTTATTTCTTCATTTGTTCTTCGGTTAACATCAAACCTGATGACTTCTCAAGACACCCCTAATGTTCATTGAATACTGTCATGGGCATCGAGGGAGGGGAAGACGGCAGAGCGCTCTGACTACCGTTCAGCATTGTATTTGAGAATAGTGCAGACTACATCCATGGGCGTAAAACTTCGAGGGATGGGGGTATATACCCCCCCACACACACACACACGCACACACGTTTTGGGGGGATGGCTATTGGATCACCCCATACACTTTTTTGTGGTGAGCAAAAAAGAGCGGATTGTGAAGAATTTTCAGACTTCCAGCGACTAATGAATTTTATCACTGGAAAAGGAACACACTTTAAAAGGTCATATGCCATTCTGAATACATATAACAGATGTACATCAATATCATGAATATCGACCACTATATAGAGTCATATGGTTCCCCCCTCCCACCGCTTTTCAAATTTTCATGGCTGGGTAAGTCATCCTCCACCATTCCCCATCCTCAACCCCCAATATCCGGGACGAATTTACGCCACTGACTACACCAGACACTTTGGTTTCTAAGTGGAAATTGTTTCACGGCAAGAAAACAATCTTGGGATTTTCTACACTACATGGGGAGATGAAAACCCG
Organism: Acanthaster planci; assembly: GCF_001949145.1. Next base: position 1,014,284 of record NW_019091421.1, read on the forward strand.
AAAGCCGACGATGAGACTGCGTGTGCAACACTGGAAACCCGTCGCTCACTCTTGTACTATTTGAATCAGCAACTTGAGGCTGGTCGTCTACTCGCTGTGTCTGTGACAGCCTTCGTCCATTATTACGATACGCTGATAGCCTCAGAGATAGATGAGGGTGTCTCAAGTCAACGTGATGCAAAACTCGTTTGAGATGCATAGTCGTTGAACCTGATAACTGCATACTGAACCTGACGATTCTACAGGGAGGGAGGGAGGGCATGTACAAGGGCATACCGTTTACCATGCTTGGCGTCGCCGAGATTTTTTTCGGGGGGGAGGCAAATCACTCATTAATCACTCATCAATAGCAAACTGACAGACAATTACCGGTGGAAGGGGTCTATTCCGAAGTATGTTCAAGCAAATTGATGATTTTAATCCCTTTTCCTCCCTGTTTTTGTTTCTTTTACCTTTTCTTTCTCCCCTTTTGTTATCATTTGGCCCCAGGCAAAAGTATCCCCTTGCTCCCACCGACAACGCACATGTCATCTACGCAGCATGATGAACTTGACGTCTGGAACACTTCTTGTTCAGGAAATTGCCCACAACGACCTCGCACCAATCACAAAAGATGGTACACTCATGCACCGACGAATGAGCTACTTCGGTGCTTGGCCAGAGAACTATTGAGGGCTGACATCCAACTTGTCCCAAGTTTGCGCGATAAATAACCTCAGTTTATCTGCACTTCCATAAGCTACCAATGAAAATATTATTGGAATGAAGACTTTGTCTTGAATCGATTGAGGAAAATGAGTCCTAATTTGGGTTTGCTATATAATGATATTACACTTAAAGTCAAATAGAATCATGGTACATGTTCAAATTTTGCCCTCTAAACGCTACGAAATAACTTTACTAACTAACTGTTAGATACAACTTGACACATTCTGCAGCAAGTACCTGAATTGAACTAAAACGGAAGCGAAAGGTCATGTGACGCAACAGGAAACAAGTATTCGCAACGATCCGCAAGACTAGCCAGGAAACCTTAGTTTTATGAAACAAAACGTTCGGCATACTATATTTGATTGCAACATACACTTTTACGAATTTTGTCATTTTCATTATTGGCTTTTGCAAATTTGATTGACTTTTCTTGTTAACATTCTCCAGTTTCAATAAACGTTCCTGTTCACTGGTAAACTGGTAACCTGTTAGAAATAAAAATGTGTCATTACTTACCCAGTTTACAAACGGATATCTTGGGATTCTTGTAGAAATTGTCAGAATGGAATAAAAGAACCAAGGGGTGCCCGAGATGACCATGACCGCGACGATGTACGCCAAGGTACGGGTGGCTCGTCGGCTGCTTGTTAGACGCTTCTGGTGATAAGAGCTGTACGGCTCTCCTCGGGCTTGGCAATCAGTTGTAGTCGCTTGCTTCACATCTGGAATGATCTCGCTGTTGACTCGGTTGATATGTCTTCCTGTCACATCATCCCTGCTGGCCTCAGACTCCGTGACGTTCTCCTCCTCGGCCTTTATCTCTTCTTTCACTGAACACCGACGGTCGGCGTTGACTACATCTCGCAACTTGACGGGCAACTCTGGAATGGTCCCCAGATCGCAGGTTTTCACTAAACTGGCTGTGTTAATTTGTTTCGCTCTGTTTCTAGGTCCTCTTTCCTTGTTGCGTTTACGAATGACTTTGAAGTAAATGAAGGCATACAAGATCGACGTTCCAATGATTGGAATCCAGGAGATAAAAAGGGAGGATCCGAGGAGAAAGAATTTATTGCTCGCGTATGGTATGCGACATTCGTACGGTGGGACTGGAGCAAACACACCGTACTCGGGAAGAACGAGTATCACGACAGCCCACAGCAACATCGGAACCAGGAACCCGGGCAGAATCATCTTCAAAGCGTGTTTTTTGTTCTTTTCCTGAAGGTGCTTCAGCGGCATAATCGTGGCCCTGTATCTGTCCACGCAAATGATGAAAGTCAAGAGGAACGTGGCGTGGACAAACACGGTGTTGACGTAGATGAAAGCCCGGCAGACGACACTGCCGAACGGCCAGTAACCTACCAGGAAGGTTGCGTTTAGCAGTGCCGGGGTGACGCCGCCGCTGACTAGGTCGGCCACCGCCAGACCCACCAGGTAGTAATTGGTGTAGGTTTGGAGTTTTCTGGTAGTGGCGAATGAAACCAGTACGAGTATGTTGCCAGTAAGTGTGATCAGCAACACCAGTCCGCAGAAGAGCGTCTTCAGGACGAAAATGTAGAGCGGTGAAGGGGGAAAGGCTGGGAGTTCGAAGGGTGGTACCACTGTGAAGTTTCCTGTGTCCGCAGTGAAGTTTGGTGTGTCGCTGGTGCTAAAATCTTCAGTCGCAGCAGATATGCTATTTGTTACAAAATTATCTTCTTCTGTCGGCTCGGGTGAAAATGTCATCGTTACAAGTTCTGTCATGACAGCGTACGTGTACGTATTTTTAATTTTGGCAGATTCAATTTCTGTTGCAGTCTCCATTATAATGAAGCACTTTTTCACACGACCAAAACTTTGTCGCTGTGTTTCAAGCCGGAACTGTACGATCCACGCTCTGCTAGTCGTTGTGACGAACTGAAAATACACCTAAATCTCCCTGGTTTGTATTTGTTGCTGTAAGTTTTTCCAATAACATGCACAACTACTACGCATGTACAAAGGAAAAAATCCATAATACATGAAGCACATGATTGGTTCGTTTTCACCAGTACGCATAGCGCACAGCTTTTCTCCTCGATATGAATCTGTATGGTTACAAAACTGATTTACAGGGCCACGAACAGGATGACGGAAACTTCGAACAGTTTGCTTTTATCTGTAACAAGCGTGGGTTGGTATACGCCACTGGGGATTGATCATTGATCAACCACGCAGGAAATCGTCGTTAGTTGTCTTCTTGTTTTGTGGCGTTGATTTTTTCTTTCTTTGTTGATGGTTTAGCAAAGCGGTCAGGTAATATATCCAGTCTCTTCTTAATTAAGCCTCGACCAGCGAGTTTGTGAGTTTTTACACGATGTATTAGCTGCCGGGAGGGTGCATCTTCACAGACCCGGCTATATATACGCTGTCTTTCTGGCAAATGACCACTGCACGCAAGGTTGATCTGCTAAGCCAAACGTCTTTTGTGGCCGTTTACTTGGCACGTACCTCAACCCATGTGTGGTCAATAATTACCGCCTCTCGAGGCTGTTTAGTGTAAAATAGGACAGATAACAACCTCATGGTCCCACCCTCCAACATGCAAAGGACCTGTATTTTCATCCAACTATTGGAAAGGAGAGTAGAGTTGTTACCAAGTCTATAAAACAATCATACTCGTAAATGGGCCTACGTATATTTTTTGGGTGTCTGTTTCTCCACTGAATATACCATTAATGCAGGCATTTTAAGTAGCCAGTGACATTATTGTTTGAACCGTTGCTCAGAACAGAAGAAATTTGAGAAACACTACATAATTTATTTTGAAATTTGATTGTTGTGCATTTTTATAATTCCTTTTTGATACTAGCCTTGGTCTAGCCTTGTTAATCACAAATGTAAATTTGTCACAGTGCCGATTTCAGTACCCTTAACACCGGTCTAGTTTGTTCACTCATCTATGTCAATAACATCACAAGCTGTATACCATTGCAAAGAGAGCATTCTGCCCTTTCTAGAGATACATTTCTCTTTCCCATATATAAAGTAGTTTTGCTATTACAGTAATTTTTATCTTGGAGTACTTTTTATGTGGACACCGGTATGATCGCCGGCTGTGTGCTGAAAATAGAACTAATTAAAGTTTATAACCTGCGGTCCCCCTCTTCCCCGCTTTGGAAACTGTTCGACTAAAAGTATCATGGAAGATTTTTGATGAAAATGATGGGCGTCACTGAATCCGACGAAGGACAGACAATGGAATAGGGTCTCAGGTGATCGGAAATTAGTATTAGACCGCTCAGATTACGGTCTCCCGCCTCGGCTCAGACGAGCTAGGTGCGTTGTTTCCATGATGAGACGATGGCGAGAGATCAATGTTCAGATGAGCAAATCCCAAATAAAATAAATTGAATCCCAGGCATATGCCAAGTTTTTTTTTTTTTTTGGGGGGGGGTTCTGATTTTCTTGCAGGATTTCCTAATTAGTGATTTATTGAAATGACGCATGCGTAGTCGAATCTCGTTGAGCTCATTTACATTCTTTGCGCATGCGCAGCGAAACGTATACGGGAGCCGGCCGTGATGTTGCCCTAGAGTCGAACTTCGAAGCTTTAAAATGTTCCATTTTTAAGGGGATACGAGTCAAAGTAGAATTATTTCCCTGCCCTACTTTATTCTATTGTGCAACCGTGTTATCTTTTGACCACACTACTGAAAATTTCACAGGGTGAGTGAGTGCAGAAAATTAGGCTCGGTGTTTGGCCTGGATTCTTTGATGGTTAGGCCATTATGGCATAGGCTAGCTTAAAGTTGTAGGCTAACGTTAGGCCTATGCTAACTGTGTTCTATTTAGCCTAGGCTGGCCCAGGTTAGACGCCAGTCTTCATTACAATAGGCTTGTTCAGCGCAACCTTTGAAAGTGCTCAAATTTTAATCTTGTGCAATTTCCATTGAGCAAGTTTTATAATGTTGCACAATTTTTTCATCGAGCAAGTTTTATAATGTTGCGCATAGGCCTATGCTGTTTTAAATCTGTGCAGATAAAAAGGTTGAGCACAGTCTTTTTGTGCCTCGAACTGTGCGATTCTTAAAGGGAGTACATGTTATGGTTGGAGCTCAACCAGGCCAGGCCGCAGCTGCTTGGGGATTCCTATTCCCTTCGATGTCTCCAGGGTGCTTTCCACCAAATCGTTGGATTTCTTCATGCGAGCTCGGATTACAGGGTTTTTACGATAAGATATGCCATTTCAGGAGGGCCGAATCATAGAGACATTTTTATAAATCACGAACTTGGGTCAGGTTCCAATTCGAGGTATTTCTTTCATTAAAAGCCCCAACCTCTGGGTCTATTTTGAATAGAGGCAGGCCTGCATAAGCTTTTGCAACATAATTTGTGTGCATGTTAACCAGACCTAAGCTACAAACCTTTCATAGGCCTACCTAGTGTGGACCTGTGTACAGCCCGTGAACAAAAGAGGTCCACATGATACAGGTTGTGTGAACCCTATGTGGACTTAGCAGGGTCCACACAAGGTTACCCCCTTCATGGAGAACTGGTGTAGAGGCAATTTGGGGTCAGGGTTATCTATAGCAAAAGGAAAAGTCAAGGAATATCATCAAAACTCTAGACTGAAGTATTGTCGAATGTTCACAATTCTGAGTTGAGACAGGGTAGATAATGCCTGCTTCCAGATCAGATTCCAGACGTTTGATGGTTCCTTACCCTACAGCATTTTGAAAAATCCCCACAATTATTACGGGTTCTTTTCAAAATGCCTTAATGTAAGGAACCGTCAAATGTCAGGAATCTGTAAAGCCTATGGAGTATAGTGCCTTATAGTTCTGGAAGTATGTAACGCCAACATAATGCATGTTTGGGGCAGTCTAAGCAATACTTTCACTCAATTCAGTGAAGCACACTGGCAGCATCTGACAACCCCTTTACTTCATGTCTGCTGATATTTGATATAATCTATTTTTCCAGCCAAAGGTGTTCAAGTACACCCTTCAAACAATGATGCAGCTTTTCCAGTTAAGTTTATTAGTTGTGTTTCTCGCTGGGCTGAAGTATTTAGGTGAGTAAATCTAAATTCACATTCTTCATGATATCTTTTAACTGACACATCACCTCCCCCCACCCAGAAAGAAACTTGTTATTGTACATCTTTGAAAATGGGAATAATAATTCTCAGGAAACAATAAAGAGGGCCTTGACCTCTACTACTGTACTATGAAATTAAATACCATGCAACCTCTATTTCTTTTCAACCACAAGGTGAATTTAGAATTCAAAAGCGTACACGAGGACAAAGCAAAGGAAACATAAGGAAAGTTTTATTGGGAGGGGGATTGAAAGTTCATGGAACAGGATTGTACTTATGATAAAGAAACTAACTTGTATTTTTTGGGTTGTACTCCATTGGTATATTCTGTGCCGACACATTTATAGATCTGCTGTGTTTAATTTCATCTCAGGTTTCAAATAGAATTGGCAAAATTGGGTGTGCCAGGTATATATAATTTGGTTTTATGTGAACCTAAGGTTCTCGTTGGGCTAAAAAATGTAAAGGAATCATAAACATAAGTAAAGACGGTGATCTTCAAAATTGATTAAACAACTGCTTAATGAAATTATTCAGAAATTAGAGCACTTGAGCGCGATGATCAATGGCGGAGTCCTGCTGCAACCCGAGGTCACGAGTGGCACGAGGCATTTGATCCAAAAGGTAACTTAAACCAGCGACAGATCCATCGGGAGGGAAAGGCAACGTGTTGGCCAATCACAGTGCAGGAAATCTGTCAACCCTTTCCAAAGCCGCAAAGGATTGACAGATTTTGCGTATTGTGATTGGTCAACGCATTGCAAACTTTTGAAGGGGCACTCTTGTGAAACGCCTGTATTCTAACACATCTATGGGGATGATGATTCCTTTAAGGATGAAAAAGTGGACTTTTTGGGGATAAATATTGTCCATATTTGACGTTTGTAGTTAAGTCACCCGATAGTGTTAAACAGCCAGTTAATCGCTATATTTTAGGCTTTGTTCAAAGCTTAGCTCAAATAAAGACTTTGTGTATTTGATTATAATCAGCCTTCCACTATGTATTTGTTTTTTGTTTTTTTGTGTCTTTATGCAGAGCATGATACTGATGTCCTTGATGATAGTAGGTATGTATGATGCCTTCAAAGCTTTATAATTTGGAGGAAAAAGCAGCTGCTGATCGGCTGTATTTTGGGTAAATTGTTCTCACTACCTAATGGATTCATATAAGTATGGTACCATTTTCAAAAAATCAATCACGTTTAGGATGTAAAATAGCGCAACAGAAACTGCTCGTCAATTTCAGTGGATCAACGCAACAAATCGAGGTAGAGCTTAGATAATACAGAACGCCCTGTTGTATTCTTTGCTTCAGATTGCACGAGGTGGCCAAGGCCTATGGCGATTTCTTTGTGCCAGATGGATCGGGAAGGACTGACTTGAATATGTCAGCTGTAATGTACCAGGCAGAGAAGCAGCAACGTGAAGCCATGGCTGGGGGAGGTCTTGGGAGGCCTGCATTCATCAAGCAACCTATCCTTCCCAATACCGTCTTGAAAAGGATTAGTGTAAGTCTCTTTCTCAGGCACGTAAAAAAGTGTCCTTTTTGGGTATATTTGAACCTAGAAAGCGAAGTCATTCATTTTTACAAAAAAAGAGAAAATGCATTTGCAATGAAAGGATTTGCTAAGAATTTTCTGGAAATAACTGTTTGGAAAAGCGTTGGGACAAATTTTGTTCAGTTCAACAAACCTTATTAAACCTCTTTTGCAAAAATATGTTGCCCAATTGAATTTTGAAGGAGGGAGGAGATATTTGATATTAAATATTTTCATATATACAGGCCCAATACCTTCGATTCACATTAGTGTGTCCCCAAAAGTTTGCACTGCGTTGACCAATCACAGTGCGCGAAATCTGTCGACCCTTTCCAACGCACATTGGTTCAACAGATATTTGTACACTGTGATTGGTCAACGCGTTGCAAATTCTTGGAGGCGCACTATTGTGAGTTGCCCATATTCCAAAAAATTATAACTCATTTCAGCAATCAGCACATGCTATTATTATTGCAGTCTCTGATTTGATTCTGAAAAAATCTAAGTGATGTTATTTGTTAATTACATCTCAGCCAGATATCATTCGCAACATGACGGCCTCAGAGGTGTTCCAACTTCAGAAAGTCACAGAAATGTCCTATGAATCTTTGGCACACCTTCTAAGCAACCTACAGCCCCAGGAATTTGACAAGCTGATTGCCTTGGCAAGAAATGCCACAAATTTTGAGGTGAGCAATCTAAGAAACAATTTGAGGCAGGAGGTATCAATATAATTATAATTCTGGGATTTGTTAATGCTGCATCCTCTGTCTTCATCCGTCTTTTGGATCACAAATCACGGAAGGCTGTGTTGTTGCAGCACAGAATCAGTCTGAACAACCTCAAAGCAGGTGAATCCTTGGGGTTAGCTGGTGGCCTTGTTCTTGTCACCTTTTGCACCTTATCGGGGGTGAAACTTTCTTTGTGGAAGTGACTGTAAATGTGAATTCATTGTCCATGTAAACTGAGTGTGTTCATGTAGTAACAATTCCACAATTGAGTTGAGGCGGGGCTTAATAGTGAGCACTGCTTTTAAAAACATCCAAATCAAAGTTGTTGACATTTTCATGATGCAACCAGTCATTTCAAGAAGTCGTTATCTTAGAACGATCAACTGTCTTTGCACTGCTTACTCTCCTCCAACCAATCTTCACCTCCTTGAGAGGCATCCTTGAACTGGCCCTAAGTTAGATTAACTGACAGCTTCCAACCTTCAGATTGATCAATATTTGCTAGAATGACCACACTCCTGCATGCTACTTCCAAGGAGTGCCAACTGGATAGTTATAGTAATTCAGTTACCTGTCATTCACAGGCTGTACAAATCTGATGATCTCCCCAACAGGATTGGCCTTTCACATAGTAATGGTTATTGATGTTCAGTCTAGCATTCAATAGGTTGTTCAGCCCTTTTTATTTCTTTTTCCTTTTTGTTTTGGTATTTTTTTCTCTTTCTTCCTCTCAGTTACAGACTCAAGGATACATGTATGTTCCCAGTTCAGTTTCCTTTCTCAAACTTGTCACTTGTCATTGCTAGTTGAGTTTGCGGTATGGTAGATTAAGTTTGGCAGTGAATTTCTTTTAATCACGTCTGCATTTGTTACAGTGTACCTTATAACTTTTACATTGATCTTGGTATTTACATGTATATTGGTTCTGTCTTAGAGTAACTTCCCATATAAACTTTTAAAGGTCCACAGCTGCTCAACAATCCAATCGGTGGTTATGGTTGGGTTGAATGTTGGATATTCACATTTAATGTGGAGGGAGAAGTTCGTTTCAATTTTTCCCCCTAAACTGTGATTTGGTTTGGATGTAAAAAGCTCTTGAAGAAGTGTTTTCCCAATGAAGTGTGATGCCAAACACCCAGCCTTGATAAGAGATATCTGGGAAAAATTTGGAAAAATATCTGATCTCCCAAAAGAAAAACTTTCTGTAAAACAGGATTGTCAGTTTTCTGGTATAAATTAAGAGTTTGGAGTTGATGGACTCTTGTAAATTGATCAACCAGTTGATCACTTTATTCAATGTGCAGTGAAATTCTGTTATCAGGGTTGCTTTCGTCAATTTTCACTTTAAGCCCGAATCTCTAATTTTCCTGTCCCGTAAATACACACAACAGTTGATATTTTTTCCAAGATCCTTATATGCTTCCCATCAGACCAAGATTCCAGACCCTACCATTGCCAAGGCAGTCATTGATTCCTGCCACAGGCAGTGGGGACCAGTCAGTGAGTGGACTACCAAGCAGGTGTCCAAAATAGGACCGATGTTGACCAGCCTGAACATTGAGCAGGTCAAACAACTAAATGAAGAGGTTCTCATTGAAGTGTGAGTTTTCATGCTTTAATAAAAATTGTAATGAAGTGATTCATTTTACGTGTATTTATTTCATTTTATTTTACCAGGGTAGCCCTGTCAGTTATCAATGAACTGTTCTCCCTGGGTGCCCTGGGTTACATGTCTAAATAAAAACTAAAAAAGATGTAAAAAGTAGAATCTTGAACTTAGTGATTAGAAATTATGCATCAGTTGCAGTACCATCAAACAAACAAGGAATTAATAACACCCAATCCACCTTAATTAAAAGTTACAAATATTGATGAAAATCTTATTCCCTTGTTTACAGTATCAAGTTTTCATCCATTAATAACCACTGATTTCAAAGTAAGATCCAGATGAAATTAAAGTTGGTATCAAAATCCACAACACTCCCTAGAAGTTGTTAGGCCCTTCAGACCCCTTCATCTACTTGTTTGCCCAAATAACAAGTCGTAAAAGCTGTTTTCCTCTTTTTGGGGCCATTTCTAATTTTTTACTGGGGGGCTAGGTTGAGAAAAAAAGTCGCAAACATAACAGAGCCACTTGTTCCAAAGGCAAGTCAACTTGTGAGTCAGATTTCCCCATAGTCAAATCACAAGTCCCAGGTCATTAATTTTATGGTTCTATCTGAAATCATGATTAATAGGGTACTTATACACTTTCTATGACCACCTTTATTGACAATACAAGTTTTGATGCTCTTTAAAACAAGTCTTTGGTTGTCTGCCTCATAAACCAAAAGAAAAAAAACTGCTAATATAATGATAAAGCATCAAAACAGTAAAATCCGACAGTTTGCTTTTGCAGTCAGGATTTTCTGCAGAAACATTTTTTTTGCATATTTTAATGAAAGCTGGTATTGTCAGCAAGTTAACTTTGAAATCAAGCCAGTCAGTTTGTTTGTTTGATTTAAAACAAAATGTGCAAAAGAGTTTTTGTCAGGTGGTGTAAAATGATGAAAACGTGCGAAGCTTCAATGTGCCCAAATGTGTTTTTGGAGGACGATTTCGCTTTTTATATATAATCGGTTTTAATTTTGTCAGTGATGTTGTTTTCAATCTCCAGCATCAGAACATTTGCCAGAGTAGGCTTTCGAGGCCCAGCTACCAGGACTTTGGTGCTGAAAGCTAAGAGATCCTGGGGTGCCATCAGAACATGGAACCCAGATCAGTTTGCCACGCTCGGACCCCTCCTGATATATCTCACTCCCAGGGATCTCAAACATATTCAGCCTGCACAGAACGTGAGCTCAGGTGTTTTCTTGGCCACAGATTCTCACCGGTCAGATTCATTGTGTGTGATATCCAGTTCACAATGGTCAAGCTTTCCGTTCAATCCTGTATTTACAGAAACCTGGTTATTCTAGGCAGGAAGAGACGAAATTTTGCATTAAGCATTGTCCAAGTGGAAACCGTCTATGTATGCATTCAATTTTGTGTTCATTTTTATATAATTGATTTCAAATAAATATAAGAATCATTGTTTTACTTTTAAGAACCCTTTTTTCTTTTTGGGGCGGGAGGGTAGGATGAACCTACTGAATTACTCAGCAAAATAAGCCTATTTTGCTGTCACTGTGCTATGCCCCCACTCCTAGAAAAAAAAGTTATATATGCTAGTCCAGTGACTGAAATAGCATTATGATGAAATTGACTAGCAAAAAATAGTTGGGCCAAATTCAGTACCGTTACGAAAATTTCGAACGGCTTTGATTTTGGCCCCTTGCAATCTGCATAAATCACAGTAAAGGACGATGTTTTCCGACTGATTCTTTTGTTTCAGCCATGTCACATCTCTCTGCCATTTTTCAACGGTACATTTGTACGGTACTTTTGGCATTTTTGTTGCACATTGATCACCACAAAATGACACAAGTTAACACGTGCTTACGTACATGCGAAGCAGGAATCGCACTTGGGGTGTATGTACCTACGTGTAGTTCATGGCGCCACTTATCATGCATTGGATGTATATGTGTGTGCACTCATACCGTACTGTACCGAACTACATGTGCTATATAATCCCACCAAATCGCAGTGTCATTTTCTCCAGGATCCTCGAGCCTCGTGCTGCACGAAACGAGGACAAGAAACGGGGGGCGAGTTTGTTTTGTCAAACATTCTATTTTTGATTTGAAGCCACATCTGTGGTGGGGGGCGGGCTGTATGGCCGTTGTTATGCATGATTTTAAACGAATTTTCCATTCGTAAATATTACACATCGTTTTCATGTTTGTCTCGCTTTTTGCACAAAATGTATCGCTTTTTGCCATGTGAATCCAGCTATTTCCATCACTGCAGTCATTTTACCGGGGTTACCATTGAAAAAAATAGTTGGCACCCTTCCACAGTGCCCTGCCTTTCTCCCAACCAAACTTCAGGTTCTGAGGGGCCAAAAATTATACTTAGCTATAGATTAAAAATGTGCGTGTTTCATTTCAGGTCACAAGCCTCCTTCCGTTGCTTGGGTCTCTCGAGTTGGAGAGAGGACAAGCCAGAGCTATCATCAGTATTGCTGCTAGCTCACCAGACTGGCGCTGGACACTGGAACAGGTGCAGAGGTACATTTCCAATTTGTGTTGCCAGTTCAGCAGGCTTTTTCCCTTCACTGTAACTACCTGTTTGCACTTACAAAGTCTTTGCCCTGATGGGTTTAATGAGGGTGACTCTGAAACGCTGGAAACCCCAAGGGAAATATCCCACTTCTCCTCCAATTCCAAACATGCAGTTTGAGGATTGGTGATTAGAAACATGAAATTTGATGTCCTTTTATGATTATGCGAGCGGAAGAATAGGTGGTGTGGTAATATGAAAATGGACTGCAGAGCCAATCACGATAACTCAGATGTGACACTGTTAGTGAGCTAGAGACTCTATGATTTCAGAATTACCCAATTCAAATAAGCATTGTTATGATGGCATTTACGCTGGATTTATGCAAGATTACAGCAAAAGTGTATAATCAAGACCCCTCTTTCTCCTTTGCTGTTTTTTTTTTCTAGTCTGGGAAAGATGAGACAATATCTGGACCCCATGGAGCTGAAGGCTGCCCCTGCCTCAGCTTTTGCTTCTCCAGAGTTGCTGGAGGAAATGTTGCCGTCTAACAGACGTGGTCATCATCGGGTATGTGACACAACTCTCACAGTAACTGTAATTCCATCTCTGTCAATTTCCCTGTTCCACAAGTATCTGTTCTAGGCCAGCAATGGTTTTTGTCTCCATCTGTTGAGGGAAATCATCTTGTGCCATAAATTTCAATATCATATGTGTCCTGACAATACACAGCTCTTATATCTCACCTTCGCACCTTCACAACAGGACAGAGACTTGCACCTGTGCAGTTCACAAATGGGTGTATGATAATTTCTTGAATGAAATAATAAAACTGAATTCGTGATGAAAGGCTCCCCATAAAGTTACTGTTTCTTTCATTAGAATAGGCGATTCTTAGATCGCTCCAGCTGGCCAAACCCATAATCTAGATGTTATTTTTGATTCACCTCTGTCTCAGAAAAGTCACATTGCTAATCTTGTTCGTTGAGCCTCATTTGACATTTAATCACAGCATCAGCAAAATCAGGAAATACCTCAAACTCAGCTCAGTGAAGCAAAACTGAACATGGGGTTTTCCCTTTTGTATAGTCTAACATAGAAACAGCTCACAGGGCTTCGACCATTTCAGAATACTGCTGCATGTGTTGTTGCATTAACAAGGAAATCCGCTCATATCACCTGGATTTTGAAAAATCTGTACTGTTTGCTCATTTCTTACAGGACAATCTATAAAATTGATGTTGGTCTATAAAGTACCTAGTTGCAAAGCTCTGTCATATATCATGGATTTGCTTTCCACCTGTGAACCCTTTCGCACTTTTCAATCCTGTAACAATATTTACTTTATGAGCCAAAATCACACTGTACTTGGGGAGACAGATCATTCTCTGAGTGTGGCAGAACCTTGTCCGTGGTATCAATTTAGCTGTTGACATCAAAACTTTAGAAACCATCCACATCTTCAAACATCTCTCAAAACTCACCTCATGTCTGAAGTCTTCAATGAACCACTCCAGTTGTTTACAGTTTTGTTGTATTTGTCTGCTTTTATTCTGTCCAGTTTCTTCTAATTTCATATAAATTCCGTTTTCTTTTGCCTGTTTGTGCATAGCGCCTTGAGCACCTTTGTGGTGGATATCTTTTGGTTGTGTACTGCCTGTGGGCAAGCATACACACTGTAATTATGTGACTAGTGTTAATTCATATTTAAAAGATCAGAAACTCATGCTCATTTGTGACCAGATCCCACTCAATGACCCTTAAGGCTCTCTTTTTTCACTTGGGTTTATGTGTAGGTAGGAGCAAATTAAGCTCTCTGTTTTTTTTTTTAGATTGTCGCTCAATCCTGATGTAAAGGGACACTGTGTGGGTGAATGATATCAATGTGTTTCTGTCAGATAACACTGCAAGATTCTTATAAAGGCTGTACATTAACTGCAAAATGGCTGTGGTGACTTGTGACTCGTTTTTTAGCCCTTTTTTTAGGCTTAAACACAGCTTGTTTCTCACACTGGAATCAGGGTTTGATATTGTGAATAGCTAATACGGCCGTTTCACAATAGGGCGCCTCCAAGAGTTTGCAATGCGTTGGCCAATCACAACGCTCAAAATTTGTCGACCCTGTCTAAACGCGCATTGGGTCGACAACTTTCGCGCATTGTGATTTGCCAACGCGTTGCAAACTCTTGGTGGCACACTTTTGTGAAACAGCCGTATTGTATTTGGTGCTTAATCTAACAATCAGAGGTTCTTTATTGTATAACATTACAATTAGGAACTTAGTTCAAATAGAGACCTTTGAACAAACATCAATGCAAGTTTAGAATTTCGAATACCAGTGCATGGTCTGGTCATTGTGAGTCATGAAAACAAGTTCATTCGAAGTGTGGCTTTCAGCTGTGAACTATATGGATATTGTGAATTTTAAGGAGTTTGCTTGGTATGTTTGCCACATACTGCATGAAACTTTATCCTACTGAAATGCCAAGCTGGAGTGTTATGTAACCCCGTCTGAGAAGTGTTCTTAGTTCTAGCAATTTGGGAGAGAAGAATTCTCCATGAATAGGATATTAGCATTAGATGGGCTCTTTTGTTGTACATCCTCTAATACTGGTTTCCATGACAACGCAAAGCAAAGAAATGTTATCATTGGGAGATGTCACGATGGAGGCATCTACCAGGTTGATTGCATTGAAAATCAAATCAAGTGTACTTTTGTCGTCCCCTCTGATACTGGTTCCCAAGGCAACGCAAAACAAAGAAATGCTGTTAGCATTTGTTGTGATTGAGGCATGGCCAGCTGCATTGAAAATGTTTTTGATGTGTAAGCATACTAAAAATGAAACGTTGGAGATGTCTTTTGAAGAACATCACCTGCAGTTTTAGCCTTGTCTAACAGACTTGCGGGATGGTTTATCATATTCATCTGCAAATTGAGACCCAATTCAGCAGTATAACATCTCCTTCAAAAAGAGATGAAGCTGTGTAAGAAGTGAAATGATTCAAAGTGGAGCTTTTATTATCTTTGCATAGATAAAAAAGAACTCCCCAGTGCTTGGCAACAAAGCAATACACTGTGTAAAAGGTCTGGAAGGATATTTATGGAAGAAACGACATATTGTTCTCTTGATATGACGCATATACTGCTTATCGATGTTGATATTGATAATCAGTTACAAGGTTGTGCATTTTGTACTGCAGTGGTGTGGCGTGGTCATCTTCTTTTTAAGGCTTAATTTCTCCCAGGACAGTATAAATCTGAGGTTGTTTTTCAGTTCCCAGCAGAAAGCAGGGGACTACTTATCTAAGGATCCTTCTCTGGGATTTCCCCTCCATCTTTTGAATCTCAGTAAAGCTCCTGCTTAGTTGTCTTTCAGAGTCAACACCAAAGCCTCAGGGGGACTATTTCGTAGCTTTTGTGCATAGATAAGGGCAGCTTTAAAATGTCTCCACTATGTGCCCTAGCTTCTTTATTTTTGTTGCTAACGGGTATGCAAGCATTTTGTAGTGAAGGGGCCCAGACTGTCACTGTGTTAAATATGTAGTTCCATGGGCAGGGGAGGATTGAGGAGGACTTTGTCAGGGGATTAATTTCCAGACAGGGCAAAGCATTCATCAGAAGGGGGTCGATTGTTTTTTGTTAAAGCAGATTAGTTATTTTCATCCCTTTCATCTCTTGTTATTACTTCTTTCACTTTTTCCCCTCTTTTTTTAACTTTCCAATTTTTTTTTTTCGGGGAAGGCTAGTTTCCCGTCCCCCCTCACGAAACTCATGTGTAATTCTTGTCTCATAAATCCTTTTCTCACTAGGCGAAATCTCGGGGGGGTAACCCCGGGGCAGCAAGGGGGTGAAAATAAGCCTCGATTCCCACTTGAAATTCTTACCCCCTTGCGCCACCCCCCCGAGATCGCTTATCCCCGGGGCGAGTTCAACTCTACTCGGGACCAGGGTTGAAACTGCTATCCCGGGGTTGGTTGCTTGCCCTGGGGCTAAAAGGGTGGTGGGAAATGAGCAGGGGTGAGTTTGTCCCAGGGCGAGAATGCCATTGCAAATGCCAAGGGAGCGTGTTATTGTGCTATTCGGAATCTACGATGCAATTTACTCCTTTTTCTAGCAAGGAAATTTCACCGACGACAAATCATCATCATCCGCAAAACTGAGTGTTGACGCTGAATCACTCGTCACACATCAGTTTCTCGTCTTTCAGCTTCTGACAACTAAGAAAAGAAACAGAAAAACACATATCGCTTCGAGCGTGACATCGGTATCATAGCCAGTGGGTGCCATGTTTGTTATTGACAATGCATTGTGACGTTTCTGGGTAATGCACAAAAACAAGCATGCGCACCGCGTGATAAAAACTCACCCCGTTTCAAGTGAGAAAGGACCACTCCAATTCTCAGGGCGGAGTCGCCCTGGGGTGAGATAAAAAGGGGGTTGAGAAGAACGAGTGAGAAACGACCCGGGGGGGGGTGAACTCAGGGGTGAAAAAATTGGGGGTGACCCCGGGGAAGCCCCGGGAATGTTCACCCCGGGGATGGCTGTTGAAATGAGAAAAGGACTTTAGTTGTGGGGACAACACACTCGATGAAACTTAGACATTGTTGGGACTGAAAATGTTACTTGGACAAATGTTGGTTCCCACTACTCGGTCTCGACTTTTTTAAAAGAAATTGTCCATTTGATGCTGTATTCACCTGAGCACACATACTTGTGACTGGGTTGTTGGGACTGCACATATTATGTTGAAATGTACGTGTAGCTGTTATTATTGTTATTACAATTATTGTTCCCATTACCAGACTTTCCCAGTAAAAGAAATTGTCCCCTTGGGATGTGAGGATCAGAGTACCCACTCATGTACCTGTATGTGGTTTGCCAGTATCATGTACAGTAATGTGTAGAACCTTGGAACTGAGTGCAGGTGCAGGGTACAGAATTAATTCTGCCATTCAAGTGTTGTCCTGTAGACTCCTGTAGATGGTAACCAGTCACTTTGGCACCTTTGCCAAGTCGGCACCCGCCAACTTGGCACCTGTGCAAAAGCCAACTTGCCACATTGGCAATTTCAACATTGTCAGTTCCAAACGGGAAGAGTTTAAATTTGGAAAATACTTCAAGTTGGACAGGATAAGGAAAGGGTGATTTTTCTTTTCTTTGTTTAACATTAAAATCTGACTTTTGTGACATTCGTTGTCCACACAGCCCATAGGTAGATGCACTAGTGTCGTCATTCGGTGGGAGTATTATTTTGGGGGGGGGGGAACAATGCATGCACCAAGCAGTAACAAACTGACAATTTATCAACAGTTCTGAGGTATTTCAAGCAAAGTTGTGACTTTTGTTTTCATGGGTAAGTGTACCTTCTAACCTTTCCTCATAATACCCAAAGGTACACCTGTCTGTAACCAATTACTGAGAATTATAGCTCTAGGAGGAGGTTTGTTTGCAGTGTAGGTGAAATAACTAACAAAATGCCAAAGTGCTCATTCAACTTGGTAACTTCTCGGTTTAGTTTATATAGTCACTGTTGTAGTTCTCCATCCAGTGGATATTGCACACCTGGTTGTATTTACTTGGGTCTTTCTATCTACAGCAAACTAAGGAGATTGCAAGAGTCTTGAAGGAGAGCAAAGGTGATGTTAGTGCCTGGGGAACGGAGGACTTCCGGTCAATGGGCAGAGCAGCCAGTGGGCTCGGAGTCAGTGACCTGGAGCAACTTGGTAAATAATCTCTGAAAACTCTCGACCTGATCTTGAAAATTAAACCCCTGTTTATGTTGATTATTGCAAGCAGAAGAATTGGAAATTTAGAGGATTTCAAAACAGGTAATTTAAACACAGATGAGGACGAGTAACAACCAGTGGCATAATAGCAATGGCCTCACCATCCAGCAAGAGGTCATTAACACCCATGTGCCCCCTTCTTCCATTTGAAATTTTAAAATTGCCCAACCTGTGCACAAACCAAAGTTCATAGCCTTTGAGTACCACTTGGAAAACAATCTGTGCACCCTTGGGTGTCCCTCTGGAGACTCCACCCCCCCCCAGTTATGCTTCGGAGGCCGACTGCTTAAAGTTTAACAGGGTATTTGACACTTGTGTAATTTTGAAATCACGTTTTTGTATTACGGAGTCAAGTAAGTGGTGATCCCTTTTCATTTGCACTGTGTAGACCCCAGTGTTGTACAGGGAGCCATTGAAGACATTGCTGATGCGGACTATTCTCCCAGGCAAAGGAAGGTGCTACTGCGGAAGTATCAGAGAGCAAGGGGTGTCCAGAATACTGTGAGTTTCCCCAGAATGAAAAATCCACGAGGCAAAGACCAGGACTCAGTCCAAAATGACAAGAGCTTTCCCAAATGAGTTGCTTTTTTGGTCTATGAATAAAGACGTGCCTCAATTCAAAATGTTAATTGCCTGGTCTTTGATATTAGATTGTCAGGCTGCATCCGAATCTGTTGTCTAGAGCTAGGTCTTCGCTCATTGGAAATGTGTGGAGACGCGTAGATAATTTACCTAGCCGTAGCTCTTGAAGCCCGTTTCGGACGCAACCTCAGATTTGGTTACAGAAGAAACAAACAGAGCTCGTTCCAGGTTTTAAAGCAAAGCTTTGTTTTGATTAAAAATTTTCTGGCAATTTTTTGTTATTGTTACATTTTAAACTTGAGAAATATCTCCAAACTTTTTAAAAATGAAACAGTGGTCTCTGAAAGAATGTATCAGTCAATATTATTGTAGATCATAATTTTTTTGGGTAGGAGGAGAGGGGTGGCATTAAATTTGGCCAGAAAATGGATATGTGTGGTACATATTTGCAATTCAACTCCGTGGATTAAAGGAAAAAAAAAATCAGTGAATTGAATTTCTATCCACAAGTAAATGATTCCCTCAGGAAAACGAGACCATAAAGTCTAGAAGATTCCCGTTCCCTGTCAAAGGCTCAAGAAGTCCCACTAGGATCTGAGTTTTTATGCCATCGTTATCATGTCCATCAGCATATAAATGGAGTGCTTTTGCTGTGATAGTTTTGTCCTCTTTTTTTGAGATTTATACAATCAGACATATGAAGCTCAATTCTCATGGTTTTTGAGCATCGTACATATGAAGCATGTGTATGGTTGATTCAATCCCCTGGAGGATTTTTTTAAGGGATGTAAAGATCGAGACCCATTTGTTGCAGACCGGTCTGGCTCCTGTTTCCAACAAGGAACTCCAATTGAAATGTACATGGATTTATTGGAGAATTGAGCTTCCTACATGTTGATGCATATATGCGTCCTTTTTTCGTAATGTAATTTTCTAGCCCTAGAAGTCCTAATCAGATATGAGGTTTGTAATCACATCATTATCATATAAATCATGGGGTTGGCTTAGCCATTTTTTTTTTGTCGTGGATGCAATTTTCTTACCAATTTCAGAAGATTAGACTATTAATCCTGCTGCCTGTACGTGGCACGTTTTGTGAGGAAGATTGTCCGTAATAGTCTTGAGAGGTGGTTTGTAAGTGTCTTATGGCCAGCAGACTTAGAAAAACTAGCTTGTGTGGGATATTGTATAACTGATATATCTTCATTAAGTAAAATTAATAGTCTTTGCTGTATAGGCATGTGCAGGGCAAAATGAAGTACTGTAGGTGAACTTTGAGGCTAGAGCATGAGAACAAAACTGAATGCAGTGAGTTGGTATGTGTGGATCGGAGTGCAATCAAAGCCGTGAAAGTTGCACAGCACAATAAAGTGACACTACAGAAGTCAGAATTAACACATGCCCAAGAAACAGAAAGCATTGGCTCTTAAAATGAAACAGAATTTTGGAACAATTTTAGGACCTTTTTCAGAGAGGTTCTGTCAGATACAAGATTTTTTTTTAACCCATTTGTTGAAAACTGTCAAAATATTTACAGCTTTACATAGAAATATATATTTGCCCCCATACCCCACCAACTTTTTTTGGGCAAAGGCCATGAGTGCGGCTGAGGTGAGACAGATGAAGGGATTGGCTGCTGACCTATCTACCTCCGACCTCGCACACATGGACCCTGAAGACATCAGAGAGTCTGTTGATGTCTTTGCGAAAAACGCCAAGAGAATGAAGAAGACTCAGAAGAGAGAAATCATCAAGCAGGTACATGATGTCTTCAGCTGAATCCCTCCCCCTTCCACAACATCTCACTAATCAACCTCCAGGAAAGCATTTGGTGGACACTCTTCATAGGATCTTTGTTCAATTTTGTTTCTCCTGAAAATTGCCAACTTTCATCAGTTTGTGTAAGACAGGGTTCCCACGGCCTGGAAAAGTCATGGAAGTTTCTTTCCTTTTCCAGGCCAGAAAAAGTCATGAAATTTTGTAAAAATGACTAAAACCATGGCAAAGAAATGGAAATTTTCAAACTTTATGTGGGATTTCTTTTATCAGAAATGAGTGCATAAAATAGGTGATTTTATTTGCAATTTTAGAAGTCCAAATAGTCCAAGAAATTGTATTATTGGTTCATGGATTTTCATAATTTGGTCATGGAAAAGTCATGGAATTTAATTGTCCTTTTGGGTGCAGGAACCCTGATAAAGTGCTTGTCAAAATCAGCTGAGGGAGCAAATATTTTGGAACTTACAAAAGTGTGTGCAGCAGCAGTGGATTAGAAAAAACTTCATTTGGCGAGTCTTTCCTAGAGGACATATGTTAACATAAAGGATTCCTGTGCCCATTACACCAAGGTCACTGAAACATATCCGGGCACACTCTGTGCATTGTGTTACATGGCATTTGTTTGCCCCATGCTTGAGTGTTTCCCATTGAGTTTGTTCAACATAACCAGATCCTCGAACTAGTCTTCCTCACAAACATCGTCCTGGGAGTGTCAAAAAAGTAACAAGATAAAGTAAGAAATGTCGCACCAACCTTGAACAAATGACCATCGAGGATCAGCATTTGAAAAGTCTTACTGCTAAAGACCGGGGTCATATACTTGATATCTTGTCAATTTTAAAAAGTCGGTATTTCCAGCCCAAGAAGGGAGCTGGGAGATCTGGGACAAGTTTGTTGCTGTTGGCAACTTTCTAAGAGCAGTGTCCATATGTAGTGGTGATGTCCTCATCTATACCGGTAGTTGAAGGAGGCCCCCGGTGGTATTAAGGATGCCATCAGAGACATGGGGGACATGGTTAAGGAGCTACCGCTGAAGGATCTAGACAACCTGTGCACGGCCAACTTCACCACCATGGCAGACCAGAACTCCACTTCAGTTGCTGCGGCCGGACTGATGAACTGGACTGATGGACAGGTAAGAGGACGTCCTCAAACGTGTGAAGACTCGAGAAGCTGGCTGAAAATGCATTGCCAACAAATACCTTGGGTCATAATTGACAAGGGTCTATATTTTATTCATGGTTACATGTTTTAAACTGCAAAACCAGAAGAGAAAGTGTGGAAAGATGTAAAACATTGCACATTTTAAGCAATCTTAACCTTTCACAGCATTCTTGAAAAGGAGCTTAGTGTTACATTAGCTCACAGAAAGCCCCCCTGTTTTGCCTCGGTGCTAAAAGGTACCAATTGATTTGAGCAGTAAACTTGCAGCGAAGAAAATAAGACATGGATGGAAAAGTGGAAACAAACCGTACCTGTTGCAAAAATAGAACTATGCAAAATAAACATTTCTTGTTTTTTTTCCTCTGAAGAGTATGAAGTTATTCCGCTGTTTCAAGGATGAGGTTCTTGGTAGCGGTGAAGCTGAGGGAGCAGATTTGCCTGCTTTACCCACTCCAACCACCATCAGGTAGATTGATTAGATACCAGTGAGATTATAGCAAATATTGCCTTGGAGTTTTTGAAAAAAAATTCAAGATTACAAAATTGAAACACTCAGTTGTAGAAGATATTGTGAGGGAATGAAAGCGTGATGGATCAGTTTTGAACCAGTGTGTTTGAAATTTGATAGGGATCAGGTGATGATAGGGTCAATTTAGCCAGAATGCGAATCATCGGAACCCAAGTCCCTGATCTGATAATTTACGCATCCATCATCTACCAACAATGGATGCTTATCTTGTTTTTACCACTCCACTACATTCTAAAGATGAATACAGTTGGCAGCAGAACTACCTGTACATTACCATTATTTTGGGTTTGGGACATCAAAATTGTACAGTTGGAATTTCTCGTGTTTGGACTACCTTGCTGATTACATTTGACAAGCTTTAGCTGTTGTTGCTTGGGGTCTACTCCTGGTTGTTGTAAGGGCTGATGAGTGTCGCCCTACTCCAAAACAAATGCAATACATACATCTTTATACACACCAGGAGTGTCAAATGTACATTCTAGGAAGTGGAAGTTGTTTTAGGGGGGCGGGGATAATTTCTGCAGTTCTGGAGGGAGGACACTACACCTCGACTTAAATTATTCACACCATGCCTGTCATACCCAGCAAAACACATGTTCTGCATCTTTCTAACTTATGACAAATTTGGAACAGTTATATGCTATTAAATAACTGTTTATTTAAAAAAATGATCTAAATCATTTTGTGGTATGCTCTTGTCAAATAAATTAGACTTTTCTGATCAATGTAACAACCACTTTGGAAGCAGGAGTTTGTAGGGCCTTATTCCAGGGTCACGTATGATTAGTTTAAAGACTTCTCGGTGATATATTTCATCATCTAGCTGTTAAAAATCACCCATGTTTTGTTGGCTGGACCAATCAGAATGCCCAAACTGTCTCAGCTGTTTGTGAACTGTGTAATTACTCTTTTTAAACAAACTGAATTTAAGAAACTAAATAGAGTACTTAACATCTGGATGTAATTTCAGGTATCTTGGCAGCATAGCAAGAGGAATGACATGCAGTGACATTAATGGCTTTGTTGCCGATGACATCCTACCGACAGTGGGGTCAATGATGGAACAGGAAGGCTGGTCACCACGACAGGTAGAGAAATGGATGGGCAGCGTTATCAAAGAAGGGCATTGGACAAAGAGGAAGTACCCTAGAGGAGGTACCACCGAGGGGGTATCATGTGGGCGGGGGGAAGATACCACATCTTAGGGTAACGTAGAGGATGTACCATAGAGGGGGTGCCATA
>NW_019091421.1:1038400-1106061 GCF_001949145.1 Acanthaster planci
AAGTTTCTGAAATCCAAATTATCGAGAAAATATTGCTGGTTGCAAATTGATGGGGCTCATCAATGGTATTGGCCCTGACTGAAATTTCACTGGAACATAAAGCAACTCCTCCCTACTTGGTGAAATTCTCAACTATCTGAAAAAGGAAACCTTGACCATTATCAAGGTAGTCTCCAAAGAAGGATTTAATCTTGAATCCGTAATCCTAACATGTATCTTCTGATTGAAGCCTTGACGTTGGATCTGTCGTTTGCAAATTCCTTGAGGAATGTAAAAGCTGAATTACCATTTCTGCCTGCTGGGATAATGCCCCTCTCAGAACGTATGTTTGGTGAGAGATTTGTGTTATCGCAACTTTCAGGGAGAGAGTTCTCAGGCTAATCCTTTCTTAACCCTTTGGAACCTTGCCTTAGCTTGACTGCACCCACCGCAAGGTAAGAAGCTCATTATCGGAGGCCCACAGTGACTACACTGCTGATTTCACTGAGACTGAGATCGCTTCTCTGACTGGACAGCTCCTCAAGGAATTCAGGTATGAAAGGCCATGAGGGGGGAAAAGGGTCTAGTCAACTCTCCGAGATTGCCAGCAGTGGAATGAGAGAGTGTTTTTGTTTGTTTTTCCATCACCCATGCCACGTTACTTGTTTGACGCAGCACCCTGCAAAATGTCAGCAGCTTCTGCTGCAAACTTTTGATTTCTTGAGATAAACCATTATTTTAGTTTGTATTTTTTTCTCTAAATGCAGTCTAAGACAAGGTTCTGTGAGGGGTGTGTCGGGTAGATGCAACCCTGAAAATGTACATCAGCAGGACATAAATTGTACTCTTTCATCCACTGAACCTTTGCGTCTCACAGTGTCGTGGAACTTGACACCATCCCCTCCAGTCACTGCGAGATGCTGTATTCAGAGATTAGCGAGGAGGACCTGATGGGGCTGAAGAGAGAGAAACGGAAAGTGTTGACATCAAGGGCCCTCCAGTGTCTGGTGAGTGGCGTAAGCCTGATGGTGTTCAGTAGCCAAGCTAAAGATTCTAGGGTAGAGCTTCATTGGGCACGTGTTCAGTAGCCAAGCTAAAGATTCTAGGGTAGAGCTTCATTGGGCACGTACATCATCAGAAATAGTAAACAACAGACAGAGATGGTGGCAGGTGGTTCGTTGCAAGTCCAAGTCATGTCACACGTCATTTGGTCCAAATGCAAGGCAACTCACAAAGTCCTGTCAAGTTGTTCATTTTTTTTTATCCCAGTCAAGCATCAGCAGGGTAGACCAGACTCAAAGATGGAAGTCGGAGCCATGAACCAAATGATATCTAATACTTTTTAATGCATGCAAGGTGGAAATTGATACAACTAATTACAAAGTTTATGGGGTTGCTCGAGTAGCGTCTGACTTGCATTGTTAACAAGTCGCTTTTTTGGAAGTTAATTAAGTCAAGTCACAAGTCATTTTTTGCGAGTCAACATCAAGTCACAAGTCAGAGCTGGTAGTTACGAGTCGGTTCAAAAGTCCAGGTCAAGTCCAAGTTGCTTGAATCGAGTCGAGAACTCTGGTGAGCAAATCACATAAAAAAAACCAAGTAGCACTGGGAACACCATCAATGAGCCAATTGCAAGGTCTTTCAGACACAAAGCGCCTGCATGAGTCAGCGTATGTCAGTGCCGATAGGACACACTATTGCAGGCATAGGCTACTGTTCCTGAATATTTTCAAACATGCTTTGATTAGGGTGTTGGAATGATGAAAAACCAGATTGCCGAAATTTATGTTTTTGGTTTGGATTGTGATACGTAACTTAGAGGGTGCTTCCCCCCCTCCTTGAGGTAGAATTTGAATCCTTTTCAAATGTTAGTCGGAAAAGGAGGATGGTCCACATTATGTTACCTTATTTGTATTCTCATCAGAGGAAAACATAAAAGGGCAACCTTTTTTATATTTACTCTTGACAATTGGTGCAAAACAGTAAATCTGATTCCTTGTTCCAGTTTTTTGTTCTCCACCAATCAACCTGAGGTGCTTCAAAACTTGTAAAGTATCAGAATTTATGTACGGATGAATTTCAAATTCTACTGCCATGGAAACCCCCCCCCCCCGATACAGGGTGTGGATGGAGAGTTGGATACCTTGGAGCAGGATACCATGGATGTCATTGGTAACCTGGCCTGTGATCTGGATGCCGATGCACTGCGGCGCCTCTCGTCCTCCACCTTCACCGATAACCTGTACAGCCTGCAGAAATGCTGCCTTGATGTGGACCAGCTGGTGGTCGTTGGGGAAAGGCTGGTTCAGGAATTGGGGTATGTGTCCAGGCATTCCTGCGCTTGGTCTCTTCCTACTATTAAAGGGAAACTGCTCCCAATGCACCGTGTTTTGTTTCCGCACAGCGTGAATATGCAATCGTATGGAAACACTTCAACATGACCAAACGAAAGCACAAATAGTCAGCAAAGTTGGACCGTTCACCTTTGTCAATTACCACTGCTTTGAGTCATGAGAGTAGGCCTGTACAAGTGTGCGTGCTGCAGGTGTATCAAGCATCCAACAGTGTCTGATACATTTGGCCCATTTTATCCTGAAGAATGGCGAGGGATACCATAAAAGGCCATAAAATTGTTGACCGTGTATAAAATATTACAACGAATAATTTTTACGGTCTTCCAAAACAACATTTTACACAGAAAATCTTTCTAGTTTTGAGTATCTTTTTGTTGTCAACATTGGTGAATTGTCACAAACTATCCCTTCAACACCTGATCACTGGTCTGTGACTTGATTCTTTTGTATTGTTGACATGCATTTTGTTTGACTAAATGGAAACTAAGCTTCAAACCAAACCGTCACGAATGGCACTGACAATGTTCATCAGAAAAAGGAAGAGAATGAAATGTTTCAGCCAGCAATAATTACACCAGTAAGATTCGGAACTACATAAAATGGCAGCAGTGAAACAGCAACAAAAGCTGACACAAAAGTTTCTGCTATAAAACAGGTCCAATACTTCTTTGCATTATCCGTAGTCTTTTTGGGATGGAAATTATGAAAAAAGGACTAAATGTTCATTCTTCAGTTTTCAATTCTGCTCAGATCTCCCAACCAGTGGCTGTCAGACACCATATCAGATATTGGGCCCCTCCTGGTCTCACTGTCGGAACTGGAAATACAGAGCTTGGAGGAAGTGAGTCCCATAAACCGCCCGGCAGTTTGTGGCAATTTCTTACCTTTTATTGACTGAGAAATTTGGTAGTCATTGCTACCTTGCTGTCTGATCTCATGCCAGCTTTTTTTGGATGCCTGTCTAATTGTCTCATCGCCTAGAATGAGAATCTCCCCTGAAATGAAATCTAAGGGTTAATTTTTATTCATGTTTGATTATTTGATGAAGTGACTGTTTTCTTAATGGGCGTTAATTAGGTCTTAATATTATTAATTTTTATTGCAAAATTATGTATTGGATAAATTCCTCACAAATTTTTGGAAGTTATTTCACCGCATTTTACAATTAATAATGACCCCTAAGGTGCATACAAAATCTTATTGAAATAGGAGGATTTGGGACTGTTAGGGTGAACAGGTTGATAGGTTTCAATTTTCTCTGTTTTCTCTAAATTCATCCTTCACAGGATCAGTTTTCCTTGGTAGCCGAGGATGTGATGGTTCGCTTTGCTGAGTACAAAGACAAGTGGCGTAGGCATTGCGACATTGACCTTCAACCTCAAGACATATCTAGTCGGGAAGAGGGTTTTGTCAGCGTGGCTATCAAGGCTAAAGATGCACTCGTTGCTGTGAGTCAGGCAGACGGATCAAGGAGAAAGAGACGAGGTGAGGCAGATGATCAGAAGACAATTAGCAAAACTCCCAAGGGCATGCACTAGCAACACTCTGGCCATTAATATTCTAGAAATACTCGCAACATTGGCATCTCTTCACTAATTATTCACATGCATTTCGTTTTGTGACAGAGTCGACATATTCTCCAACCTGTGATGAAATTGAGTCGCTTGGGGATGGCAACATCGCGTGGACTGTGGATGAACTAGGCGCTATGTCAGCTGACACCTTTGACAGTTGTGGATATGCACTGGGTGAGGTGACGGGTTTCACAGATGCTCAGCTAGCAGCCCTTCTAAACAAAGCTAAAGAGGTACGAACTTATCTTTCAAGATTTTGTTGGCTTAGGAGGAACTTAACTCTTGTAGCCAACGTATTTGATAATCATGGCACAGTGGTATATAAGCAATAACAGGTACAGTTGGGTCAGAAATGGAATCATGTTTTGTCAGTAAATAAACCAAATTCTATCAGTCAAAACTTTTGCCAACAGGGGATGACATTTGGAAGAGCAGCTATATTCACTGATAATTCACTCAACTTCTTGAATTTCCGTCAGTTGAGCATCCTACCTAAAGGTAGATCGTTAAGATGCTTGGGTATACTTAAAAAATGGTTTGAACATTTGAACACTATAAGTAAACCTTCTGTGTAACTAACGCAAATGGAAGGCAATCTTGAACCCACAGTGATGACACTCTTAAATTAAGTTCCATGAGGCAGTGATAAGCTGGATCAGTCTTGTCCTATTGTTAGTTACTGGCTGATTGGTCCATTTAACAGGTGTTTGCCCAGACCACAGTGTTGGATCTTAGTATATTCCCAACAGCAATGTCCTTGGTTATCAGTGAAGCCAGTTTCACACACAAGCCGAAAAACTCGGATCCTTGGTTACAGGCGCTAGTAGTCTGACATCTGGGTCGTATGCGATCACGAAGTGACCTTTCACACACAACGCGGTACACCAAAACACCAACGTCCCCCGTTTCGGGAGTTTACGTAATTTGCAGTCGAGGGTCGTGATTGTTTATTCGCTGTTTCACTGGTATACTGCGCGCAATAACTGTCCGCAGTACGTTCGTATGTAGGTTACCACCGAGATTCCTGCGCGCACGATAATTACGTGTACACTGTACGTGTACATGCACTTACGGCCGGCAGCAGCCATGATCACCAATGCTGCCTTCACAAACATTCTTCAGCAAATTCTCCGCCGAGTTTCCACCATCCTGCGGTAGCGCAACACCCGTTTTCTACGGTTCCTTTTCATCTGGTCAAAGCCACTTATCTTTGATTTCGAGAGACTTTTTAATTCTCATTAAATCTTTATTATTGCAAATGCGCATGCGGAGTACTCCTGCCAAAACCAGGGTCCGTGGTTATGAACACCACGCACGTTTCACACACACGATCTCTGCGATTTTGACAAAGGTGCGAAAGTTTGGAGGAGGTCTGGACCTCGGAGATCAAAAGCCAAGGACCTTGGCAATTTTTCGCAAGGGTCACTTTTTCACACGTCACAGATTTGCGATTTCATGACATGGATGCGATTTTATCGCACAGGACCTCGGCGATTTTGTCTAGTGTTAAAAGGTCTTTAGTAACTGACCACATGGCGTCTGCATTAGCCAAGCCCTCAGCATTTGGGTAATCTACACAAAAGTGATGGGGGATCCTATATTTCCCCCACCCCAACTGAAAGGAATGGTACCAAAGCAAAGTGGGAAGTCTCTAAAAAAAATTAAGAAATAAAACCCTCAAGAACGTCACTGCCGGTCCAGTTTGACAAAAAGTATTGTATTTGTAAAGTAAGTATTTTGCCTCTGTGAAGTATTAAAAAAAAAGAGAACGAAAATGGATACTTTTAATTTGAAAAGGTCTGAGTACTGATGTACACTCAGTCATCCTCACATGTCTTAGTCCTGTAGCAGTACCAGCCTCTAGATGACACTGTATCAATCAAAAACGCTGGCTTATAACATCCACTGAGGCCTGGCATATTGGAATTCTATTTCCCAGGCCTGGGGACAGGCAGCCGACATGACACCAGATCAGATCTCCCAGCTTGGCCACATTGCATCCAAGTTCACTCCAGCCGAGATTAGCCAGCTCAACCTGACTGAGACAGACACAGTGTACGCCATCGCCCAGTACCACATCTACACTACTGATCAGGTATAGCAATACATCAACTTGTTAAGGCCCCAAATCAATCATGTGTATTTATTCTCATCGTGTACAATAAAATGACACAAAGAGCAGTGTATATTCTTCCATTTTAATTGCAATGTGTATTACATTGTATGTTTTGAGTATTCTGTATTTTATTTTTAGGCAATATGTATTACATCTGTGGCTTTAATGATGTAACCTTTGGGCACGTGGATTTTCATCTCAAACCCAATATTTATTCTAACTGTAACAGAACAGTAAAATACTGAAGACTTTTGTTTTACAATGGAACATTTCTTTTGTCAGAGATCTACGATGTTTTAGAGTGACAGATCTAGAGATCAATTTTATGGACTTATGTGCATAATCCCTTCCTGGGTCAAACTTTACTACTCAGCAAACAGTGATGAGATTGCTCAAAAAACAAAACACCTTGCAAAGATCACTGTTGTGCCTAACTTTTGGACATGTTTAATTTCACTGGTACTATATAAAACTTAAGTTTCCTTTTTTTGCTTGTCTGTACATTTCTGTAATGGGAAGGTTAGATTAGCTGAATCTGTTATGGCCTGGATTTTCTTAACATTGTCACCTTTGGTAACTTTGGGACTCACCCTGAATTCTGTGATTAGCAACATGTGACTTCTGTTATCTTCATAATTTGTTTAGCTGGGAGCTGGTGTGGCTAGATTCCTAGAGTTGAGTGGTGTGTCGGTGGCCAGCTTAGATTCCCTAGACCTCACAGCCCTGGGTAACTTCCTCTGTGGCCTGACTGTGGTGGAGATGGCCAGTATTCCAAGTAGCGCATATCAGTGAGTCAGTAACAGTCTGATCAGTCCTGCGTACGGCAAGATTCTTTACCATTTACTTTTCCTGATGCATTTCTTCTGGATCCATCTCACTCTAAGGGATTTCCTGTGGCAGTTTCACAGATTTGTAACCTGATCTAATTATCATTGCGTCAGCAGGAGTTGGTGACTGGATAGTGTCAAACTTTTCTTGAGTCTTCAATGGAGGACAAGTTTACATGCATCATATATTTACAGTTCCCATTGGTTTTGTATGTCCACAAACATCTAGTAATTTCCCAGATGTAGACCAAGTGTTGTACATGACTTGGTAGGCTATATACATAGCCTGTTGTAAATGAAGGTACATGACTGAGTCTTGATCTGAGTGTCAATAAATCAGAAAGTCCTAACAATCAAATTCATTGGTGAAGGCACCTTATCACTAGAACTGATCCTTTGTGTTTTCTGCATCAAGGGAAGCAGCTAGTACCATTGGTGATCTGAGGAGTTGTGATGCAGGCCAGTGGGCTTCCCTCAAGGCCAAGGCCGTAGAAGAGTACGGGGCCATTGATACCTGGATGCCTGAAGTCTTTGCTGAAGTTGGCTCACTTGTAGGTAAGTCTTCAAACCGTAAAAGTTGACTCTTCTCATTTCCAGATAAGCCAAACCAGTAGCACTTGATAGTTAAGTGCTTGGATCATGGCCTATCCTCGCAATCTGAGTCTCGAGACCCATCCTCAAGGGCTACTTGCAGACATTGTAGTTGGTTTCAGTTCTTTCAAATGCTGTTGTCAGTATTGTGTCTTAAATCACATCTGTGGTTGCCTCTACAGAAATGGAGACAACTGAAACTTGCTGACAAAATGGGCTCCATCATCCTAGTCTCTTTATCAAATATGGGTAATTCCAGAAATGAAGGGTCCAAAAGTGTGACACTTTTGTGTCCCTGTTGCATCTGACCTTTGTTAGTTGACACGGAGATATCACCGGAATTGATTTCAAACTATTACTATTTGTTTGGCAGGTAATTTGCATTAATTCATCACTTTTGGAAATTGGAAAATGTGTTCTGAACCTACAAAATCATACGTCAGATGTAACTGGGACACACACAAAAATGGACCCCTAATTTTTGGAATTACCCACATTGAAATCGTGAAATCGTTCACTAAAAAGGTGAAGTGCATCATTACAAGCTCATTATTTACATACTGCCTGATCTTTGAGCAGTGTTTGATTTCATGTCTGTGTCTTCCTTTCAGCCGGTTTCACAGCAGAGGAGTTGAGCAGTCTGTCTGATGTCAGCATTGCCGGTATCAAACCTCACGCTGTATCTCTCATAGGTCCACAGACGCTGGCTGTAAGTACATGCTACCATACCTGCCAGCCTGTCGTACCCCTACCTGAGGTCAAGCATCACCACATAATAGATTAGAATTTTAACTGAACCGAGGGCTCATTTAAATACATTTTAATCTATTGTGGGGTAATGCCTGACCTCATTGTGCGTGCGTCAATCACAAGTCAGTCATACAGGTACAGGTACACGTACATTGTACATGGCCACATATAAGCACAGATCATCAATCACAACTCCATTGTAATGTCTGTTGTTTTGGAATGCTATTTACATGTTGTTTGGTTGGCATGACAATCACACAGAAGTTTAGCTGGTAACCTTTGTTTTTGAGTAAGGTTTTTGGCACTTCAGCAAATTTGGAAGGAGCTCTGTGAAATTGGGCCATGCATCAACGGCATTTGCTTATTCTTAATGTTTTTACATTTTACCTCTGAGCATGGAGGTAGAAATAGACTATCTCCATGCTCTGAGTCAGTGCTTTTACTGTTGGTGCATCAGAACTGATGATCTCTCTCTTACTGTATAAATGTTTTGTACGTCTGTGTTTTGCCAAGGAGCCTAAGGTACATGTACCCAGTTTTGGGACTAAATATACTCTGCAACTTGACCTAAACACACTGATTGGGAATGCTATGGCAGAGTTTAATAAAAAACAATCAGCTGCAAATTTAAAACCTTTTGACAAATTAATCTGACTATTTACTCCGACTGAAAGTACTCTGACTTGTACTCATAATTAAAAGTGCTCGTACTCGAAAATCAGTTCTTGTCCTTGGCTGGTAAGTACTCAGACTTTCAGGTACTTGGAAACTTAAGTACTCGGCAGTACTCTGTGCTCGGAAAAAGTACTCGACTACAAAACTTGTTGGTAACCAACCAAGTAGCATTTTCAAGGCTAAAAAAAAAATGGACCAAGCAACAAAAGATAAGCAAATATATGTGACTCTTTTCAGGCTGGTTGGAGTAGTTCCCAGCTTAGCAAGCTGGACCAGCTTCAAGCCGAGGCAGTAACAGAGGAACAACTAGCCGCCCTGTCTGAGGAGCGACGCTCTGCCCTGCTGGATGCAGAGTACGGAGACGATGTAAGCCTGGCTGAGATGGATGAGGTCACCGAGGAAGAGAACGATGGTAACTACAGCTATCTTTATTGAGTTGACTGTGCAGTGTGAGTACTGTATATATTCCCAGAGGAGATTTGTAAGTACGAGGAATAGTGTGTATTCTGTGGCCGCATTGCAAGTGGCAAAAATCCCCAAAAGGTTTACGAAAACAACATCAACCTGTGGGTGATGATATCGGAACTGCTCATTGAAAAGATTTGCAAGGGTAACCCCTTACAGCTTGAGATTTGACTAAAAATCCATTTTGATGGTCTGGTTTGGGAATGTCCTTGATTACGGCCACAAGCTTCAGTGAGAGTCAACTATTCTTGGAAAAGAGAAAAAGACCAAGAATTGCAACTGTGTTGTAATTTGTCTTACCAGGTACGCAAGGTAAAAGTGCAGGGTACCAATCAACTGGCCTGGTGCCAACTATTATTGCTATGTGCAATGTGATCTCCACGGCAATGCAGTAGAGGATCAACAAAGGTGAGTCTGCTGTCATCATAAACATAAAAATGTTGCCTTAACAGTTCCAAACAAGTTGGCAGTTTCTCCTGTCCTCTCAAATTTAGTTGGCCGTTTTTCAGAAAATTAGACGTGTTCCATGTTTGTCATTTCAAGTGCTTGTTTTGGCGAAACAGTGGTTGTGTTCAAAATAGCAGACACCCTCAAAATAAACAACTCCATTTTTCTTATATTTTCTAATAATGGTCAATCATCTGCAATGCCGAGTCCTGGTTATCTGAATATCATCAGAAACAGGTCCACTAGTAATAGCAAAGTTGAAATTACTCTCACATTTACAGCTCTTAAAACTGGGAAAAAGTGAATTTGGATTTCAAACAGCTCACTTACATATTCTATATCCAACAAGAAATGAGACCGAGGGGTTCCCCCAACATGTCCAATCGCTGTACACATTCTAGACTATTGTTACCTAACATCTACCCCCCCCCTACATGTCTGAAAAGAATCCCTCAGATTCCAGTGAGACAGTGGCCAAAACAAAGTGGGGGGGTTCTCTCCATCTCATATCTTGCTTCATATGACATGTTCCATTTCTCTCTTGACATGTAGAAAGAGCATCACATGGTTTTTTTTGCCAGTTTTACAATTTGACTGTTCAATGACTGCCTCATTGTGCGAAATTCTATGCCATTAATAACTATAGTTCTTGTATATGCACACTGTTGGAATCCCTGGAATTCATTCTTTAGAAATTAATATAGAGGTACGTTTATCTAATTTCTTTTCTTAATTTAATGCAATTTCTATAATTGCATTTTTTAAGGGTGAGGTGTTATGAAACAAACACTGACTGCTTTATGTCACTTTAGCCTCCTTCAGTGATGTGTTAAGCATTCTGTATTTGCCCTTGACTTTACAATGCCCAGATAAACATCAATAATGGTACATACAATGGGTTAGAAACTTTCTCTGAACATACAAGTTAAATTTGTAAGATTTGTGCATTCTGAATAATTCATTTCACATTCAATAATCATATGAATTTTACAGTTGTTTTGCCTATTTTTAAATGGGTATGTGTTCAAATATTCTGCTGAAGTATTGCCTTCTTGCCCGTTTGTTTAATGATAATCTCCTAGTTTTAATTGCACACCTGTTAAAGTGTTGATTATACGTTGATTTTATGTAATTTATAGATGCAATAACTAGATCTGAATGTTCACTAACAAATTGCTAATAATATATGCAAGTTTTTAGATGTTTATATTCTTTGAAATATTTTAAACTTTTGAAATATCCATATAACATTACCAACATAAGGGTAAATAAATACAAATAATCTATTCCTTCTCAAACTTATAAAAATATTTTGAATTTCAAACTTGTCATTAACTTGGCAAATAAATAAATTAACGTAAACTGTGAATTATATTTCAACAACCCTGTGATGATATTGTAAAAGTGAAAAGCAAGTGAACTAAAATAAAACTTATAAAATGAAACTGTTCATTTGATGTACACCATTACTGAGAAACTCTTGCAAGGGTTTATTCGATCCTGACTTCCATGAAGAAATGATTTTTGGTCATCAGTGTCCTTCATTTACCTCCAACACTGTTGATTCACTTTTTCCTAGAGAGGACAAACAAGTGATTGAATCAAGAGAAAATAAGTGTTAATTTGATTGAACCGTCTACCCAGAAGGCATGTCACATGCTCAATAGTTGAAAATTCACTTTGTTTGCCTGAATGCTCAGTCTCACAATCTCTTGTTGATCGCATTTTTTTTGGCCAAAAATTTTGACTTTCAAATAAAGGCAAGATACAGAGATTTTTCACATGACATCACCTGTTGAGCAGGGGCAGTTCTGGAAGTGCTCTAAGTCTCCAGCAGAGCATATATTTTTGAATCTTTGTCTTTCAATCTGCCACTTTATGGACGCAAGAATGCCGACAGACTTCGAAGGCGTGCACATTTCTGCCCACGCGTATTTGACCATCAAAGATCATGACGGTCATGAACAGGTCATGCGCAGCAGCTGAGTTCAACCACGGACCATTTACCCAGGGATGTGCAACCGCGAGCGGCTCCAGTGCAAACACATGTGCAACCTTGGTTCCATGCGTGTTACGGATTGTTATTACCCCCGCAGGCACTCTTGACTTTCTCGAAAAAATCGTGACCACATGACACGCGTTGCAGCATGCAGCATGTAGGGTGCAGCCGTGATTATGCTGAGACGACGCGCCAACGCGGTGCTTTAATCTATTTGTTTTGACAAAAAAATCTTCATTTATTGATTTCAAGGAAAAATGAAGTTTTAATGAGGCAAAATTCCCCAATTTTGTGATACACTTTTCTCAGAATGTATAGGATGAAATATTTTGAGCAGCATGGTTTTCGAAAGGGTGTACCCTGACTTAAAATATTACAAGAAAACAAAGTGGTAGACAGGAATATATGTTTTATTATTAGAGAAAGTGTTACATTATCCAATTTAATTTTTGCTTTGATATTTTGCTGGCAGTAACACGCACTGAACCAGCTCTGAGCGTAAGTTGCACATCCCTGGGTAAATGGTCCGTGGTTCAACAGACACACACTCTGCCTCAACGGAATTCTCAGTCTTTCATGCATGTGTGTGCTAAACAAATGGGGGATTAGCACATCAGCCCGAGGCAAGTCAAAGGCACGCATGACATCTCAACCCATCAGTCTTGCCTGGTCGTACAGCGAGCTAGAGTCTGTCTAAATGTCTTCAGGCACAACGTGGTTGATATGCAAAGCTGAAAGTGTCCTCCCACTTCCCCCCACCCCAACCCCCCAAAAAAACTTGCCTCTGATAATGGCTCTCAGGAAAGCCGACGACTCCTGTGCAATGACAGCATGGTAGGCAGGTCTCGCCACTGCCATGTGAAGGTCACCCCACTGCACAAAAGGATGCACAAATACCACTCCGTTGATAGGCAGAGCCTTGTAGAACTCAAACTCACTGGCTCCTGACCACTTGTAGATATCAATGGATCCTACACTACTCACTGCAGCAAGGTAGTAAATTTCTGTCCCAAAAAAAAGCCGACCGTGTGGGTGATCATTTACTACTTTACAGTCGATGTAAACTAATAAATTTCTTATACACATCCTAGAAATGTTTTGTCTCCCATATCAGAAATATTATATGATAACATATTTTATGTGATCTAGCTGTGAATTCCCAGCAAAGGTTGCTGCATGCCATGGCCAGGAGAGGAAAGCAAAGACACATTCACTTTAATGTCAAACCGACCTGTTGCAATGTGGACAAAACCTGCGACTTTCTCACATGAAAGTAAGCATGACTAAGTGAAGATACCCTGTGACTGACTGACCACGAGTGCCCTCACCTGAATTCAGTTGGGTTTTTTTTAAATGCTGAGGGAGAAGTTAACTAAAGAACTGATAAAACAATGTGCCTGTCCAT
Source organism: Acanthaster planci (assembly GCF_001949145.1). The sequence goes on from NW_019091421.1 coordinate 1,051,583, forward strand.
ATGCAACAAGTCTCAAAGGTATCAGGTTTCTGTGAACCACTGGCAGATCAAGGGGAACCAAATGGGGACCATGCCTCCCTCCCCAAAACCAGAGCAAAATGGTTTTGTTTGTGAAAAGCAGGAAAAAGTGGAATTTTGTCTTCCCTTGAAAAACCATGTTCAAGTCCTAAACTTGGCTTCACTTCTAAGAAAAGCAATGTAAGGTCACATAAAGAGATGTTGAAATCCCCCCCCCAAAAAAATACTATAAGACCCCTCCCTAAGTTTGGTTCTTGATCTACCCTCCCTTTGTACTCACTGTCAATTATAAATGCATCCATCTGTATGACGCCAACAGCATCAATGTCCTGTTTCAGTGTCCAGCCTAGCTGTATGGAGTACTCATAGACTGATATGGGCTGGTTGAGATCGACAGTGCCTTGTCGGATTGTCTCCTTCTCATTGGAAAAAAGCATGAGAGGTACGTCCTTGACAATGAGACCCAAGACATCTGAAGCCTCGTAAGTCAGGATGGAGGCTTCTAAGACAAACTATGGACAAAATAGATAATAACCGTAGCAGGTTGAATCCAACAAATAGCCTACCCCATATCCATTCACAAGATAGAATTAACCTCATCAATTCACTGACCTAAAGTCAACAAAAGCAAATATTTCGAGTAGGCAGACTTTCTCCCCTTGCCAAACAAAAATGGAGGGATTTCCTTCTTAGAGGCTTGAAAAAAAGGGAAAGATAAGAGGCATCTTGATTGCATGAAGAGAATACTGAAAGAATGGAAAATGGTTCTAGCAATGCCAACTCAGGTCTCCTTTGGGGACCTCAGCCCTACATGGTTGTGTCTAATATATATCATGTTTTGGATTTTTTTTTTATTATTCTTTTGGTCGACTACATTTAACAGGATTTCTTAACTTTTTGGATAACAAACCTAGCCCAACAATCAATTATGAAGAGTAAATGTCAAGACTTGAACATTTTTTTGATCATTTTCCAGTCTTAAAACAGAAATCAATCCTTGCTAAAATAGGTGAATTTCACTTTGGATAAGCGAGGCTGTTTGCCTGTCTGGTCCTACCTGATGAGTGGTGTCATTCCACAGCATGATGAGGGAGTATGTTGTGCCTGGGCCGCATGTGATGCCCAGCCAGTTGTTGCCATTGTGCTTCAAGTGTGTGACTGCGGTGGAGCCGGTCGTAGCAATATCTTGCAAGTAGGTGAAGTTGTCGCTGGTTGGGTCATACTCAAAGATGGTCGACGGTACGTTCTTGTCACCTGAAATGGAGAGAAAGATCAGAATGCACATTTGGCTTTGTTGCTATACTCATAAAAGCCAATCACAATGTTGCTTCGTTTTCCAGTTACAAAGGAGGTCGATGAAAACAGCACTCAAAACACATCCTGGGGCAAAGTTGGCAATTGACAGAAGTCCTTTCTTCACGTAGCATTAAATTTTGGTTTCTGCAAGATTTGTTTAATTTGGGTAACATACTCTTGCAACTGTTGCCGACATCACCAGTCTTTTGTCCACCTACAACCAATGGGGAAATCACCCATGAATGTTGCCAATGCTTGTACAAATGGAACAAGTCTCTTTCTGCTGAAGAATAAAGCATCGGGTTGTCCAATCAATATGCTTCTAGAAAGCTTATATTGGCTGTTACAAGTTATGGACTAAATGCTATTCAGGTCCCCTCCCTCCGTTACTAGCTCCACCCCATTCCTACCTGTGTCTGGATCATATTGGTTAGCCACTGCCAGGAACACACTATTGCCGATCACAAACATGGCCGTGTCCACTCCATGCTGGGCCGGCAAGTACTCCTCATACGTAGTGTTGCTCATCTTCAATATCTGCACTTGGTCGTTGGTCCCTGCGATGCTCGTACAGGCTGCACTCTGGGAGGTCACAGAAAGAGTGTCAAGCTAGGTTTGGCCCTGGAAACCAAAACCTTGCCCCTGGGACCCCCATGGTAACCCCAGAGCTTCTGATGCTCTTTATGAAATTTTGTCAGTGCCAATAAAAGGGAGTGCACATGAAGTATACCACTCTACGGGCTTACAGCAATGCAAGCAATTAGATTGCAGTTGCAATGATTCAAGCAGAGATAGAAAGATAACCCTATAATTTGTGCTTCTCTAGTTTGGCAATTGGCCATTTATATCAAGCTTTATATCCCACAGGATTTGACATTACTGGGGTTGAATTGGTTTGCACATGCCATACGTGTTCAGCAAGTAATATTGAAGTGGTTCTCCTAGCTAGGATGTGAGTCACACTCAAAATGTTACACATGGAGATAATGCTGCTGTCTGTCGATTGACAACTGGTAGCCGGTCAGCAGGAAAGCATATTTCAATCCATCATTCTTGTTTGTCAATACATGATCAATATGATTTTGAGAGAATTGTTTATCTCCCTTTTCTGAGGACACATAATACAACAAAGTTTAAAGAACTTAAATTCACAGCAAATTGGTAAACAGTCCGGTAATTTCCTGATTACCTGCCGACTCAATGTTAGTACAATGAAAACATCCTCTTCATAAGCAAACAGCTCCACGCTGGAGGCTGCGCTGAGTGGCTCATCGTAAAACTCATAGCATTCCATCTTGTCATCAGCACAGAGATACAACGTGGTCCCAATGCAGGCATCTATATCTGCCTCACTGGACTCCGCAAAGGCAATGAGTAGAACACCCTCTATGTGTACGCTGTCATAGCGATGAGTGGCCAGGGAGTTGTTCAGCTGGTATTCTTCCTCCCAGTGACTGAGCTTTACTGCCTGGGCTGGGTACCGGTGAAGCAGACAATTGTAAATTTAAACAATTGTAAATTGTTTCAACACAAGTAATTCCCATGTCTCCAATGCCCCATGTTCACAGCATGTTCTAATTATTAAAGGTTACCACAATGATAACAGGGTCCCAGACTAAAGAAAAACGCATTGAACAAAAGAAGGTCTAGATTTTGTGACCAATATGAATGGGAAAAGCATATACATGTATGCTTGATATCTTCATGGTTAAAAATTTATATAAAGAGTTCCAACGAGTTCATAGTTGATGCAAAAGTGTACATGAATTCAAATTTGCAACCATAAACATTTCTTGATGTCACTTTTTACATTTGCACGAATTGGCCAGCAGTATTGACAAATATGACGAGACACCATCCTTGCAGGTCATCACACTCACGGACATGTCTTAACTTGAGTGCACCTGCCCACTTTGGCAAGTCACGATGCCCTATTGGTCAGAGAAGAATGTAATGCACATGTTACCACCTGCGAGTCAACAGTTGGCGCCCATATGACTTTTTGTTGGATTTGTTTCACAGTGATCTGGATCCCAATTAGTGATCCTTGTGCTGGTTTGCATCATCAATTAGGCAAGTACCTGTAAACCAATGACTGATCACTGATCGTGATACAGATCTGTTAGAAACTAACTTGAATGTGGCCTTTATCTATATATCCTAACCTTTCACAGCTGTCTGTAGTGAGGCTATAGGGGCACACATGCTCCTAAGGGTGTAGTTCAGCTGGGCTATCTGCCAGTACAATAACCCTGCTATGTTCTGATGGTGCGAATACAGCTGACCAACATCGATGCGGTCAACAAGCCCAAGGACAGATGCATTGGTCAGTATGACCTCACTGGCGAAAACCTGGAGTATGCAGAAACAGAGCAAAAATTACACCACCTTTAAATCCTAGTGACTGATCTTGTTACAAACTACTATAGGGATTAAGGCTGTTAGGTTTAAAAGAAGTTTGATATGAAAGGGCTAAAGAGGAAAGAAATGGAAAGAAAACAATGGAAAGAAAATGAAATGGGGCCACTTAAGCCTTTTGTATGGACTCGTTTACACTTTCACTACAGCACGGATATAAACCACAAAAGCTCTATGCCAACAACTGTGGTGTGCAAGATCTTTAGCAGTGAAAAATCAAAATGGGCCAGCCACTGCAGAACATTTTCCTGGAGTGCAATTCGAAAATATCAACCAGAACACGATCTTCCTGTTGCAGGCCAACTCTCACTCCCTTATTAGTTACACATTCCTTGTGTACATGGGTGAAGTGAGTGCATGGATCCAAGTAAAAAACAGGTGCTCTTCTCTTGCCACGTGTTGCTGAGCAACACAGTGCCATCACTAGGTCATGCACAGAGGCAATACAGAGTTATTCTCCACTATACCCGTCAAGTTGGAGTGCACTCTCAACGATAGACAGACTGGCTGGTGCCGTGGGCAGTTTTTCAAGCGAGCTCATGCATGGACCCGAGGCATGTGCGAAGACCGTCCATTCCAATAGAAATTGGTTGTGCGTACTAAGTGCACCCTGAGCCAAACGTACATGACCTGCGTGCGCGAGTTAACACCAAAGAACCTTTGCTGTTATCCAACAGCACACCCCTCTCTTGTTCCCACTTGAAGTGGGCAGTAACACCAAAATAAGTCAAATTATTATATCCCTAACAAATATGTGAACACACACGAATGATTTTCATAATAAAATGGAGTGTAATGTGGCAGTTGTAAGTTTACAGATTTTTACAGTGATAAAAATTTAATCAGCAATACCTTCCCAATGCTGACCGGTAAACTTTACAACATGACACGGAAAATATCAAATAACAATTTCTTCTTCCTTTGTAAAATCACCTTGTTTCCTGTGATATTGAATTCGCCAACCAGATGAACAATTTCCTTCTCAAATTCGGTCAGATTGACACCGTTGACCAGACCGACAAGCAAACTGCCCCGAACAACAACATCATTATCAAATGTCTTGGATCCTGTGACGACGTGATTCCCCGATGTGGTTACCAGTTCAGAATCTACATCAATGCCATTGACTGTCCCTGCTACGGAGATGTTCCCTGAAAAGAACAAAAGAAAACAATTAAACTAGTTCCTACTCATCTGCAAAGTATTCTTAGAAATTTTTTTAAAAATCTATCGGGGGGGGGAACTTTCCCCCCTCCCCCTCCCCAAATACGCTTCTGGTGAAAGGGCCCTAAGAAACATCCTTCGTTTAACTGTATGTGAAAATTTGTTTAACTCTACCATCTGGTGTTAGCACGTACACTGTGAGGTATTTAACCACTCCCTGACGGGCGACCCGTTTTTGAGAACATAGGCTTTATATGCAGAGCCGGGGGAGCCCAGAACTGGGATAAAAGAGTTGGGCCTTATAACAAAAGACCGTGCTCAGCAAAAAAGACTGAGCTGCTGCGGCATTACCGACATTTTTCTCTCAATAGTGGAGCTAATCCAGCCTTGTTTTGAAATAGTATACCATGGTTTGCGGCATTTAGAGCGAGCGGATTACCACCGGGAACAAAAGCGCTCCACCACCGCGGCAGACAAGCCACACAGCACCGCTGCACGCTAATCTGGCCCCTATTGAAAAGAGGTCAGCAGTGCACTGTGCCGGTTTCGGTAACAAAAGAATCTGACGTAACACCGCACAATCTGGGCTCTTTTTCCAAGGCTGCAGGCCTGGTTAAAAAATTCAGGAATCAATGAATTTTACCTGTCAGCTTTAGAGTAGTGCCCAAAGGTCCTTCATTTTGGTGTAAATGGCCAGGTTATTGATGAATTTTTGAAGAATTTTGAAAACGGAAAATCTTGAAAATGAGCCGGCATCTTATCTTGCTCAAGAAAAATCCACCCGGCAGCAAGTGGTTAATGGTACTGTACTAATAAATCTGTGAAAAGCCCTGTAACAATCATTTTAGGCCAGTGGTTCACCATGAGGGGTCATTAAAAACCCCTTTCTGGATTTATAGCTAATAAGCCTTTGATAAACTATCCATGAAACAACCCTTAGAGATTTATATCATGCACAGTGGTACTTTAATCAGAATTTGAGGGATAAGATGTTCATGGTGTCGACAGCTCAATATTCTGTTTCTCACCATAAACAGTTAGGTTGTTGTAAAAATGCCATTTCCCTTGGACAATCTGGTACGTGTCAAGAAGAAACACTACATTGGCAAGCTGAGCCACGTCCACTGTATCAATTACGTCTGTCGTGGTGATGTTGCCATGGACGAGGAAACCATTAGTGAATGTGTTATCCCCTGTCAGTTGCTGGTCGGTATGGTTCAGCACAGCTTGCACTGAGAGGTCAATGCCATCAACCAAAGCTACAAATGAAATGAGGGATGGCACTAATAACGACCATGGCTGTCTGAATCAAATGTTCATTCCGATTCCAGGTTTGGCATCTGCTATTTCTTTGTTTTAAACCTTCGTGCATAAGGGTCAATATCAAACAGTTATCTTTCCCCAATGATTTGTGAGATGGCTGTTGACCACTTTTCTTCTATAAAACAAGTCTTTCTTATGTTGTTCAAAGTCAAGTATGGAATAAAGTTTTCGCATAATGATGACATATCACAGCCTTCTCAAATCATGATTATCTATGCATATACATTGTTTCATCCACAAAAAACACCGGTGGTGCCAATTGAGGGTATAAATAAAATGGTTTTACAGAAGTAAAATTAAAGACTTTGTGCACTGACACACTTAGCATTCATAGCAAAGACAATAGCAACCTAGGAAGCAAAGTTGGAAAACAAAATATGATTTTGTGTATTCCTCAAAATTTACTCCCAAAAGAAAGGGTGCCAAAACACTTTCAACACTTTTCAATAGCATTAAACAATCTTAAAGGCTATTACAGGCTGTGACTTGGGTATTCAATTAGGATAAGCTGGGTACATGCATAACTTCTCAATCAAAAAATTGGGTGCCACTGGGATTTTACGAGTCACTCCAATTAATGCCACTCTCACCATCAACAATCAAGTGATCTTGAAATACAACATCCTCGGTGAAGGCCACCGTCCCTGCTACCTCTTGATCGGTAGACATTAGCACAGTGTAGTTAAGGAGATACGTCAAATTCGTCATCCCTGCTTTGACTTCTGATACCATGTTGGTCTCCACCACCAGATGTTGGGCAGTCAGGTTATTGATGAAGTCTTTGGCACCCAATATTGTCTTCAAGGAAAAGAATTGACAAGAGCAAGATTTACCAAAATTATTTCCAAAGAATATTTGATGAGACTATGAAGATCTAAAAATGGATCTTCATGGTTTCTTTTTACCATTAACCTTTTTTGATATATATTTTGGTAAAAAAAGGAATTATGACTTAAATGATAAATCTAAAGTGAGTTTAATGTGCATCGCAGGGGGAGAAGAGCCACTTTCCCTGGGAAATATAGAAAACTTTTTAAAAGGGAAAAAAGAAAATTAGAAAAGAAAAGAGAAAAAAGGAAATGAGAGAAGGAAAGAAAGGAAAAGAAAAAGAAAAAAAAGACAAAATGAAAATCAGTTTCCATAAACATGTCTTCAAATTGACCCCCTCCTGTTGACGGCTTGTCAGTCTGCTAATGTTGAGTGCTTTGCTTGGCCTCAGAAAGAGCTATGCCCCCTTCTTGGTGACAATCCTGGAGGAATTTCCTCATCTTGTACCTGATTTGGCCCAGACAACACAGCGTCTGTGTAGATGAATGTCATGTTAACACCGTTGATCAGCCCCAGGCCATCTATGTTGCCGTCAATGGTCACTGGAGCCTTGAAGACTGTAGGGAGGTCAATGGTCTCATTTTGATCACTGCTGACAAGAATGTCAGACAGGTCTGCCAAAAAGAACAGGTTTATACAAAGGTATTTTCAACATATTCCAGAAACCTCTATGTTTGTTTTTAAAAAAAAGGAGATTTAGGGGATTTTTTTTAATATAAAGTTTCCACAATTCTCCAAGTCTGCAAGGTCCTAGGGCTGGAGAGCATTTTTAGCAGAGGAATGTCTACCTTTCAACAAACTTTGTTTTAGGGATAATCTTGTTACAAGTACGTTCGTAAGTTTGAGAGAAAAAAAATTATTTAACATTTCTTGTTTGAAAATTTCAAATCTAGAATAAGTGGAAAGCTTTCTAAAGCCTTCTAACCCCTGTTTCTATTTCAAACCCTATTTCTGAAAAAAAATTAGTCCAGCGACATTTGCAGTGGGTTCAAATGAAAATTTCTAAAAGGAAACTTATATTAAACGGAACATTTGTTAGAAATGAGTCCTACCTGATATATCTACTCCGTTGACCTCCATGTCTTCAAGCATTGCGATATCACCAATGACATGCATACCACCTTCCAGAGTCCACAGGCCTGTTATAGTCTGCCCAGGGCCATGGAGCCATACTACAGAGTTGTTAAACTGTACATAAAACAATGTAACAGAATTTCTAAAGATTTCAAGATTTGGTTTGGTGGCCCAAGAAAACAGTGATATACTGTAAAGTGCCCACTCTATTTATCAAAGTTGCCTTGACACTGAACAGAGACAGCCAGAGCCAACCACCAGGTTACTGCTTCTGAAATTACTGAATTTAGGAGGACGATGGAGTGGCTGGGAACAGTCCATTACACACCACCCTTGGTAGGAATACAAGATGCATAAGTCAATTAGCAGTGTCAGCCAGTTGTGTCGGTCACAAAAGAAAGGTCATTGCTAAGCAACAGAGCGCCCTGTCTTGATTATGGACAGAGCTAGTAGTGCAACTCTAGTCACATGTTAAGCATACATCAGAAAGATCCTCAACAATGATGGGGACACTTTAAAGGTTATCAACTTATAAGCCATGCCGTGGATATGACTTGTGACTGGTTTCTATCTGACTTGAAGTCAGCACACAGAATTGCCCCAGCGAATTGACCCCCGGTGCATACCTCTATAAGGTCAATTTCATTCAAAGTTTTCCCAATGTCCATGTTCCCATCAATCTCCAGGAAGGTGCTGAACCACAGAGTTCCCTGGATGGAATCACCGCCAATGTTGATCAAGACCAGATCAGTGGAGGGTCTGATGCCCTCCACAAAGACATCAGAAGACAAGTGAAGGTTGTCTGAGACAAATGGATTCAAGGAAGTTAACACTGTGAGAAAGTGAAATCTGTTGGTTGGTAAATATACAAGGGTGATGAGGAGACAAAATAGAAATGTTGTGTATTACAACTTTATAACTTCCACACAATTGGACCTTTGGACTGTTGGGTTCAAATCGAGGTAGCACTTGCAACTCTTAATTGATAACTTTGGCTGTGCTCACATTCTCATCACTTGGAGGTGCAGGAAATGCTTCATGCGTATTACTCTCAGATCACATGGCACAAACAGTGAACCTTGTCCTCTCTGCCATCTTGAGTATACTGCGAGCCTGATTGAGAGTATATGCTCACACTCCTACTGTTTGTGGTCAGGAGTATATAATCATCTTAACAAGCTTGAATGAAGCCTCACTGTTTTGACCAAATATCCCGTCTGAGAGTGACTTATTTTTTGCGCGACTTAGCTCCACATAAAAGATATTTTCCCCTTAATGGACCCATGTACCAGTACAGAGGTTTCTTTTTTCTAAATACACATACTTTGTTGTCTCTGAGCACCTGAATATCACTCACCAACAGAGATACTGGTTGTGAATGTCTTCAGCCCAGACAGCGATTGAGGGATGGTTCGAGATAAGTAAGTCTGGTTTACAGCTTCTAGGTTGATGCCGTTGATGAGATCAGCTACTGTGATATCCCCTGTAATGGAGACATTTCTGAACAAGAAAATTAATAACTAGTAAAAATTTAATAACTACGGATACAATAGCAGAGCAGGAAAGTTAAATCTACCAGCATGTTGCTGTTCAATTGCAATCTAATGTTTTCATAGGCCAATGGGATATTTCCAGGAATTGCTAAATGTCTGAGGTTAAGGGTCAGTGGGCACAACAGCCTCTTTGTAAATATGTCAATAGACCGTGTACAGAAAAAAATCCTCTACCATCCAGTCACTCTATCAGAGACAAAAAAAAATTACTTCATCAGGCCAGAGCTGAAAAAAGCAAACATATGATTTTTTATTTTTCAAATTTGTTATACTATGCCGTTTTAGGATTTTCAGGTTTTTTTCACTGTTTTTAACACATGAGATACGCTACCAAGGTTCATGCTTTGTAACCCTGATGAATAATAACGAAAATCAGGTTGTACGTTAAATTAGATGATACTAAGAGAGACTTTTTGGGAGGAAAATACCTTGAAAATATCTTTGGTCCAGTTATAGGACCGCTTGTATCCTTGAGAATCACAGACTGGATGAAAGGGTTGAAATGAATCCCGCTGACATTCTCAACAGTAAGGTTCTGAGAGAAGTCAACAGAAGATGTGAACTCCCATGTTCCTTGAAAGAAAAAAAAAAGAAAAAAACAAAATCACAAAAAAAGATTCACTTAATCTTCTTTGCCCATCCACTTAAAACCTTTGAAAGTTTCATGTTTTTTCATGACTTGGCATTATCCTCCAACTTTTCTGTGTTGTTTTGTGAGGGGAAAAACTTATAGTTGTCCAGAACAGCAGGACCAGTAGATCGGCAAAGTAAAATGGTGCTACAATAATTGGATGAAAAAAATATAAAAGAGTCTGATTAAGAAAAAAGGGGCCCATGAAATGGCTTCTCAGACTAGGCAGGGGATCTTACAGCCTGTGTTCTGTACTGTATTGTATTGTTGAAGGAACTGTCAGTTAGACCAGTCCACACACATTAACTGATCTGAGAAAAAGTTCCATACCTTGTAATAAAGACCAAGTAATAGTAACACTTCTGTCAGACTGTGCCTCTTGTAATGCAATATCAATGGAAAGCTGAATTTACTTCTCATTACTTAAAGTTGATAATAAGGACATGATATAAACCTACTACCTCCAAACCACCATACTGGAAATTGTCTCAATTTTGTTGTTATTGACTGACCGAGCATTCCACATACCATTGATAGTCTGGCTTCCTGACAGGGTTACAACATTCCCTGCAAAGTACCGGACATCAACCCCATCCACAGTGCCTGCCACGTGTAGCTGATTATTCACTACAAAAGGAAGGAATTAGCAGGACAACTTTTAAAAGGTTACAGTTACAAAGAAGGAAAAAAGACCTAACAGGATCTGTTCTGGGCCAATTGTTGTCAGTTTCACTTTTCTGAAAAGGGAAGCTGAAGAAAATTCCAGGATTTAGATTTCAGGAAGGTCATTCATGAACAATGTTCATACTTTATGAACAATTTTAGAGTATTCAGGATATTGTAAGAAATTAATTGTTATAATGAGTTTTTAGGAAAAGGTGTTGGTGATAGTGGTCTACAAGAAATTGCAAAATATCACTTCCAGAGGAAACAGTTATGTTCCAATAAACATCATTCCGAGTGATAAACATTTGGTACATCCGTTGGGTGATAGCTTTTTGTTAAAAGGAACTGACCTTGCAGTTGGTCAAAGGTCACAAATGAGGTAATGGACACCCTCTGCCCTGTGGTCATAACTGCACCTAAATAAAGGTCATCAAGACTGATGTAGTTGACTTCTCCTGACACATTCAGACTAGAGGTGGTGACATCCACTGAGCCCACGACCTTTTCAAACTTAATATCACCTGCCATCAGAGAGAAGATAGAAGATGAACAGTTGAAAGTAAAAAAATCCACCCGACTTGATAACCATCCCCCCACTTGTTTCATCTGGGCACCTGGTTCACTTGTAAAACAACACATTCCAGCATAAATTGGTCTCATGAGCTCAGTGCCTCCTTTGCCACAATTGAGTGCACAAACTTAGTTATCTGTGTAGTCATCACCAAAGGACATTCAATGTTATGTAAAAGCATCTCATGTTCATGCATGGCATAGATTGAACAAGTTAAAGGCTTTTGCAAAATATTCTGACGCCATTTCAAAAAGTTGCAGCAAATAGACCAATCACTCAGTCGCCCTGCCCATGCTGGTCTGACCAATCAAAGCCATGATTTATGACCAACATACATACAAGAAATGTCCAGCACGAGTGTATGTACATCATGTGAACATAGCTGAAACATGCAGAGTATGGCACTAGACAGAAGCACATGGTAATTGTCCTTGTGCACAGATGGCTCTTTTCCTAAACAACCAAAGTCTATGTAGATCACCCCAGCCTCTAGCGTCACGTAGCCTACATCCCCAGAGAATATCTGTGAAATACCGGTGATATTCTGGTTGCCGCTCAGAGTGACAACATCCTCGGAGATGTCCAAGCCATTCACCAGACCATCGATGTTCAAGTCCCCTTTCATGGCCACGTCATCTTTAATCAGTACGTCGCCACCAATGGTCTGCGTGGCTACAAGCTTGATGACCTGTGCCATTAGTGCAAGGTGTTTTTCAGAGTAAGACCAAATTTGTATGGGTTACAAATACACAGGGACAAAACACGTTAAACGAGAGTTTTTCAACTAGGTGATTGGGAGATGATTGAAACGCTTTACTTGGTGCAGTTTGGCCAACAGTCTCTAGTTTTCTGCTTAAACATTGTTTCACTCTGCTGATTAATCATCAAGTTTTTCACTCCAAATATAATGATCTTGATCTTTTATTTTAGTTCCTACAGAATTTGACATGTGGATGCTGTGACATTGTACTGACCGTTTTGTTGAGGTCAGGCAAGTCTACACCACTGATGTTGATGCCTGGACCCAGCAAAAGATCTCCGCTGATATTTGCAACATCCTTAAAGATTTTATAGCCTGTTATTTAAAAAACAGATTGAAGAAAAACAGACAGGCTGAGAACATTTCTATATAAAAAGACAATAGCGATAGACGGGGAGAAATCTATATGCAGACTATGACATCAAAAGCAAATTAATAACTTAGGCACCATTTCAAAATTCTTATCAGGTAGGTGTCAGACAGAATGGTTCGACCGATACATTTATTATTGGTTGGCTATCAGGTGAAGTGCTCTCAACCAATAAATGCCTTTACACTGCATTACTCCCAAGGCTATTTGATTTCAGTGGAGAAACACCCTCTCCATTATTCACTCAACACAAGTCACTGTTATTATTTCTTAGTGGTTGGATGACCCTGTCCTACAGTCAACCGATAGGAATTTTGAAATGATGCCTTGACAAATGCCTGCAAACCTCAGATTTAAGAATACCTGTGTTGGTAATTTTATGTGATTTTACTCAATTTAATGGCCAGATATATTCAGCACTATGTGAACATGTTTGGGTACATTGACAGCATTGAAATAAATGTTTCATCATCAATTATTAATATCAGTTCACACTTATATCTGGTAAAGATACATATTTACACAAATATATAGATGATGCAAGTTCAAACTCCTGCGAGCAGACAGCAGTACAAACATACTGTGCTGCACTGTTCCTATAAGTGGTAGGGTCACTGAAGTCAAATGGACCTTACCTTCAATGTTGGACACGTCATTTAATCGGACAAGGTCTTGAGATAGCTGGTACCCATCAATGGTGTCATTAACCAGCTGCAGGTCTCCTCTGATGACCAGTTGACCTTTGACCACTAATGGAAGGTCAACAATCTGAGGCTTGGTCAGTGACAAGATCTGCTGCTGCAGTTTGGTTAGGTTCACACCGTTGATGAACTGGTCGACAGTAATATTGCCAAGCACTGAGGATGAACAGGAATACATGTAAGTGGGCTCCAAACAAAAATTGGCACACTAGCTGTGAATTAACACACAGAATAAAAAAGAATTGTCCAAATTAGATCAACGTCATCCAAACCAATCCAGAAGTATTCTAGCTCAATTTAAAATAATTAACATGGGGCCCTTTGCATCAGATGGCAACATGCGATGGTGGTGCAGATAAAGAGCAGAGTCAGCCCCTCACATCACGTACATACTGTGGCATGAAACTGTACTGGGGCCCTTGCCCTCCGGGTCTTGCAAAATGCCAGAAAGGGGACACAAACTCCAAGCGAGCGAAATTCTTACTTATTTCAGAAACAACCTGAAGTCGACTTAACTTACAACACTAACAGATCAAAAACTCTGACAGCTGCTTCCCAGCATGGGAAACACTAGAGGAAACGGATGAAAAATGTACATATCACCCTGCCCAAGAATTTAGCCAAACCCTTCCCATGTGCCTATAACAACAGTAAACGAAACAGGTCCTGGCAGTCCACCCAAGGCCTTCCAGTGACGGCCCTCTGCTGGTACCAACTACATGCCAGCAAAACAAGGCTCTCTACAAACTGTCCATTAGAGTACAATATGATCACCTGCACCGGTTACGTGATCACGGTTTACTATTTATGCTGCCTCAGGAAGGTCAAAGCTAATTTTACGACAAGCATGAGCCCACAAAGAATGTTTATACTGTGACTTCATTTTAATTCCTTTTTTTTTGCAGCCTCTTAGCATTTTGACAAAAATCAAGATTCATAAAATTCCACGTCATGCTCTTGGTGTTTCTCTCACCATCTACGTGCTCTGTAAAATTCTTGACCCCCAATATGGTCTGCAGTGAACTGGAGGAGATGTTGACTGTCTGGAGTGGCAACTCACTGACGTCTACTCCAGCCAGCTTGACCGTCTCCTTGATCTCGATATCTCCTATCACTGAGATGTCTTCATTAAAACTGACAGACCCTGAGGGTAAGACCAGGATTTTGTCAGTGTTTCAAAACATATGCACAAATTTGTGATACAATCTTGGGATGTACTTCTAACGTTTATTTGTTTTTTCTAGAACTGTTTAATTTCTGTAGAACATCTGGACCAAGTGTTCCATTGACCAGGAAAGTAAAGTTTTTGTCTCCAGCTTTTCTGATCCCACAACGTATTTCAGGGACCTCCTTTTGTGCTGCAAAAGTTTTTCAGAAAGTGTTAAAAACATTTAATCTTTTTTATCCATGGTAAAAATCCTGTCGAAAATGAACGATTCCTTAAAGGGGGGAGATTATGCCGAGTTAGAGATTTGAGAGCTACAATACATAACCCATATACCATTACCTGTGATATTCTGAGGGCCAGCTATTGTGACAATGTCATCAGGTATCTTAAGTGAGTTGACAAAACCATTAGCTGTGATGCTCCCAATGACAGACACATTTTTGGCAAACCGGACTGGTGTGTTGATGGTCTGACCAGGGGTGCGAAGAAGGACAAACTCAGATGGTGGGACACCGTTAATCTCACCATAGGCATTCACATGGCTCGATGCAGTGAAGTCACCATCAAATGACTTGTTACCTGAAGCGTAATTAACACAAAACTTATGGCAGATCTAAAGGCTTGTGAAATAGAGGCAATTCCCATCTAAATATACTCATGACCTAAAGCTTCTTTTTTGGCATGTGGCCAAGCAGTAATAGGATTTGTGACTGACACACATAGGGTCTGAGGTTCGAATTCAGCTTCTGGCTACATGGTGTGACCTTGGGCAAGTCACTTTACTCCCCCTTGCCTCCCTCCATCCAGGAGTACAAATGGTTACCTATAAAAACAGCAGCATTGAACTCAATACTCCCCAGAGAGTTAAGGTGGTCTTCAACTCTTGAACACCACTGCTGCCTAACTCACTCCTCCCTTCTTGAAAGAAATTCACTTAATGAAGACTCTAATTCTGAGGTTGGTGTTAGGATCCACTTGTTGCACTGTTTAATTTGCAAGCATCTGGTAATTAACTTACTCATGGACTGACTTACCATAAATGGTTTGTCTAGTGTGCTTCAGCACAGCACTGCTGTCCAGTTCAGTTACGTTGACCCCGTCTACAAGGTCTGTCCTCAGCTGCCCGTCAATTTTCACCTGACCTTGAAAGGTTACGACCCCCGACACGGTTCCTCCATTGGTCAGAGACACAGCGCCAGACCTAAATGATGACAAGTCAACCTGTGCAAATGCGAGTTTAAAATTAATACTTGTAAGAATGAAAAAAATGGAAGATGACAATGATAAAAGATGAAACTACAAAAGATAAAAATGATACAAACAATGTTTATTTCAAGAAAAAGGTACATCTTCAACTTGCAAAACTCTAAGATTTCACGAAAGGTTCAAGTTGGAGGGTTCAGGAATGTTAGATCCAAATTAAATGTGACTAAAAATTTATGTGCACAGAAAAGATACTATAACTTCTGGAATTCAATATGAAAAAATTTAGTGAAAATGCACCTCAGTAATTTTGGAAAAAATGAGTGAAAAACTTTTCTGCCCATTTTCTAGGTAAATAAAATAGTAAAATGCAAATTAATGTAAAATACTTCACTCAACTCAAGTTATCTTCTCCTTAAGCAGCTGATAAAACAGAAAGATCGTTTTACAAAAAATAATGTGATTAGCATTTGAGACTACTCAGCAACGGCAGCATGAACTTACTGAATCCACTGTCATTCCGGATGCAACAATCGCATTCTGGACCAAGTCCAAATTGTAAGCTACAGTCTTTGTTCCAGAGATCTCGTGGTTCTGATGTGTCGTGACGACATCTGTGGACAGGTTCAGTCCATTAACCTTGCCGTCCACAATCACATTGTTGGTAAACATGGTGGCGTTGGTAAATATAAGGTAGCCTCGAGCAGTTTCTGTGCCTCCAATGGTCATTACGTCATCTACAAAAAGTTCCGTCCAGTTCAGGTTTTTTTAAGCATGAAACGGGACAGTAAAATATTGTGACAGTTGACCATACACAAAGATTGGGGGAAAAATGGTATATGCCTATGAGCAGAGCTGAGAGCAAAGTCAGTGGGACAAACATACAAACGCCTCAAAACCTGAAACTACTCTCAATCCAGCTGAATTTCCTAATGGGAGGACCATCAATTTACAATGTTAACTGTTGGCTCTTGTTTTAAGTTTATAACTTCTCAGCTGCCTTCCTACAGGGAATCTCCCAAACATTGTCCAAGCCCTAGGCGAATCAGAAAGTAGTGTCTGGTATTAAGTGTCATCAGAGATGAACAACCTTAACGTCTTACTTTTAGATTACTGCAATATGCCGATATGGAAGATTAAAAATAGATAATTTAAAAGAGAGACTTACATTCAATGCATGAAAATATTCATCAACTTAAATGAAATAAGCATTCTGAAATTCTTTTTAACCTGGGATATTAATGCCATTTATGTCTCCTTCCACATGCAGGTGAGAGTTCAACAGTGACACATTCTTGGAGAATGTCACATTGCCAACAATGGTCTGGTCTTCAGTAAGCTTGACCACGGTGTTGTTCAAGTTGGGAATGTCGATGCCATTGATGCGGTTAGCAGTAGTGGTCGTGCTGACGACTGTTGTGTTGTCTGAGAGGACAGTTTGTGTGAAGAGGAGCAAAGCTGTTTGAAGGAAACAAAAAAATCAAACAATGTAAAACATCAGTGCTGTAGAGAAGAATTTTACCCTTCACAGAGGCACAAATATTGGAGAAGTTATAGTCCCGTTTTTGAGGGATTGAACAGAGGCTCAGTACCGGACCATGCCCTTTGACGCAAGTTGTACCAGGACTCCGGTTGAACAACCCCAGCTGTGAGGCTACTTTTACTCCAGCATGCCTCCCAAACAAAGTCCCCCATGCTTAACAGCTGACTTACAACTGATATCCTCCTCTCCACCGATAGTGACAACGTCATCCTTCTGAGGCCGAAGAGTCTGCAGTTTGTTTTCAATGGACACCCCATCATCAATGATGGCCCGCTCCAAGTTGAAGGAATATTCCTCAACAACAGTAAGATTAGTAATGTTCAGAGTCCGTTCAGTCGAAATATTCCCTTCAAATAACAAAATAAAACCTACTCTTTAACAAAGACAAATAATCTGCACCCACCAAACAGTGTTGTCTGGAAATGAAATGACAAAAATTTCAACCCAAAAATTAAAGCAATTAAGAATTCTTAAATTTCACAAAGTGAAGTCTACAACTGTTTGCTTCATTATGATAACTTTTTGTTTTGACTTTTTGAAAACATTCAAGTTGAAAGAAGACCTATATTGCTGGTGCACAATACACTGTACTTGTTCAATCAACTGAAGGATTTTTAAAGACGAAAAACTGTGATAAGAGTTCAGCAATCTACGCAAGACAAGCTTGGGATTTTAAACATTGTCCTCTTGGGAAGCCTGGGGGGTTGTCACAGAGATTATCATTTTGAAAGTCTGTCAAAACATTTTCAAAGTAGTACAGAGCAACAGTGAAAGCAGGCATCAACTACGCTGGAAGTAAAAGATAGAAAAAAATAATTACAATTTGCAGAGATACATTAATGAAGGAAGGGATGGAGAGGGGGATAGGCCCCACTCTAGGCCCTCCTTCCCAGGCTCACAACAGAGAGAATAAAAAGCCTTTAAATTGCTTACTAATACGGAACTCAATCCACCCTTCAGAAAATGAGACACTCCTCCCTGAAAATTGGAATGCATTTATGCTACTGACCCTGTGTAGAGCTGTGGAAATTTTGATATGGTAATTTAAGATGGCGAGACACTTCAAATAGAGTAAAAAACCTTTAAAGTCCAGCTTGCTGAACACTTCCTGGTTTCCTGTCAGCTTGAGAGTGTTGTTGAGTTTGTCATCTAAATCATCAATGGCGGACGACAACGAATCAATCCGGGTTTCAAGGGAACGAAGGCAACGTGTGGTAGCATCAACTGGAGCAACTAGAAGTCAAGACAATAAGAGATGACACAAAAGCACAGAAATTGATTACAAGTCAGTTACTAATCAGGTTTGGTTTCAGTACTACAGATTTGTCTTTCAATTGACAAACCACATTTATTGAGTTTTACTTTGTCAAATTCCAAGTTTCTAAAATAATCTTTGTTTGCCTTCTACCTTGTCATTATGTACAATATAACATTTTAGGTCTGTGTTTAGAGTTTCAGTTTGCAAAAAAGAATAAGGTGATTTCATTTCCACAAGTTAGCAATATTTTGAGTTTCAGGAAATACAAAATAACCATAACTGTAATACAAACTATATTGAGGTTGCAGACTTGCTATGATTTTGAAAACATTGGTGGTTCCATTTGAATAATCGCTGGATTCTGCTTGGCTGTGGCCGATAACCAGAAATAATCCATCTGCTGCTTCAATCCCCTCAACAACTGCATCTCCTTCAATGCTGGGGTCCTTGGTGTACTGCGCTTCAGCAGTGACCCACTCTGCTTCCATGTTGAATTCGTAAATGGTCACATTCTGATGGTCACACAAATATTTTGAAAATAAAAAAATTGAGCCAAACAACTTCAATACCGGTCAGGCAAAGATGACAATAATTACCAAGACAAAATGGTGATTGCATTAATGTGCATCATGTACTGACAGACAACTTTACAACTAAAAAGAAACAATCTGAGAAAAATCCGAAGACGTTATAAGACTGAAAAGAAGTACTGAACAATTTCAATAAATTTTTGAAGACTGCATATTTCTTGGCAACAAAATTAAATTATTGAAAAAGTACGGCTTTTTGGTAGAAGGGATATCCTCCTGTACTATTTGAAAAAGGATTTTAAAAGCAGTTCATCTGCTTTTAATTGGGCCAATTAATTGACAACAATTTGTTCGATCAAATTTAATTTCATCTGCCTTTCTGTTACCTGTCCACTAGACAGAATGAGGAGAATTTCTCCATTTGGTAGTTCCACCTGTTCCCATTGGGTAGCCCTTTGAGTTGGGATTCGCTGATATTCAATGAACTGTAAACCTGTTGAAACATATGGAAACCCTAATTGTAAGTTAAGTGATTTGACCAGTCATGAGTGACAGATGTGCCTACTGAGGATCTATATCCCAGTGCTGCTGCGACTGCAGGGCTACCAACTTTAAATGTTAGGGTCAGACAAGACGTAGCTTTACTTTTTAAATCAATTTTGCACACACTTCCTGCCACAAAAGATATGTGATACTACCACCACCGTGACTAAAGTCAATCAAACCATCCCTCTTTTACCAGAGATGAGCTCACAGACTATGAAATGATTTCATTCCATGGCCTTGAGAGGGCATAAAAGTGTTGGGCAAATACATTTACTTTTTGGCCGACAAATCCCCTAAGGTGTAACAGCAGGAGAATAACCTGAAATACACAAGTCCCATACTCGGTGCCTGACAGTTGGCAACCGTCCTGTTGACTGTCCACTGCAAAATTGTCCAACTTGTAAAACTGTCTCACATCTTGGTCAGTGAGGGCTTTGAATTAAGCCCAAAATGTGGATGATAGGTCAATGTCATTTCTGCATCCCCTCCTGAAATTACAATACTTCCCAACAGTGAACTGCATCCCTCTCAAATTGTTTTATACTCAACCTGGCTCCCAAACCTGCATTCAGATATTATCATGAACTCCCTTTTAAAAGACACATGCTGATAAAGAACAAAGGCCTTACCTGTCCACCAATATATGACTGAGTCTGTCTTGGTGTCTATCACCCCATCTGCCCTGACTTGTTGGTAGTTTGCCACAGCCAAGTAGTGGTTTCCATTCATCAAGAAAGCTTCAATATCCTTAGGTGCACTGGTGGCTAACGTTTGTACTTTGACGAGTTTATCTGTCACTAGCAACCAAATTTGAGGCCTCTTAAAATTGCTGTTGAATGCAACGTTCAAAGAACTGGTTCAAAGAGACACTCGATAGTTGTAATTTCCTTTCAAATTCACTAGTCTTACTTACCAGTATCAAACTTGTAAACAACACTGCCGATGTCAAATTTTCCATCATTGTCAACATACTGGGCCACTACGATGTAGGGTTCCCACTCCATCTCCATAAATGCAATTGCCGTGGCACCGTATGTCCACACAGAAGTAATGAGATCAAAGTGGGCACCGCTGAAAACATACAACCTGCCAAAAATGATAAAATGCAAAAACAGAATATCCTCAAAAAAATTCGTCTATAAGGCCAGTCCGGAGTGCTATGGTGGAAAAGTTCGGGCTTTCCTATTAATTCAAATCCTACGAGTGCATCTCCGGTCAATTTATTTTGCAAAAATAATTGAAAGTGCACTTATTAGCCTTTTCTCGTGGAAATGTGGAAATATCTATCCAAGTTGAAAGAACTATACCAAAACTTATAAATAAGACAAAACCAGAGGAATTCAAGAGATTTTTATCTTTACCTTGTAAGTTAATATACACTGTTGGTAACGCTTTTTGTTGTGGTATATGCACTGAATACAAACATGGATATATCTATCAGGTCAATATGCAATTACCACATGATAATGGTAAATTCAAAATATGACAACGAGGGATTGAGTGCTGAGCTAGATTGTGAATCAGACATCACTTACTGCAACTTTGCCTGGTATTTGGCATAGGCGTCCCCCCGAAAATTGGCCAAAACTAAATATGTGTCGCCTTCAAAATTGAAAAACTGGAAGTCGGCTGAACCACGTGTGAAAATCTTCTGCACAGAAACAACACCCTCGGTTGCCGTGTCAAAACGATAGATGTTGGAGATGCCATCATATGTTCCAGGATCTCGAAGCTGATTGGCTACCGCAATGTATATGTGACCACCAATGGGAAAGGTGTCAATGTCTGATACTCCATAGGTTGGAAAATCACCCGCTGAAATTAATTCAATAAAAGTATGTTGAAAACTGTTGAAAGATGAGTTGCTCACTTTTATTTCACAAAATTACACTCAACAACATTATTATTTCTGTTCAACAATGCCCATTGCATTTGTTGACTGTTCTAAATATTCTTTTCAGAAATTAAGGGCTTAAATCTTCACATGAATAAGCAAAAAATAACACTGTCCTCCTAAAATTGCTACAAATAACCACGACCCCCTCCAAAGTTCACATAACTACAACTGGCTGTGAAAGAGTCTAGTTAGGAACTTTTGTGGCTAAAAATAACTCAAATGTATTTCATCACCTTCTAAAAGGTTTCTTGAACACATATTCACCAACAACAAAGACTTTTCTAAAACAGACATGTCAAAATTATCAGACAAATCCCTTTAAATGACTTATCTCTAAGACTATTAAAATGTGGAAGTAGGTGTAATTTGATATAAAAAAAAGAGATTAGAGTGGCTTACTTATGGGATAAGTGGAGCCATCAAAGCGATGTATCTTGGCGCTGCTTTGGTAAGAACCATCCTGCGCTTGTTTCCTACCGACAATGACGTACGCTTGGAGACCAACGAAGAAGTGTTCAATAATGGTGACGTTGTCGGCAAGTAGTGGTGGTTGGCTCTCCAGCTCTCCTGTCAAGTCTGAGGCACGTGACCCCATTAAGGAACAATGTTATGAGTTCAGAAACATTCAAAAAGTAAGAAAGAGGAGATCAGGAATTTAATACAAGTATTTAGTGCTCTGTGTTTTCAAACCAAGAAGAGTCATTGGTGGCTTGGTATTGCTAACAATCACTGTTGCATCATCACTGATCTGTATTTTTGAGTGCTGAATTTTTTGGTGCTAGACCTAACCAGGGAAATATACAAAGCATTGTTAGGCACAATCAGTCAATCAGCACAATTATAAAGTGCTATCGGTTAATTCTGTGGTCAAATTTTCAGACTAGCTTTCCCTGTTTACAAGAAGGATCCAAACTCTGCATTAAAAAGAAATGATTGAGCAATGGTGAAAGGATCAACAGATGGCCTGCAAGATCGACCGATAGTGCAGCGATTGACCAAACACACGTACCAACAAATTAAGATCATTGGTTTTATTCCTGTGCAAAATGTGTTGTGACAACCATTACATGCACTCTATCTAGGAGTTTCTTCTCTGATAAAACTGAAGTCAACACAGATAGGTATTTCACTTTTAGCTTTTTATAACAAAGGAATGCATACCAGTGCTTGCTGATCTTCGAATCCGTTGGTGCTGCCGTTGGAATGAATGATGAACATCAGCTCTGAAGCTCTCCACTTGCTCATCAAGATACTCCCTCAAATTGAACAATCCTCGGTAGACATCAGTGGGTGGGGTTGAATGGCAGAGGTCGAACGTTAAAAGGCAAATGAACAAGGTCAGACGCACCATGTATTCCCGGTAGAAGCCTGCCATCTGCGGAAAACAGAATTTTTGTTTCCTTCAGTCTTGGTTATCCCTGAACTGAGCTCTTTGTGTTAAGAGATGGTGTTGGGCTTTCTACAGACAACTACAGATCTCTTAAGTAGGTGTACAGGTCCATGAGCACTTGGAATGGGCTGCACAGTATGCCTGCCCATGCTAATAACTACTGTTACAAACCCTACATTAATCTAGTGGCAGAGTGAAAGTGAAAAGTCAGACACACTGTTACCAACCTTGTCAAGTGCAATTCTTGAACAAAAAGAAGTTAAACAAAAAAGTGGGAGAGATCTGTCTATGCGGACGCCACTGATTTTTCCCTGCATTGACCTACTAGTCATCCAACAGCAGTATAATATCTCAGAAAGTCAAATGTAGCAAGGAAAATATTGAAGCATTTACTATTAGAAAGCCCTTAGAATTTTTTAGACCTGTCTTACAGACTTAGTGCACAGGGTGTCAAGTTGTGTCTGCATATGGAATTCTTTCTTCAAAGTGGAAAAAATGATAATGGTGCTTTATTGTTTCTACTGTCTATTTTTTCAAAAACCTCTTTACAGTTTAAGGATAACCAGTACCAATTATTACGTTAATGACAGTGTTACGCCCCAACTATGGCCATAGCCCCAAGTCTACTTGGGCCAGTCCCAATAATTGGTGAAAATGTTTACATTATTGCAACGCACTTGTATAGCCATCTTCTTCTGCATGTGTTCTAGAACTACGGCCCAAGTATAGTTGGGACCAAGGCTGTAGTTGGGCGTATTACACCAGCAGGACTAAATTTCAAATGTTACACAGAACCAACAAGGGTAGGTCAGATGTTCATAGTATCTACTCCACAGCATGCAAGTTTTCATCGGTTGCTATGTGATGCCAGTAAGAACTTTTATTCAGGTTTGCAAAAATTGAGAATTCTATTCATGTACGTCCACGCCCACATTTGCAATTAAAGGTAAGACTGAAAAAAAAAAACAGAAACAAATCATAGATTACAAAAAAAGACTGTACCTTGAAATGGCCGACAGTATTCTATGTGAAAGTTTAGATTAACAGGCCGATCAGAAGTTGGTTACTGACATAGCTGATGTTGACGGAAAGACAGCACCATGGACTAATGAAAAATGCACCAAGCAGCACCACTGTGTACACCCTAGGAGCTCAACACCATTAAGCCCTGATCCTATGATACGACGATTGGTCCTGGGCGACTGCTTGCTTGGCATTCCAGGTATTCAAGGAGGACCGAGGTAGATTTCTTGGAGTCTGAACTCCACATTTGTGGCTGGACAATGAAAAGACTGGTGAGAAATTTGAATATGAATGACACAGACTGGGAGAAGTATTTATTGTAAAAAGAAACTATGCATTAAGGAGGCACTGGCAAAATGCATTGTTTGGCCTCAGGAATTTCAGCTGCTCTTTATTCAATAAAATCAATTATTGGAACCATTACAAGAACACTGGACATTGTTCAGGAGCACAGGAAATGGGTAGGTGTAGTGGGAAAACTAGCAGACATGATTGGTGGCTATGTGACCCATGTATCACTCCTGGCATTCAACACCACTGGAAGTGGTGTAAACCAGTATTTCACACACATTTGTTCTTCATCCCATTTTAACCCCTTCTGATTGTTAAAACTTGGGGCATACATGATTATAAGAAGTAACCTTCAATGCAACGCTGAAAATTTCAACACAAAACTATTCATTTTGTAGAGAACAATCAAACAGACCCAAATAGCCATTTTTTTGGTGGAGGAACGATGATACACTTCAAAAACCCACTTGAAACTCTGGCAGTTCAAAGAAAAATTCTGAAATGAATAAAATTCCTTTCTGCATTAGTGGGGGGGGTGTACAACATTCAAAAATATGACAACATACAGGTTTTAGAAAATAAACCGGTAACAGCAGACAGTGACAGACAATGGTTGATTTGTTGGACACCTTTTTTATTCAGAATTTCACTTTTTTTCTATGTCCTTGGAGTGAAAAACCGCTGCCCCTCTCAAACTTTACCTTGTTTATTGTTAAAGATGTGAACAATTTGTTAGGGTTCCGGTTAAACATAAAATCCACAAACAATGCATCAACATGTTGCTTGACCAGTCTGTATCAAATGCAATAAATTATGTCTATGCTAATCACTATGTTTGTTGGGATTAACAAAACATACTTATTTCACAAAATTACTGGACAAAAATCCTTTACTTTTATAAAAAAAACAACAAAAAGACTGCCAAAATCGTTTATTTGGGGGAAAAGGAATATACATTTATTCTAATAAATGAAGTAATTTAAATTTTGCTGAGGGCTCAATTACATGAAGTGAGGATATCCTACCTAAAAATGCAGCACTAGTGCCCAGCAAACAGAAACAAACTGATATGTTCAAAAAACATTTCATCTTGTTTTTGTTGCAACTATTAATATGAAAACGGCATTTTTACTTGCTCTCCTCACATCATGAAATTGAGCCCTAAAAGATTCATCTCTGGGAAGCAAACAAGAACAGTAACAATTAAAAAAAAAATCAAACACAATCTTTCACTTTCACAGAGAAACTATGCAGTCAACTAGTACGCAAGCGAGAGAAACTGCACAGCAAATCTGTGAAATGGAAGCATTAAAATTCACAATGAAAGCATCCTCAATGATCGTGAAAATGTAATTCAGACAATCAAAATATGATGTGGCAAAGACCACACGGAAAAATCTGAGTGCTTACATAATTCATTACCACTCAAACTGCTACTGCATTCGCTTGCAATATCGGTTCTCAACTTACGTTCACATAGAGATATTTTTTTCCCCACATTTTTTTCTGGCTTATATAATACCCTTGTTCCAATGGATGATGCAATCGAATCCCAGTCTGGTTTTTGGCAGTGACCGTATTCAACATCGGATTTAACGACAACGGCGGAAATGTTTTACAAAGCCCGGAGAAAAACAACAATTGATGCAGAGCTTCCTAGAACACCACTATGAAGAACAGGAGCAAGCCAGTTTTTAAAAGACCTCTGAACAATCAGTAAGAAACCGGGGCCAAAAAAAAAAAAAAACAAACAAACAAAATGATCCTTCATACCAAAATACCCAAATGAAATCTTTTGGAAGAGAAGAGAAATCACGGAGGTTTGAATGCCATTCAGTCCCTGGTATTGTGTAATCACTGTTACCTAGGCAACTAAACACTGCGGAAATTTTCTTTCATAGGAAGCTGAGCAGAGGAGGTCTTGTTTCTCTCCTATGAAAGGCACTTGTAAGCCTTGTCGCTTGTGCAAAATTGTATCTTCAGTATTAAAATACAAAAAGTACTCTCTCTCTACAACAGCTTCTTAGGAAAATCAACTGAATAAAAATATTTTGTTTAAAGACCCAAACGGCTAAAAATATACATCCTACCACAGACTACTGCAAGTTTGCTACACATTATTTTCAATCCACATACGAAGGCTGCACAATACCAGGGAAGGACTGACGGCGGGAAATGATGTAGATCTGAAGAAGACGCCTGGATGATGCCAGAATGGCGAGGACGTCTGCGAGGAGACAAGAGTACAAGGACCTGTCTACAGCTCGTCCTTGGCTTGGTCTCCTTCCTCTTCCTCCTCCTCCTCTTCATCAAACTCTTCATCCTGGGGGAAAGCAGTGGGGGGGGGGAAATATAAACCACAACTGCTACTTTATGCAGTACTGATTGCAAACACTTGAGGTCCATTAACGTTCATCAAGGGAAACGAAAACGGTGTTTGATTCATTTATTTTCATTTTATTTTACCAGGGTAGCCCCATCAGTTATCAAGGAACTATTCTCCCTGGGTGCCCTGGGTTACATCTCAAGTCATCCTACAGATAACACATTTGTACTATCAACTTGTTTTTTTTTTTTTTTTGTATTGACGTTAGTTTAGGCTTAGGGTTTGGTACACAGGAGTGCCAATTATCCTCAGCACAGCATTGTAGTAAATGCCCGAAGCATGGTCTTGCTTCAGGGTGTTAATTAGTATGCTGTAATTTACAGTAATAATATCCTTATTAACAACTTTACTTCAGACATACACCAATGTGTTTACGGTCTGTCCAAGGAAGTGTGAACATTTTAAGGCCATGACCCAACCTTCCACTGGTACAGATGAAACTAACAGGAACAGTCGTTGACAGAATTTGGCATCAGAGAGATTCATACTGTTGATTTGGTCTTTTTTGGTCTCCTTTTGACATTTTAAACAAGGTATTTGACTGATGCACTTAGGTTTTTTTTAAGGGAATTCAGAATAAATGTTTTTCTTACATCCTCTGGGCCTGCACCATCAACTCCTCCCGACTCCAGGAACTTGGAGAGATCTTCCAGCGTTCTACCCCCATTGTAATCAACCACCTGCCAAAACGAAAAAATTCCAAATACTTCAAATGGTCCTAGTGTAACATTTCAATTTTTTGGGTTACAAACCCAGGTCTTTACAACAAGGGTCATGGAAACATGTCGGCGCAAACAGATCAAATAAATGGTGCATATGATAATGTCCAGGCATTATTAAAAGCATACTAAAATACTGTAAAAACTGACAATTGTGCGCTCTGGTACAGGTTCATGTACATGTGGCCTGGGATGCGCGGATTCATTTCTGTTTGCATTAATTTCTTTTTTCATTTTTTTGGGTCACTGAGACCAATATGTTCTTGAAAATCTACATCGATGCCGTGCCTTGATCTTTAATGAGGGTCTGAAATTTTCTATCATGAGGTTGACAGGTGTCCGAAGTGTCCCCTGTGATCTTTTTTACCGTAAAAAATGTACAGGACATCCCAATAACAATTGGGTTTCCAGAAGCCAAGGGTTGGATGACCCCGTTCAAAGAGACTTTACTCTGGATATTTATGGGAGGGGGGGAGGGGAAGGGATTCCCCATACCGCTCACCTCATTGGTCTCTTTCCTGAAAAATTTTAACGTGGGGAAGCCGCCAATTGAAACCCCTTCAACTTCATTGGCTGTGGAGTCCATCTTGGCGATAACGAGGTCCTCACGGTCAGCAAACTTTTTGCCCAGTTCATAGTAGATAGGGGCCAGCTTCTTGCAATGGCCACACCATGGTGCATCTGTACGGTAGGTAAGAGCAATGAAGTGTGTCTTGAGACGACACTGGATGATGCTGCGACACTGTACGATGTGAACCTTGACCTCATTCAATAGCACATTATGTATGCTGGCATCGACACATACAGCACACCGCCATTGACGGCATGCATCAAGAAGTATGCACAGTGTTACACTACTGACTGTGGCCTTGTTCAGCCAAGACAGCCTATAAGCAATATCCCAACAAAGTTTTTGTACTTGTTTATCTTTTCATAAAGTACTATTAAGTACTACTAAATAGTAATAAATTTTCTGGCAAATCTGTCAGGCTGTGTTTGCGTGTGCTGGTTTGTCTGTAGTTTGTTCCTTAGGGTGACTTACTAGGAACCTTCCTCATCTTGGGAATCTCAACCCCACATACTAAACAGTGTACATATGCAGATGGATTATTTGTGGCATAAAACATAGTCAGTTTATATTTTGTGTTCCAGTGCTACGATGAACTATAGAAATGACAACTTGTGAAGCTAGAGAAGTGTAGCAGGTGTCATGATGTAGCTACTGATTTGTGTAGCAGGTGTCATGATGTAGCTACTGATTTGTGTAGCAGGTGTCATGATGTAGCTATTGATTTGTGTAGCAGGTGGCAAGGTGTACAGACTGTTTCAGCCAGGGCCTTGATTCACCATCAGGTGCACCCTGCGGCACAGAGCTCCACCCTCAACAGGAATCATTTCCATATATCAAGTCAACGTACTAATGCAGTGCTCACCCTAACAGATTCCAACAAAGCCTGGTTCGGGGTTTTTTGCTGGTTGGGATTCTTAGGGTAACCCTAACCCTCCTCAATCCTCCAAAATCCTTCGGACGGTTTGGAGGATTTTGGAGGATTGAGGATGAATGGCAAATGTGCATGGCTGATTGCAAAGGATGCAATGAGTGAAGGTCGTTGGTTAGACCTTGTGTTGTTCTTGCTCAGTCATGCATAAATTCAGCTTTTGAATCAACAGCACTGCTCAAGAATACCATTTGCACTGCCTCAACAATATGACAGGAATTGCCAGATGATTTTAAAGGATTGAGGCAGTAGGCACACCTCAAGTAACATTTTCAAGAAATTTTGGAAAATTTCGGAGGATTGAGGGAGAATCAAATTTTGTCAACCCCCAAATTGAAGGATTCTGGAGGGTTGAGGAGTGTCCCTAGCAAAAAGGGCCTAGGGGGTTAGGGTTAATTCGTGTGTCACTGACAAATTTCAATCAGATAATACCACTGAGTAGCACACACTTACAGAACTCAACCAATACGTCCTTGGTCTTGTCGTAGACAACATCAGCAAAGTTTTTGCCGACGAGGACCTTGACTGGCTCCTTGTCCCAGTCCTCTGGGATTTCCTCCGATTTGAGGTGAGGCTGGATACAAAATAAAAAAAGGAAACCCGTCAAACAAATTGTCTGCTTATTACACTTACATACAACTGAACAGCTAAAAATGAAAATTCTTTCATGAACCAAAGAAACATTGAACACTGGTCAACTGTCTCAAAATCTGTGACACGTCTCATGTCACGCTGGAAAAAAATGTACAACAAAAGAATGAGCTTATATTTAGTACAAGATTGAGACTTTACAAATAGACTAAAATGTTGAGAAGACTTGCAGAAAAAGTTCCACACACAGATATCACTTGACACCTTGTGCAAAAATCCTATGAAATTGTTCTGAAAATTCCAAGAATTTTCTAAGTAAATGCTTTGGTATTGTCCCTGCTAAATTGACAATTTAGGACATGTTATCACTTTCTGACGGCTGATAAAACACTGTCGGGAAAAAATGAGTGACGTCCATATATGGAACTCTTACACGACTCTGCAGCAGAACATAAGAAGTTTTTCCACTAATCATGTTCCAACAGCTACATCCTTGGGTATTCAGTATCTTCCCCACAGAGAACCCTAAGCAACCAAGAAATCCCTCAAGAAATGCCAGCTCACCTTAAGTTTGCCCTCCTTGTAGTCATCTACAAACTTCTTGATAGTTTCTACGGTCATGTCTGTTGATTCTGGCATGTACTTCTTCATGTCATCGGACAGGACAATAATCCTCATGGTGGGAAGGCTGTCTTTAGCGATGGCAAAGAATTCTGTGATGCGGGCATTTGTCTCCACATCGGTGTTGATCAGAACAAAAAGCATCTGTGGGGAAAACATACATCAGACATTGCTGGCATGAGTCATTTCTGTCGCAGTCATACTTGTTCACTGCATTATGCTTTGATTTTTATTGTATTCTCTCGAAGTGGAACACCTATAGTAAATAGAACGGTCCCGTTATGTACCAATTCAGCCTGACCAATAAATTTTTAGCTAAAGCAGAGTCTTAGCCAGTGTAAAAATCCCCAATCACCATAGGTTGCTCAGGACGCGATTAAGTGGTCCGTTCGTAGTTGCAACAGGCTTACCTAATTTCTACCCGGCCCCTGGGGATTGTTTAACTAAATTTACATTTTTTTTTGTATTTACAACCATCGTTTTCTTCACTTTGTTTATACTCATGAATTTTTTGGTAGACTTCAATCTTGGAAAGTGTGTGAGTGTGTGTGAGAACGAATTTTAATATTCAATTACCTGTGCAGACTTGTGTTCCACACAGAAAATACATGCACAAGAGTGACTGTGGGCATTAATGCATATTTGTGCTGTTAAACCAGAGGAGGCTTAAAGAAATGAATTTAACAATTATCCATAAATAAGTATTGCTCTCGCAAATCTGGTAAAAAAGTAAAGTTAATAAGTTGTAAGTAATCTATCACTGCAAATTTAAGGGTGCATCGACAAATTATTTATCCGACTTGAACTCCATTATACAAAGTGTACATAACCTGAAATTGGAAATGTACAGGCTGGAATTTTACAGACTGGTCTCGTGCCAATTTTTCAGTTATCTGAGATAGATCTTTAGAGAAGTGGTGACAATCCCGGGCTTTCAGAATGTGTCTTAGAGGGGACATCAAGAAAAGATCTGTTGAATGCTTTGGAGATCAAGCACCTTCACACTCTTTTGGAACAAATAAACGATGATTTTAGAAACCCCCAAGAGCAAACAATGATAAAAAAAAGTCCTGGCAAAATGGAAAGACATTACCTCTCCTTTGTTCTCCTTGGCAACTTCACCAAAAGCTGAGTGGACTTCTGCAAATTTCTCATCCTCCTTGCCCATGAAGAGCAGGTTGTGTACCTTCACGTCCCCACCAAAGATTTTGGGTGCACTCTGTCCAGGCACAGCAGAAATATTAGCATTAAACCATGAGATACACACCAGCCAAGCTACACAACACGCTCAAAATATCCTGCTACTAAATTCTGATTAAACCTACTGGCTTGTGCATTCTGTAATAGGTTGGCAAAATGTCACAGACTGTCAAGAGAATCCAATTTGCAAGAGTATCTGCCTTGAGCAGAACCACTCTTTCCTTGGCTAAAAAAAGAGCCATGCTGGTGGGGCATCCGTCACATATGCATTTTTAGTCGTTCGTGAACCAGCGAAGTTCAGTTCCGACCAAAGAAGCCTCCATTGCGAAGAAAACTGTACCCTCTTTCAGTCCAGCTCAGGGCTTTTTACCTCCTTGCAATGCAAATTAAAGTCACATTGAGGAAACAGTTGTGAGAGTAATAAATCATCAAAATTCCCTGATGTCTAATACCTACAGTTGATTTCATTGGTTCTTTTCCTGCACAGTGGAATAAAACCGTTTCATGTACTCTCAACAGACCATTTACTTAAAAAGATCATATCCCACATGACTGTGTACATCATCTGCAATGCGATGTGTAATTAACATGCATGTGTACCTTTGTATTATCTGAGACGGTCCAATTTGCCACTGTTTTCATTAAGTGACAGAAGTCTATCTGGAGAGTGAAATCCAGGTTCTCAGAAAATCGCATTTAAAGTTGGTCTCTTTTGCAAATGATCATTTCCCCAAGACTTGACTTTCCCTTGACAACAAAAACTGGATTTTGCCCACAGTTTTGCCCATTCATGGTAACGTTATATCTATGGAGGACTACTATCTCTCTTCGTGAAAACAGTAAATGTGTATTAAGTTGCATTTTTCCCATGGAGATCATCGTGATTTGGCTGATTTGAGTAGATTTGATAAAAAATGATTACACCACTTTGTTGGCAGCAGTTAACCATGACGATTTTGCTAAAAAAAAAAAACCACAGAAATTTAAGAAAGATTACAATTTGGGGCACTTTTGTCTCTCCGTGAAAACGGCGATGAATTGCCTGGTATTGGCACAAGACACTGCAGGAAAGATGCACTGTCAGGCAGACAGCCGTGTGTGTGGGGTACCATACAATACTCCAAAACATCGTATAAAAGCCTACAGACCACTACAATGGATTTTGGGGGATGAGGAGATTTGCATTCACAAAGAGGGGAGGAAACTTACCTCATCGGTGAATTCAATGACAAGGGGCAGACGGTTGTTCAACACGAATGTCTTGATATTTTCTGCAGTCATTTCACCCTCAAAGTTATCACGCTTGTTATCAAACTGAAAGGAAAAACATGTTTACAATCGAAGGTAGGTCGCACAACTAAATCTCAAATCACTGATGGAAACAATGGCACATTATAGAGGGGGCTACAGTGAACAGGCAGCACCAATGGATAGATGCTCAGGAGCAATAAACAGGAAAACTGAGTAGGTTGAAACAGCCGGTAGGTGACCACAACTGACAGGCAGCTAGAGCAGCAGCATGCCTCTCAAATACAGAAAAATATTTACTCCACTTTTGATTACTTTTCTGGCAATTACTTGTTTTCAAGGGACCTGACATTAACACAGACGGTGTGGAATGTGCCTGAACAGAAAAAAACCCCAAAAAACTTATTTCTGAAAATGATGAATGTGACCTAGGAAAAGCCCTGATCTATTATGGCAGACAATAATGAAGTTTACACCCCACGCCTAGTCATCTTTCTCATCAACATAGGATTCTCTCTGCATTAATTCTGATGAGATAAAAGCATGCAACACACAAGTGAGGATCTTCAGGTCTACCTTCTTCATCAAGACGATGCTGTTATCACTCGTCTCGTACTTCTTGAAGACGTCCTCTGAAGACGAGATGCCAAAGATGACGTCATCCATCCCCGAGGCCACCTCCAGGAATGCCTTGGCCTTGTCCGACTCCTTGTCCTTGAAGAAGCCAAAGACCACCACCTCGTTGTCTGCTTCCAGTTTCTCTGCCTCCTCCACTGTCTCAACGGCTTTGGCAGGGGGGCCGGTCTTCTTGTTGAGCCACGTGATGATCTCTTCTGAGGTTCGTCCGCCTACCCCCCGAGAAAAATCAAAATATGGCTTATCAAATTCTGGGAGCATCAACCTGTATTTTGGAAATTTACAGCAAAAAGCCTTTATGACCAAAACAAAGTCTCTGAGTCACTGAACAAAATATTTCAAAGTGTCTTTACTATTATCGTTCTTGGTACAACACACTTCAATATTATCAAAACTAGACCAAAGGATTATGATGAACCCTAATTGCACTGAAGAAGCACCTCAAGTACGTTGAGCATTAAAACCCTCCTATGCTGAAGTCACTCTTGGGGTCACTTGGTGAACACCTCAAAGCAGCACAGCTGTGTTGTGTTGTGCACTGCACCAACAGTCCCTCACAGGAATATCAGATTGCACTTTTGTGCTGCCCAACAAACTGTGCTTCACTGTTTCATGTGCATAATTGTGCAGTAAACGAAATGCAGTGAAGAGGTCTGCACAAAAGACCCCGTGTCATTTTGTGCTGGCAACCTACTGTGTACACACTGAACCTGTACATGTTTGTGTTCCATGTAGAAAATACATGCACGAGAGTGACTGTTGGGCACTTGTGCATATTTGTGCTGTAAAACCAAAGGAAGGTTAAGAATATTTGGGAGTCATTCCACACTTCTCCACCTACAGTGCATCCTGCTTCAAAGAGAATCCCACGTGTTGTATACGTACATGAAAGAATTGCCTATTACGTGTTCATAAGTGTGAGTGGGACAATAACTTGACCTTTGGGCAAACCTGAGCCACACCTGCCACTTGTGAATTCAGTGGATTGTGCGGCTCTTTATCATCTTGCTTACCCCTGAAATAACGCAACATGCAAAGTTTGATATGGGCCGTGGTATATACATATTAGACAGGCCGTTTTCCAATACTCATCTTCGTCTCCATCTCGAGCTTCGTGTAGGAAACAATCCCCAATTGTGGGCCTGAAGCATTTAAATTAAATTGAAATACTGTAATGTGTTGCTCTTTTGCATCTTACTTGATGTTTTGTGGCACTATCAGACTTACTATTGCACTTACAATCTCAAAGTCAGGAAGTAAAAAAACAGTTGAAGCCTGAGACAGAGCCCAAGTCGAGTATTGGAAAATGGCCAGTCTGGCACTCTAGTTTGCTTAAAGGCAAAATATTCAGACCCTACACCTGGCAGCAATCATGTTTCCATTGCATGTGGCAAAGAATGAAAGGAAATATCCGTAGCTGTAATTAAAAAAAACTTTCAGAGTCCTGCATCTTACCGCTGTAGTCAATGACCTGGCCATTCTTGAAGAACTTGATGGTGGGATAGCCGCGCACTTGGTACGTTTTGGCTACTTCGGCCTGTTCCGTAGCATCCACCTTGGCCAACTTGATGTCAGGGTTGGATTCCTTGAGAGAGGTGGCTGCCTTGGCATATTCTGGTGCCAGTGCTTTGCAGTGGCCACACCAGGGGGCATCTGGAAGTATTACAAGGAATACAAAAAAAAGTTACATAGGTGTTCTTGCTTGGAACTTTTAGAAACTGGATGCACCCCACTCTTCCATTATTTCTTGGAATGAATTTCCCTGTGGCACTTCAAGGTTTGCAACGTTCCTGAGAAACTCAATTCAAAAACATATTTGATGGAATATATCCAGTGACAAAATACAGAATCAATAAGGGACATCTCATTAAGCCAAGTTAAAAAACAGTGTGTTCCAGACCTGCAGTATAAACACTTCAAATGTTTGAAGGCAATAAACTGCCTCAACATGGCCAGAGACACACAATATTCAACACAAAACTCATAGACTTTCAGACTTTGATCAACTATGATTAGAACTTTTGGGTTTAGGTAACAAGTGAGGGGATATTTCACATGATACAGGTCATGTTGACAAGCCAACAGACTGGTGTGCAGACGTGCAAACTCCAACAACTGTGCAGTTTCACTTTACCACGCTGTATGTAAATTACAAGCACCTGAGCTACTTTCTGAATGCACTGCCCACTCACTGTATGAAATGTCTGCATCTATTGCCATTTATGATTATAATTCAATCACTTCTGGGCCAGGAGAATAATTGTGGCAGGCTACATACATGTACGGGTAGCACTGAAACTAGTCAGAAATACAGGTCATACAGATATTTTCAGAAACACTTCCATGAAAACCTTTTTTTTTATGAAAACACAATATCCACTCAAAAAACCCAACACACACACTAAGTTTTTCATGGAAGTATTTCTGGAAATACATGTATCTCTGTCATCAATGCTTAACCCTTGGAGGACTGAGGACTTTTCAGGTTGATAGAAAGAATATACATGTACATGTACTATTGCTCTATTCCACTTC
This sequence comes from Acanthaster planci, assembly GCF_001949145.1. The sequence continues at coordinate 1,087,240 of NW_019091421.1, forward strand.
TGCCCAGTAATGACAAACTCTTCCTGAGTAAACGCCAAATGGGAACAATATGTGTCTGTTTCTTGTCACAATAACTACAGTATCAGCCTACGCCGACAACTTTATTGGTTGTATTTCACAGCTTTACATACAAAGCATACTTTTGCACGTGCTTACAATTGCTTCCTCAATTTTAATCACTTTTTGCTGAAATGATCGATAGGCTTGGTACAACTAATTAGCCACAGGCATTAAGTGCTATTGCAACAGAGCCATTAAACAAATGCTGCTGTATGGAAATTATGAGATCCATCCCAATTCATCGGGAATATTTCACTGGAAAAAAAAAGCATTCAAGGCATTTTCTTCACCCGATTCCAAATATTTTCATTTCTCAGAGTAACACTGACATCATTCCAACACGCCACCGTGACTAATTTGCCTGGTTTGAAAAATTCATTACTTCGGCTCTCACGCTGAAAAGTCTAATTACTCATAAAACAAGGTAAGACTGATAACGCAATCACACAATGTCAGTCATGGTTCACAGGCCCTATGAGAAACAGGACATATGGACACAAGCACGGCCTTAGAGATGAAGACGTTATCAATATCAGATAACCAGCATACTGTGCCAGTGTATCGGCACACAATTCATTATGAATGAACAGCCTGGATATCCTACCCGCATAAAAGACACTTATTATCCCTAAAGCTGACGTGGCTTTACACCACAGAGCCGTCTGTGAATCGGGGGGGGGGAGGGGAGGAGGGGACTACTGGACAGCATTATTTGTATTGTTTGCTGAACCCTTTTTTTCTTTCATTCTGACACAAATTTCTGGGTTAATTTTGCTTGAATTAACAGACTTTTCATGGGGTAAGATAACATTCATAGTAATTGCCACGTGTACCACCTGTAGATCACACGGTGTATATTTCATAATATCATCCGCTCCTTGACCATATGGCACACTGTGAGAAAGGAGAAAATTCCTAAATGATAATTGGACAAAAAAACTGATAACATTTGTTTGAAAACTCCAAAATAAAAACTGCAATTCTGATGTACACTGTAATTTTTGTTTACTGTATACATGTGGTATACACTTCCTTCCATACAGCTCTCTATTCACAAGACACGACAGCTAAAGATTACACGTGGCTCAGAAGGAAATGCATTCTTCCTCTGTGTAGTGACTAATAAGGTCATTCCATATTGAGACCTGGGGCCAATTTCACAGAGCTGCTTAAGCACAACATTTTGCTTAAGCGCGAGAAAACCTTGCTTGATAAATCAGGTAACCAGCCAAAGCACCATGTGATGCATATTGTATCGTATTTAGCTGTCTTTTGGTTAGCAAGACAATCAGATACAGTTTGAGCTGGTAACCTTTGTTTTTTTTTTAAGGTAGGTTGTTCACACTCAAGCAAATTTTGTGCTTAAGCAGCTCTATGAAATTTGCCCGTTCTTTGAGCACTATACTCTGCTTTCTGTTCAAGTGTTCAAATGGTTTATAAAGAACTTTGGACCCCAACTGTCTTAATTAAGGTTCTCATAATTCCATATTTGGTTTGACTGATTTTGCGTGTTCACTATATGCATGTTCCTCAAAGCTACATGTACCTGTGTTTCACATAGAAACTGCTTCCAACGATGTTATAAGCACACGTACGAGCTTGAAACATTCTAAACTGATTAACTCCAGACTGTTCGATTACGGTAGATTTAGCAGATTACTGGCACATTACTCCAATGCACTGCAGTTTTAAATAACTCCTCTGTTTATGTTACATAACCAGAATACTCATACTTCAAGCCATTATAGTTGGAAGAATAAATCGACCATACCATGCACTACGATACGATGTATTACAAAAAATACGGCAGGTTGTGTTGCGCAAATTTTGTATTAAGCCTCCTTCAGCTTTATTTCAAAAATATTGCACAGAGTTTTCAAATTTCAGCGCAACATATGGTACATGTATCGTCTTTGCAAGTGGGCAAGTGGCATACTGTACAGACTTATGCCACGTGCTTCATGAACCGTTGATCACGGGAGTGATTAAAAGAAGCGCAGTTTAAAGCGTTTGACATTTGATTGGCACCACTTCAAAAAAAGGGTACATTCGCGTACAATGAACTAGTTCAGTATTCCAATGGCACATGCTCAGAACAAGACTATTTGAGTACAGCTACGCCTGCACGTGATAGTCTGTCCTATCAGCTTAGCCATACACTGACTCGCACGTGTACTTTGTTCCCGAAAGACCTTGGCTTTTTGAAATTACAAAGTGGTTTGTTCAGATTTTGCTTTCCACAAACTTTGCTGGTTACGGTAATAAGACGGTTAAGTTTACTCTCGTGCATTTTTTTTTTTTTACCAAACTTTGCTGAGGATGTTTTCCTCTAAAATGACTTTCAGACAAACAATCTGTAGACAACAAGCTGCTCAGCAATTGATTTACCTGAAATTTTCAACATAAAGATGTTTGCTTCTTCACAAGGTTGTCTCCAGCTTCCAAATAAATTTCAAGAAAAATGCTGCTGGGATCCAACACTGTCAGGCCCTCCTAACTTGTAAAATGTGACAAATGGATCTGTTGGTACAGTATATACCCAACCACTTCCCAGCACTAGAATGTCTTGCACTGTCGTTTCCTTCCAAAACAATCAGGAATCATTATACATACTTGTATGCATAGTCGTCCATGTTTGAAACAATGCATACCAAGTTACTGACCCACAAACCAGAAAAATGCCATAAACCCTCTCTCTATTAGCTTTTCCCTACATGTACAAGCCTTACTGGATTCTACCAAATCCTCCACTATGCAAGAAACCAATGATACAACTGTTAACACTCTACCTCAACTCGGACAAAGCCACAAGCAAAAATGTACAACTGTACATGTAACATGTACCTGTATGTTATTACATGAAACTGAACTAAGCTTCACTACCCCCAATCCCAATTCTATCCCCAATTTTCCAAAATGCCCCAGTGGATTCTGGAGGATAATGCTTGCACAATTAACTTTTTAACAGAGTCCCCGAGCAGGGTTTCGGTTGGGATTTCAAGTAGCTGTCTGCCCGCCCTTTCTGGTGAAGGATGCATATTACCATATACCTGTCCACTCCCAACCAGTGACACTAGTTAAGACCCCTTAACCCTCCTTTTGCTGTCACTATCCGAACAGTCAATAATTCCTTCTACATGTACTTCTCCCTGTACAGTACATAGACATCATGTCACTTGACTGATTTTGACTGATAGGACTACTGTCACGAATGCATCTTTACACAGAAGGGTTAATAGTTAAGTCTATCACAAGATCAACATAAGATCTCCAGTCTGAATTCAAGTCACAAGTAAACTACAACAAATGTATTCATTTGTCAATGTTCGTCTTGTTACTTGTGACTGATCTTGTGACTAGTCTTAAGGTCTTGACTACAACATGAATCCAAATGAATCTTGAAAATGGTATCCACTTTCAGTCTTTTGAGGTCCAAATTTGCATCCAATGTTTTGGGAAGATACATGTATATGCTAAGATTTACTCACCAATAGAGTGTAATTTTTTGTTCCTTTTGTACAAAGAAAATTGCTTTATCCAAAGATGGTATTGCTTATCCCTAAGACAGGTGGACAGATTTTTTGCAAAGCTCAGGCCGAAAGACATAAATTTACATACTCATGCATGGTCGGCATGACGTCCCATTGGCCGGAGTGTTTTGCAGCATGATGGTAAGGCAAAGGGGAAATACCCTTTGGGCTCCGTGCAGAGAGTGCTTTGCACATGTAATGAAGTACTCATATAGGAAAGAATGTCGCATTAATGTTTGCATATTCCTCTCAATATAGATCTGTTATTGTAGAAATGCTACAAAATCATCGGTCATGAATCTGGTAGGCGTACTGACAAAAAACTTCAAATTTGGTAAGGAAAAACTTAAACAATCAGGCCTATCTTGACTCCCTACAGATTTTATACACAACCACGAAAGTGCTCAGCATGCAACATTCTCCAACGCCCCCCTCAAATATCAAAATCTTGCATGGCCATTTCTGACATCGTTGGTCTGATATGGAACGTAAGGGTGGAGATGGCAAACATAATGCTAAGTTTGAATATACAAAAGCACAACTGGATGTAGTGAGACTCTGGAATTGTCGAGCAACGGAAATACCGTATGTTGCGTGTTCTCAGTTGATTATTAGTGAAATCTCATCACATACTTTTTACAACCATTGCGTGATGGGGATGGTTGCAGGGCCATTGTAATTTTATAGCATGTGCCAAGCGTCGGAGCGGCACCAGTGCCGCGGCAGCACAACTTATTATCCATATTTCGTTTTGCTTTTTTATTATGTTTTCTTGCGTGCATTCCATGCGCTACCAATGTCATGCCATATTAAAACATCCGAACCGACCAGTTTGGTTCAGTTCGAAAGTGCAATGTCCGACGATTTTGGTTTGGTTTGGCAGTTCGGCTGCTGTACTACTCTAATGTACGGAGTACAAGTTGTCCTGGGTACGAGTGGTCCTCCTAGGTATGAGTTGACGTGGGTACGAGATGACGTGGGTACGAGTTGACCTGGGCGGGAGTTTGGAGGTACGAGTTGACCAGGGAACAAGTTGTCCCGGGTACAAGTTGACCTGGTTCCCATCTATTATCTAGTCTAAGAATAAGTGCAGCCATGCATGTCAGTGATCATTCATGGTAGGCATAATCAATCATTTTAGGATCAATTGAATAATTTTCGCATTGAATCCAACAACTTGACCCAGTATACACGGTATATGATATCACGGTTTCACATGCTGAAGATGGCATTAATCTGTTAATTAATGGCGGCATTTGTACACATGGCAAATTGACAGTTATCCTAAGCAAAGCATAACATATAGGCCAAGCTATATAGCAGATATCGCATACAACATAACATGCAGGATTCCACTTACAAAATTCAACCAGCACATAAGCATTTTCGCCAACATAGTCAGCCAAAGTCCCGTCCGTCAGAACGACAACATCCCCATCCATCTCAACATCTACAGCAAGAACAGTGGCCGCCAAAACGGCGAAAATTACCGCAAAACCCTTCATTTTAGGCACGATTTAAAGACCAAGTAGACGACGACAGGCAGACACGGTGCTTAGCAAACGTGGCAAAGAGGACCTACATTATGTGGGCATGCGTAATATACGACCTGCCTCCATCCGTGTGGATACGTGATTGGTTAAAAGTGAACTATGACCCGGTCGTGTCCTTTATTGACTGGCTGATCGGCGTCTTCTAACACGTAAAAGCAACCACGCGGCAAAATAGACACATTTTAATTAATGGAACAATTTCTCACTCTCTAAAACATCTATTTAGAAAAAAGTGATTATTTGAGGAAATTTCCATTACGGGCTTGTAAACATCAACTTCACAATGAACAAAATATTAGTTTGTTTAATTTTTAAAAGACTTTCATGCTGCAATGTAAATCTCTTACAAACAGGATTCCCAATATTTTTTTAGCAACCTTAAACTGGCAGAAACTTTTTCATTTAGTTATGAAATTATGAATGCAATGTTTCTGATCTCCAGTAGCTCGAGTAAATTATAAAAATGCTATCATAAAACAAGAAATTATTTCTTTAGACATAAGGGCTCTGGAGGTTGACTGTTTTATTCCAAGTAAACCATGCATATGGGCAAAATGCAATAACCACTTACAATATGCTGCTATTAACTTTACACTAAATGGCAAAGTGATACAAAGTCTACCGTTCATCTTATGACTGTCGTTACAATAGTGTACAGGTGCATTTTTTAATCATACTTTCAAAGGAAGACATTTTTCTTAATAAAACACTTGCCATTAAAGACAAAGCTTCACGCTGTATACTTTTAGAACCATATTTCCTACATATGCAGATGTAGTATGGTCAAATAATGTTTAAAACCTAAACATTTCGCACAGATAAACATGTACCTACATAGCACCATGTTCTAGAGCTTTCTTGTAATGATTGTGGCAAGATTACTGCTGAAACAAAATAATTTTAAATGCTGCTTTTTTCAAAATAATTTTCTGGTTTATCAAATAGTTTTCATAATTCAGGCAAGAACACTTCTAATACTGTTTACTTTCAAAACATCTACTTCCAGCAACAGGCCGTTTTGTTTAGAAGATGGCGGAAAAAATATGGCTTTTCTTGTACAAAACGCTCACACAATCATTAACAATGACATCAGAAAAGGCAAAGTGTTGCTTGTAATCAGCCTAAAATAAAAGCATCCTTTTTGTAAAGTGGATTATTTTCTTCCAGATCACAATCTGAAAAATACCTGTGGCCAAGAAAAGTGAGACAATAATTTTCTTAAATCCTAACTCAGCCATTTTTGTGCAAACCATCATGCAAACTGAAATCTTATCGAACAAAGATTATCAGTTATTATCTGAAAACCAGTTAATTGTTTAGCAATGTGCAAAGCAAACAGAGCATGTGTTGATTCTTTTATCCTTTTTTGTTCTGTTACTGATAATGTCGTAAATGACAAGCATTAACTTCATGGAAAATATTTTGATAACAATTTTGAAATGGCACTTAAGGAGTGTAAAAGGATAGTCTTAATTCAAGCAGCCACCTTCACTTTTCACACAAGTCTTACATTTACTTTTTTTAAACTCTCAAAGCACAAACACCAGACAACTCAATCAAACCTTGACAGACCATAGCCCTCATCTTGAAAAGAGTCTACATTATATCCTTCTGGAAAGCCAAATTCAGCCATTTCAGACAAACTACATTATTTCATACACTGCTTCATTTTTACACCACAAAGCTGTAAGACACTGGAGGAAATATTCTGTGCTCTTCTCCTCTTCACATCGGCAGACTGACTGGCATTATTAAACTGTTTAATAAAACATTATTAGTTCACAATGGTAATATGTAGGTAAAATGGCGAAATAAAAAATTTATCATTGTTCCATCGCTACAACTTGAAAATAAGGAAATAGTCACCTTAATGAATTCCAGACAGAAATTAATTTGATTTCAGCACAAAATGTATAGTAGTTTGAGGGTAGTTTACAAAATGATAATTATGCTGTTGACTGGGAAGTTAGTTTCAATACAGCAAAATGCACTGAAATATATTACATTTGTATTTTTAAATTCTATATCAGTAATAGATTTGGTCAAATTTGTATCAAATTCAAATTCTCTAATCTTGATCTGCCACGTATACTCTGGAATCTAATATCATCCTCATTTCAATATTCTACCTTCAAAAAATCAAAAATTAAAAAACTGCTTTACTGAAAGCAACACCAAACATCAAAACAATATGAAACTTACATAAATATTAACCTAACTCTTTTTTTAACCATATCATTTTTTTTCTACATTATCTTTTTTGCTGGTACCCTCTTTCAGAAGCCTGTATTATAAAAGGTAATGAAGTTGCATCTGCATATAATTATATGCATTTCTTGTGTGCACACATTCGTTTTTAATTTTTTAGTTAACTAAATTTCTACTATGTACCGACTGGCACAGCAAAGAAACTCTGCCTACTCAAACAGTGCACTGAGGGTAAAATCAATGCATGCGCCACTTTACCCATGTTAGCGTTGCATATCTAAAGTGGGCTCTCCTTTGTTTCTGTGCAGTGTGGAAGCTCGATAAAAAACCTAATTTTCTGGCACTGTGCATACTCCTTTAAGCTGGATTTCTGGGGATGGCTTCCTTTATTGTTTCTATTTCTAAACCTAAAATACCTCTAAACCTCTAATTTCAAGGGGTACCTTGTGTGGACGTAGGTAAGTCCTCTTCACTTCGTCACTTGTGTGGACATCTTTTGTTCCCAGGTCCACACAAGGCATGGCACCCTTACACGCCTCAACTGAACACAGATGATTTTCATAAGTAATGCTGAGCATGTGTACATGACCAAGTCGTGTATGCATGGTCAGAATTTGCAAGAACAAGCCTATGCCTTTTCCACTAGACACGCCCAACCGTGGAGTGTTTGGACACACAACACACATATGCATTAAACAAACTACTTCCAACTGCTCGTTTACAGAGTACCGAAGTGAATACGTCACGTGCACAATTAGTGTGTAAAAGGCATTGAGCTTGTGAACCAGTGCGTGAACCAACACGCGCGCGTTTTCCATCCGTTTGCGCTGCACTTTCTGGTTCACGGTGACGTCACACTTAGGTACTCTATACTGTTTGTGCTTATCAAAACATAAAAAAAAACCTTTCCTTTATGATAAGACAAAGTGGAGTAAATTGTTCACAACTAAATCCAGTCAGATCATCAACATTGCAAGTTAATGTTTTAAAATCAAAAGGAATATTCCGTATTTGGTTTTTTTTCCCAACTACTGCTATTATTTTGGGTGAAATAATTCCATCTAATGTAACTTCCAAGCATTTCATCTACACAAAAGTTTTTCAAAATTAAACATCTTTGTAACTGCATAAATATATATATATAAATGTCTCCAAATGTGGAGCAGGCATTACTCAATCTAAGGTCATTTTTTTTCAAATTTTAAAAAGTGTTATAGGTCCTTCTTCAGTAACAATATCAGTTTTGGCAACTTTAATCAAGGAAGATGTGAATGTACATGTAAGTAACTCTCTGGCATACTTTGTTGGTGAGACAAAGTACTGTAAAATGGCACAATAGATTAAAAACACCAAAAGGACAGGTAAATGCGTATATAAAGGGTTGGGTACATGTGCGATTTCGCCTTTTCTGAACTTGATACAAAAGGCAAGCAATTTTGGCTACAAATAGAAACAAACAAAAACCCTCAAAAATATGTTACAAATGTTCACCGATGTGGAACATCTAGATGTGTAAGTACACGTATGTTCACCTGAAATTGCAAACGGACTTAAATAAAAAAAGTAAGTACCTGTTTTTGTTCACAAAAACAACATCAAAATGTCGGCATTGAGAAATTATTCTAATACCACAGATGTAATGCCCATCATGATAAAACCATGCATGTGTCTTTAGGGAGCCAGACAAAGACATGTATTTGCCACAGTGCGAAACAGTTCTCTCTTTGATGCTACAGTAACATTGATAATTTTCCCTTTAATATTCAACATTTTTCTGCATCTTTTTATAGCTTTAATGTACACGTATATGCTGCATTCATTATCCATGTCTGTAATATTCTCACTGGCAAACGGCAAGCAGGGCAGTACCGTGTCGGAAGACGCTCTATGCATTTACGCCTAAGGCTTCAGAACACAGCTGGTTTGGCCAGCAGAATCCAGTGCTCGCAGGCTGCTTAGTAGGCAAGTGTCTAGGTACAAATGATTGAGCCTGTGGCTACAGAATTTAGGCTATGCCCCAAATGGGTTTTCAGAGTTACGGCTATGTCTACAGTCAGTCCGTCTCCACATATTTTCAGTGGAGGGAAGACCCAGACCTAGCTCTAGACACATTCAGAGGCAGTGTTAGTAGCTTCCTCTTAAGAAATACAGTAACCCCTGGTAATATGACATAAATGCATTAGGCTGCTACAAATAAGCACTTCATCCCTACAGATTGTGTTCCACCCAGGCTAAGATGTGCACTCGCCTGCAGCAGCAAAATGAATTGGTCCACAGCTGCAGGATGAATTAACCTCTGGCTGAAGAAATCACTAAATCCACAGGGTACCAGTTATGCCGATTGCTAGATATGAATATGGATTCTTTGCATCACTGCCCCATTAACAGTGAAAAGAGAGAAGTTGGAGATGTAGGCATATTCCACTGCTACCATGTGTCTGTGATCAGGTGTATGCCTCTGCCTACAAAGGTAGTACACGCAGCAACATACATGTAGATGAAACTGGGTTTTGTATGCTCTTTTGTTGATGTACCCTAAACATAGTGTACTTTGATTTTCGCCTCTAGTGCCTAGCTAGGGAAATATTTTTACCTCAGATTTCACGATAAAAAAATTTCATCGAGCTCTCAACACTCCCGTTCATAAACCTTGAGTTTATGTACAGAGTTTTACAAATTATATAAGCCTGATTTTTCCAATTATTTTTGACATGCATAATGAACTCTTTAAAATGTGCCCAAAAATAAGAATTTTTTCAGCAAACTTTTTTTCACAATGTGAGTACAGGTTGTCATGATTTACCAGCATTCATCAACTTTAAAGGAATTCTTTAATGTTGATTAGTGATTTTCTGAGATTTGTCAAAGTGCATCATGGTAGGAACACTCAGCTGAATTTGTGCCTAATTTCTGGAGGTAAGCATTTTGGATTCTGGACTAAATTTGATGGTGAAATTTTTTACAAATGTTTAACAGCAAGTATTATGAAGGTAATAGTACAGGAATTTTGCTTAATCGATTCAAAATTTTTCAACACAGAAGTTCAGCAACACTGCCAGAAAAAAGTTGAGGGAAACGTCAAGGAGTGCCACGTGAGGGGAGGGGACTCCACTAGACCCCCACACACATGGGAAACAGGTGCATGCATGCACCATGCCCTCCCCCAATTGGTCCATGAATTCCAGAAACAACAATCTAATAATCCTAAACAAAGATAGTAGAATAACACTACCCATGACTGTGATTCTGTAGCCACTCGTTAAACATACACACTGCTACAAAGCTTCTGGTTATAAAATGCACTTCTGCCTCCTGCTAGTGAGAACAACAGCTAGGCTTACTCCCAATCTTTCTTGAGGTCAAATGCCCACTCCCAGTTGAGGAATTCCGTCTCATCATCGTCCACGAACTTGCTGTGGACAGTGTAGTGGCCACGAGCCATCAGTCCCTTGGCAAACTCCTCCACGGGTGCTCTGTAGATTTGGGCTTCGCTTTTAGGGGCGTAGCTTCCCAGCATGTACTTTGTTTGATCACCTTCATTTAAAAAGAGGACAAAACCCCTTGTTAAATGCCCAAGTATCCTCTCTAAATCACTGAGTTGTAAGTCATGCTGACAGATTGTAAAGGAACATTGGAAAATTTGTTCAGGATAAAATAAAAAGAATGAAAGATTTTTGAGAATCTTTGGCAGAACAGACTCAGTTCCATACACTGACCCTTCCCTGCACTATTCATTAACATGTTTTCTGTTTGTGCTGTAAAATATTCACCAAATTAATATTTGCTCAGTCATTTCACCCACTTGGAATATTTCATTTCACACAAATATGAATAAAAATTTCAAAAAAATTGATGTCTCCACGAATCAAAAGGAATTCAACTTCTACAAACATTCTGTGAAGTAACAAATGTGTGCCTACGATGACTATGAACCACTCTCCAGCTGGCTTAATACTCTGGTAATGATGGGCGCTGGTTACCAGGGAAGCATACTGTAATAATCAAAGTTATTTTGTGCCAGCCACAGCAGCACTCATTGAATGTCTTACAAACCCTTGCCTCGGCTGAAGGGCCCCTGGCTGTGGCCACACAATGGAATGCCACATAAGATTAGCCATTCTCTTTCAGTGTATAACTGGAACTTCCTTCAGATCTCATCTGGAACTTCCTTTCTTGAACTGACTTGCTACTTTCCTTTAAAACGCTCTCATATTTTCAGCCCAGTGTGGATTTGGAACTGGGCGTAGGCTGTGTAAGGTTCTTTTTATTTTTTTAGACATTAGTACCAGTGAACCACTCCACACTGCTGTGGGCTTGGTTAATGAAATGTAAGAGTTGGATAATTTAGTTCCCCTCCAACTATATTTTGTTTTACTAAATAAACTAATGAAACTATAAATTACCGGCTTGTGGTTATATTCTTTGTGAGTCAGGTTTAGAGGCCATTACAATACATAAGTCTTACATTTGACGAGCCCCTTGTGGGATGTCTGCTCATATCTTAAGCCGGCCACAATATCATTCTCCACCTGCAGAAACATGAAATCAATCACAATACCATCAAGTTTCCAATTAAGTTCACTAAAAAATAGGGGTCCAAAAATGTGCCATTTTCGTGTCCCTGTTACATCTGACCTATTACTATTTGCTTGGCAGGTAATTTGCATAAATTCATCACTCTTGGAACTAATACAAAATCAGATGTAACAGGGATACAAAAAAAATTGGACCCCTAATGTCTGGAATTACCCTTACTCATCACTTGAGGCAGCTACAATATTCCTGTGATTTTCTGCCTCCCAGTTGAATTCCTACAATGACCTCACGTAACTGGGTATATTTTTACAAAACACTAATAATCCGAGGTTTCTGATCTGCCGTACAAACTGATATTTTATTCCTAATTGCATTCCAAAGTAAAGCAATGATTATGACAAATAAACAAATCACAGAATATCATGGAGGTTGAAACCTCCATCAGGAGAGTAGCAACAACAGTCTGAGCTTTTTCAGTGTGGTGAATCTGGGGTTGAGATGAGGTGGCGGCTGTTTTCAGCCAAATGGTCAGGCAGGGTTGACATTGTAATGCCCACAGAAGTGAATCTTCAAAAGTCAAGGTTGGTGACTCAACAGCAGGGAATAGCTTGAGGAGTCTCCCAGTTAGGGAATGATTTTGAAACTCAAAATGGAGTCAGTCCTGCAAAATCAACATTGCCAAAAACAAGCCACTGAAGGAAGTTGGTAAGTGGGACACGGATAATTATAATAATATCACAACATTTATAATTTGCATGGAATATAACAGTATCTGTCATTGACATGCAATGATATACATGTGTACATGTATTATCATCAAGCCTGTTCGTCAGGCTTGATATACCTGAATATTCCTGAAACTATCCTATCAAAGCTGAAAGGTCTGATCAGGAATATGTACGAGACCAATTTGTGAGCCACCATTCAAACCCAGGCTGAAATAGGTATCTTAATATTCCCGAGGTAGTGGAATTTCCATAGCTCATGTTCATGGAATTTCCATAACTGTCACTCCCCGTAATTACTAAAGATTTCTACGTGCAAAGTCTAGACGTTGGATCCCTTTGAAGTGTTAACAAAAAAGTGGAGACAAATTGTCAAATATCATAATTACCTCCTTTAATTTGGTTTTGGGATGGTGGGTCGCATTTGTAACGTAATGTGTATAGAATCTTCCTTTGTAAATGAGTCATTCCATGAGGTTGGGGCACAATTTGTGACGGTGTCCTTGTTACATGGGTAACTTTTACCACTTGTCATGACTTGTAGAGTAGGTCATTTACTCTGTAAAAATAACACAAAACTTTGTTTTCAGCCTTGCAAGATGTATAACAATGTCAATTTGGAATCCACAGGCAGGGAAATAGCTGTTCTTTTTACGGAACCCATGTAGCAATTGACACCGTCACAAATAGTGCTCCAACTTCATGGAATGACCCAACGCAACAGAACCTGAAAGTGTGCCTAATGGAAGATGCCTACCTTAAATGTCAGCTTCGCATTGTAGGAAACACCTTCTTTTATCGTAAAGGTCTTTTCCTTCAACTTGGCAAGGTCACCTTAAAGAAAATCAGGAAATATTAAAAAACCACCACTTGCAAAAGCACATTTCTAGTGTTACCAGTGGATTCTTCAACTACGGAGCAAGACTGAACAGATCTCAGCACCAGCACATCTTCAATGCCTCATTGAACACACCTCTTCCTTGTTCTTTATCCTGGTTGGCTGACATCCAGTCACGAGTGGTTCACTGATATACATGTTTGTACAGGCTAATGTACAAATTATACGTAACTGTGAATCTGACGAGGACTGAGACATCATGTGCGTATAAATGCCAGAGTATAGTACTCAAAAATTTTGACTGGTTACAGCATTCTCACATGACAAGAACAGTGGACAACAATGCAAACACTGAACCTGGGGAAACTAAAAGTGTTCTTTTAATTCTTGAATTGTTTATGAGTGAAAAGGTTGAATTAAAACCCTCAGTTGTAAAACCCTGAAAAGTTTCCTTTTTTTATTTTAAATTTTGAACAAAGGTGTCTTGTAAATTACATATGGACTAGCATAATTCGGTCACTTGTGCACCAGTCAGCGCGCAGCCCCTCCGTTAATGAGCATTTTTGGCAATTCCATTTGCACACGAAAACCATCTCACGAGTACTTGGGAGTTCGCGAGAAAAAGCGAGTAGCGAGCAGTAGTGTCCCTTCAACCCACCAGGAAATCTGTTGCTTCATTCGTGGGTCGAAATGGCTTGGTGAGTAGATAGTTCACGTTTTTCACTATCAATACAGTTATGTATCGGCGATGATCGACAATTTCTCAACGATTTATTTGGACGCAAACTTGCTTAGTGTTTTTCACGAAAATCGCAGGTCTCCTCTTTTTTAAGTGCACCTGACTGTTTCGCAATAACTGGATAAAATTGAGTCTTACAATTCTTCACGAAAAGGATTAAACATCCGTTTAATACTAACATTTTTGCTGCCGGGCAAATCAAAATTTTAAAGTTTTATGCACTACTCACTCAGCGATCCCGGCAGTGTTTTCATTTTTGTGAAACGAATGGTAAGACTGGTTCGACAGTAAACGACCAACATTCACTAGGTTTCCTTCGATGCAAAGTCTGTGTTCCCGATTTCGGTCACACACATTTACGCGTATCTCTGATGTCATTTGATTGGCCAGTATCAGAGAGAATATGTCAATCAACCAATCACAGATAGTCTTTCACGAAACACATACGGCAGTGTTTTCGGTTAATCTCACGAAGTCTAAACCTGCGATAACGAAATATATTGGGTGCACCTGACTGTTTTGCAATGACTTGAAAAGTAAAAACTTATTGTTTGGCTGGATATATGACATCTCTATCTTTCTACCGTCAAGAAAATTCTGCCGGCCCAGATTTGGATCCACTAAAACCATTTTTTTTGGTACCCTCATTTTTACACACGAATGCCTACGTTTTACGGCTAATATCCTTCAAAAGAGACTGTGAATACTTATTTTTTTTACAAAGGATATGAGACTTATATCTTAACTGTTTATGTAAAGATATTCCATTCTTAAAGGTAACACAAGGTGGTATACGATTTTGAAAAGTCCACTGCATACATGTAGCTCACTACATTTGCACGATTCAGACAGCCGTGCATACGTAGCAAATGAGAGGAGCAGCTTTTACGGATGCTGCGCGCTGACTGGCGCATCTAATCCATGCCCCTCCCCTCCTTGGGCCTATGAGTGACCCGAGGAGGGTCCTGTTTCCCAAGACCCTGGGAAAAGAGGGCCTTCTCCTTGTCACTTACAGTCCCTCGGGCGTACATACATGTAGACTTGCATTTATACATGTATGTACATGTATATTAGTTCCGCATATTAATATTTAATGGTACTAAATAGTACCACTAGGTCGTCCTACTAAATAGGTCATGTTTGGTCATATCTCCAGAGACCCAAGGCTATGGGAAACAGGGCCCTCTCCTGGTCACTTTCAGTTCCTCAGGAGTGCACAAACATGCATTAGAAATCTCACTGCTAGTCCATATGTGTGTATCAGTATTTAGTTCTACTAAGTACTAGCAGTATTAATATACACGTAGGTCATATTTGGAGGTATCGGTGCATGTATCTCCAGAGGCTGCAGGCTAAGGGGCTCTTCTCCTGGTCACTAGCAGTCCCTCAGGCATGAGTGGATAGACATGCATTAGAGATCTCACTGCTAGTCCACACACGTATGTGCATAGTATTTAATATTTGGTCGTACATCCAAAGGCTGAGGCTAAGGGAAATAGGACCTTCTTCTGGTCACTCGCAGGCCCAAGACTTCAGTTTTTGAGTTGCTGTTCACTGTTCTCATCATGTGAAGGCATTCTTCTGGTTAAACTAGTCCAACTTTTGAGTAAAGTGCTTGACTGGGTCCTATACAGGTGCACAATTTTGTGGCGTGTGGACAGCTCATGTTGATACCCATTTCATGCACTAGCCTACATGTACCGGTATATTACTGAACCCCTTATGACTGTGTTTCAACCAACCAGGAAAAAGAGCCTGTAAGAGGTGTGATAAAATAAGTATTTTGGGGTCTTTTGATAATTCGTGTGATTTTTTAAAAACACTTTGGGTACAATTTTTTTGTTTTTGTACTGATGGCCAGCTAAAGTTTACAAGCAAACAGAAAGCCAAAAAATGCATGGTTATAACTGTGGCATTGAGAAAGAGTAGTCTACCTAATATTGTACATGGACATGTGAGTGGGTAAGAGTTTATTGTCTATGAGATTTGAAGCTTGTCTATTTGACATAAATCCTCCTCATGATGTGATCTTAAGGTCGATAGGCCAGAGGTATCAGGGACACCTTCCAGTATTTTGAATGTGTACTGTAAGATAGTCAGTCTCAGAGATGATTGAGGACTGAAATCCTCTTGGCATTTACCAATGGCCATGCATTCAAACCGGGGAACATTCCTCTTATACGGAAGGTCAACAAAGCATTTGGCAGTGACAACTTCATCATTATCCTGTAACTCCCTTCCGAAAATCACAATGAATAAAGTGATTGTTTTCAGTTGGGAAATCACAGGTTGCCAAAGTGAACACATTTAAATGTGTGTTACTGGTACCGCTTAAATCCAACACTATATCCTCGTGGTCCTCGACCTCCAGAGCCAACTTCTCCAGCGTAACTTTTGGACCCTCACCAGTTGCTAGGAAGAAAAAAAAAAGAGGTTGCTTGACTTCTGATGTTTTCTCAGTGCACAAGCAGTTAGGGGTATTACACAATCTTTAAATAATTCCCCAGTATGAAGCAGATATCAGTATATGTAAAATAGAGTAAAAAGTTCTGAGGGGCACGTGGGGTGCACACATATTTTCAAGGGGAATGGCACTGAACGTGCTGCAAGCGCACTGACAACAAATGAAGTGTGGCTTGTACATAGGTTGTGCACATATGCGTTTGGAAATTTCAAATGGGGGTGGGGTGAGGGTGTGGTTCACCCAGACAAGGACACAGACTTCTGCTGAGGGGGCAGGAGTCCTTTGTGCCTCCCTCCTCCTCTGTAGTTAAGCAACTGTCGAGCAAGAATTGTTTAGTACACTGAAAAGGGGCTTATTACAAGCTCTGAGTACTCCCTCTGCACTAAAGAAGAGAGAAAGAGGCTTGTACATGTACAATGCTGGAATGCAACGGGCTCCCTGCACAAAATACATGTACCCACTTTCAGTTTGGGCCAAGTTTTGGCATACATGGCAGATCGACTACTAACTGGTCCATTGCTTCTTGCTAATATGCAAAGGCAATGCCATCACACTCAATCTACATGCACTGTACCCTAGCTAACTCTTTTCCAAACTTGAATCTTCATTCACATTTTGACATTTAGCAGGGTACCAACCCAACAACTCCCTATGTGCAGTAGTTCATACCAAATGCCATTGATTATCTGCAAAGTGACCATGCCCCAGAACCTGATTTACTGGATACAGTAGTCCTACCATCCATGATTTGGGAGATGCCTGTTAAACTATAGTCCACAACAGGGTGCAGTCCATTAATTTAAGCAAGAATTTCTGGCCAGCTCATTAGCATTAAAAGTGCCCCCACAGTATCTTTTGAAAAAGGAGATTGTATGGCTCCCAAAATGGTGAGATTGTGTAAATCCTTGCCAGAATCAACTCCCTGGGTCTTTGGGCTTTCATCTGAGAGCAGAATGGCTAAAAAATACTGTTGAAAAATGGTCCTAAGTGCCCGAGAAAGTTGAGGGTTGTCACTTGAAAAATGGCTGCAAGCAGACTTCAGAAAAATCACTTTTTGGGGGGTAATTTTGTTTTGAGGGAATACCTCAAAATGTAACCAGTTAACCCACAGAAAATTGAAAAGAGAGTGAAAGATTATGGACCATACAATAATTTAACGTGTGTTTCAGATGCCTCAGGGATGTTGGTAAGCCTGTTATTGGGGCCCCAAACAATGCAGAGTTTACACTGTTCTCAATGGGACCTGAATTAGTGGACTACACCTTATACTCTCTTGAGCTTTTATCCATAGCACTGTCATCCATCTGAAACCCATTGGATGAATGTGGTGTGATAACCCCACCGGATATCATCGCTGAGTAAAATACTGACCTCTCTCCTTCATGCATTCTACAGTACAAAGCTGTGATTACAGCACCTGTAACAGTCCCATTAACCATGCAAGCAACTTGGACTTTGAAAAAAAAGAAAAGGAAATTCCAATCTTTACACGATTTTGTACGGTTCAATTTTCAATGGAATGAGTGTGAAGTGAGAAATAAGGAAATCGGCTGATCCAAGGAAATGTTGCATGCCTGATAAACCCCTGGTAAGGCTTCTTTTGATGCCATAAATCCCTTTCGGAAAAAGCATGGTTCTCATAAAAACCAGTGGTTAGTGATCACCATTTTGATCAGCACGCTCTGAGAGTGCAAATCATTCCTACATAGTGTCACAGCCAGGCTTACCAGTTATACCTCCGCCATGCAAAACTTCAAATGCTATTCACCTTGTGCTTCAATACTGTCTCCCAGCAGTGACTTCTTGTACTTGGTGAGGCTTGGGTCATCCTTGTCCAGTTCCTGTATTTCTTTCAGCGACTTGGGAGCAGGAGTCTTGTAGGAAAGGCAAGCATCGGTTGTATCGCCACCAGAGAGAGCGGCCTTGTCTTCGGTTTCAGCCATTTTCCAAACTTCTCAGTTTTTACCTGTTTTGATTAAAAATAACATCTGTGAGAATAAGGAAACCAACCCTCCCCCCAAAAAACCCTGATGAAAAGTGAGACAAAACGTGCAGGGGAAACATTACGAGAGGGACTCACCCTCAGCTTTGCTTAACCCCTTGACAACGGGAATTTCTTCCCGAAAGCCCACTCCAAGAATTCCAGCCTCGCTTGGCCACGAAGGCCAC